>OV049927.1:4772325-5362091 GCA_920104205.1 Eupeodes latifasciatus | reverse complement strand
GTATCCCTTATAATAAATAAGTGTTAACTATACACCTTAGCGGGCACATTACAGGACATACAAATGTAGTTTATATCGGGTGATTTTTTTGAGGTTAGGATTTTCATGCATTAGTATTTGACAGATCACGCGGGATTTCAGACATAGTGTCAAAGAGAAAGATGCTCAGTATGCTTTGACATTTCATCATGAATAGACTTACTAACGAGCAACGCTTGCAAATCATTGAATTTTATTACCAAAATCAGTGTTCGGTTCGAAATGTGTTTCGCGCTTTACGCAAATTTTATGCGTTTTTTTTTTTTTTTAAAGTTCTCAAGCTCTTAAAAAATCACCCATTATGTATTTATTGTCCTCCATTGAAAAGAGGACATTGTTTAATATAATGGGTGACTTTTTAAGAGCTTGAGAACTTTTTTTAAAAAAAAAAAACGCATAAAATTTGCGTAAAGCGCGAAACACATTTCGAACCGAACACTGATTTTGGTAATAAAATTCAATGATTTGCAAGCGTTGCTCGTTAGTAAGTCTATTCATGATGAAATGTCAAAGCATACTGAGCATCTTTCTCTTTGACACCATGTCTGAAATCCCGCGTGATCTGTCAAATACTAATGCATGAAAATCCTAACCTCAAAAAAATCACCCGATATAAACTACATTTGTATGTCCTGTAATGTGCCCGCTAAGGTGTATAGTTAACACTTATTTATTATAAGGGATACAATAAAAGTAGGATTGGAACATAAATAAAAGACAAAAATTTCAATTATCAAACTATTTAAATTATCTGGACCAACAAAGAATGCATTTTTCTTTGTATTTAAAACTATGTACATATTTATAAATACTGTACTTACATACTACCTATCAACTAATCTCAAACAAAGTGCAAAGTGTACGGATATTATCAGTGTCCTGATACTAGCATGAATTCCCTATGGTATTTCATGAAATACCTGCCTACCTACCAATACCTTTTATATTTAAAATTTGAATTTAAAATCAAACCCACATACAACCTGAAAAAAAATCACCTAGCAATTGATATCTATCTACCAAACAAAAATCTTTAAAGCTCAAACAAATCTAATCTTCAACTATTGAAGAAAAACTTAATGCCAAATAAAAGCAAAATACCTACCCACCAGCCAAAATATACATAACTATAACCAAACGTATAACTACCTTCATATTCTTCTTCATCACAAAGATCTGCACGACAAAAATCCCATCGTAGCTTTGTATACATAATACAAACCATTTTTCATATACAAAGATCGTACGCAAGGAGAAACAGACTTATGAATGTAAATAAAAACAAAAATCCGTACAAAATACTGAACAGCTGATGTAAGCATACAAAAACTTCATTCATCCCCTTATTAGACACAATATTGAGCCATTGACGTTTTTCATATAAAAATGCATTGATATAAAGAAATTACAAAAACAAATTCATCGCCCTTCATATGGAAGCTTAGTATATGAAAACATATACAAGGATAAACTCAAATATAATGAAGGAAATTGTGTCGACTTTTTGGTTGCTAAATTAACTGATCTCCTTATTCTGCTGGCTGCTTATGGGAATGGAAATAATATTTTTCTCTCTTTCCCCCGAGGTCTCTCCAATTTCGATTCTACTGCCAACGACGGCATCCGCTTCACCAACAAAATTTTTCCCATGAGAGTACTATAGTTTTCATATACAAAGATTTTAGGTTTGTTGAAAACAAACTTTTATCTCAGACAAATAACGTTAATGTCTGGATTTGTTACAGGTGATGCCGGATACCCACTTGAACCCTGGCTTATAACTCCATTTCGTTCCGCTGAGGTCGGGAGTCCTCAAAGCAGCTTCAATTTGAAGCACAGTAAAACTCGGAATATGGTGGAGAGAGTCATAGGCGTGATAAAAAATCGATCACGGTGCATACTCGCAGCACGTCAGCTCCACTATTCCCCCCAAAAATCTGCACAAATTATGAATGTAGCATGTGCCTTGCATAATATTTGCATTCACTTTAAAGTCGAAGATGATTTTAATGAAATTGAAGCTGAAAATGAAGACGAACTTGAAGAAAATGACGAAATCCCCCATTCGAATCTCCATGGTGTAGCATCCCAAATAAGGGACAGTATTATGAGGAGCATAATTATTTAAAACTGTGTTTTTCATTGCAAACGAAGTTCATGCTTTATTTAAGACATTTATGTAAGTACATACATGCAGGTATAGTTAAAGAATAAAAAAAAGTAAAGTAAATAGTACAAAAAAAAATAAAAAGTTTTTGATTTAATGATAATTATCAGCAATTTCTTGACTTGAATCCAGCTCATATCACTCCTTCACTTCTATCTATTTCAACGTTTACTTTGGGCTGTATCTTTCTTCATGAATTTGAACCATTTTCATTTTAATCTCAAGTTTTTTCTGTGCCTTTTAGATTCTTCGAGTCTTTTTTCCTCTATTTCAGAGAGTTTTTCTATTCCTCTGTAAATTCGGCGCAAGCTGCTTGAAATCCCTTCAGAACTTTTTTCTTTTTTATCTCTAAATTCTTCAGTTTTGACATGGAATTCTTGTTGCATCTTGACTTGTTCTTTTAAAAGGCTGGATGAATCATATGATTGACGCGAAGTGGTTGGAAGACGCCGTGGAACATTTCTCACATCAACTACGTCTGATGACATCGAAACATCGGCGAGTTGGTTCTCTTCACAACGTTCATAAGATTCTAAAGGCTCGGAAGAATTTTTGAATCCAAAAGATTGTGTATCTTTTATTCCTCTGGTCGAAGTTTCAAGGCCAGTCAGTCTTATGACACCTTCTTCGAGGCTGCTAAAAGAATGCATTCTATTTCCTCCGCCCCCTGTAGCTTAGCATTCTTTTTTGTTTTCAACCATTTTTCTCTTGATGTATGCCTTCCAATCTAACCACACCTAAGAATTAAATTAAATTATAAAAAAGTTTGGACTAATCTATTCAATTTACTTTTCTCCGGCTAGAGGTGTCCTTAGATGGCGGGCCTAGGCTATTCAACTCTATTTTTACTGCTTCCCAAAAGGAATTCACTTCCTCCTTAGGGATTTTTGAAAATCCTTGGGCAATTTCAGGTTTTTCTTGAAGCAATTCATAAAGCCTTTCGAATTGAATTTTATTTGTGATAACTTTATTTGCCCTTCAAAAAAAAAAAAATATAGGTAAACACTTTCACATTAAAACAATAGTAAAACTTACATGATTCTTTTTATATATTTTATTTTTATTTAATTTATCTTCGCAAGCTTAATATTTTGTGTTCGTTTTCAAAACTCCGATCAAAATAACTGTTCGTAGAAAATACTGCCAAACTTCCTATTCATTCGGGCTAGTGATACCACTTTTCACGAACTCCGAATTTCGTAGCAATTTTTTTTAGTACGACGGGGGCAATGATACTTTTTTTCGGGGTTCGTACTACGAATTTATTACGACGGGGCCTGTGATAAGGCTGAATATGTTTCGTAGATTTTCCGATTTGTGTATCCTAACGGTTGTGTATCCTAACGGTTCTTCTACCTGAGCGTCGAACTTGTCGAGTTGTAGAAGCTGAGTAAGGTCAATGATTCTCGGGAATTATTTCTCCAGAAGAGTCCTGAAACCAAAGGTCGCTCGCCCCTCCCCTTCCCAATCCTTTACCCCCTCCTCCGTCAGATCTGTGCTATTATGCTGGCTGATGTCTCCTCACCCCCTGACTGTATGGTGTATAACTGTCTGTCATGCCTAGTTTCCTTCCTGGGACGCTTATGGCTTAATTGCTGTTCGTCTCTCCTTTCTCAAAACATATCCTTCCCTTAAACTTCCCAATTGGGCTGGATCTAAGGTGTTATACGACCCGTGCCGATGATCAGCCAGGCTGAGGGCCCAATTAAAAAACTAGCTCAGTCGTGAACGGAGTATCCGGATACCTGGCGACCTCCGGATTAACCAGCCTTATCTGTATACACGGATCTCTGTACAGATGGACCACCCCTTATCCGCTACTCGTGGGATTTCAAATGAATAAAACAAAACAAACAAAACAAACAAAACAAAACCAAAAAACAATATCGGCCAGCAGTACGACGGCAAAGTTGTCTGCTGTACCGGCCAGCAGTACGACGGCAAAGTTGTCTGCTGTTCATCCCTCTTCCACTGGTGCTGACATGGCTGTGGACACTCATAGCCCTGTTGTCGCCAGTGGAACATCGGATAATCCGGTAAAATTACCTTCTTCCTGTAGTGAGGCAGTTGTGAAGAACGGCTCCTCTACTACCACTGAGAGTAAACCTCTCAAATCGTCAACACCTCGAGTCGGAGGTAGCAGGGCTGTGATGCCAGGTCCTTCTACCTCCAAAGCAAAGGCTCCTAAAGAAGGTCCTGGGGGAGATGGGCGTAAGCTTAGACCCTCCAAGGCCTACTACAGGGACTTGCGTAATGCTAAGAGGATTCTCCAGACGTTTGGTGAAAAACTAGGCGCTGGAGGAAACTCTCAGCATGACGCTAAGATAGCTTGGGCCCAGAATTTCCTGGCCAAAAATAATATAAAGACCAGCCAAGACTCAACGTCGAAGCGACAAAGGTCCATGGAAGGTAGTGTTCCACTACCCAAACGCCCCAAGGTGCTAAACATCAGCACTTCAATCGACCCTCGCAAGGCAAAAATGTCCTTCAGTGACGTTCTGAAGGATAAAATGGTAGTCGCGATCATCGACAGAAATGATGTAGATGGCACGATCTCTGCCGAAAACTGGACATTGGCCAAAGGTCAGCTGGCCTTCAGTTTTATAGACATTATGTCTGACAATCCGGGACCACCGCCCATCACAAAAGATGGCGGCTGGCATCAGGGACACATCAAGTTGATGGTCTGTGATGATCAGAGGTCGTGCGACCTACTGACGCTGGCGGTCAGCCGACTTGGAGAGGTCTGGCCTGGTGCTAAGCTCGAGGTTGTAGCAAAGGAAGACATTCCTTGCAGACCAAGAGCTCGCATCACGGTTCCGGCCATATTCAAGGAAGCTGACCACGTTCTCAAGGTAATCCGGCTCTCCAATCCAACCCTTCCTACTCACAACTGGAAGGTTGCGAAACTAGAGGACGCAAAGGGACCCTATAAAGGTGCAATTGTGATCATCAATGCAGAGTCCCTTTCTCCTCTGGCGCAATCAAAAGGTGTGATTAGGTTTGGGTTTGATGAAATTACGCTAAGGGTCTACAAAAAAGATGGGGCCGAGGCACAAACCCTTCCCCCTCCCCCACCCACACAAGCGGAAACGGTTACTGAGGTGCCTGGCGCATCGGTCACACTTCCTTCATTGGAAGACGATGCATCTCAGGTACCCCCAGTAGCAGTGGAAGCACCAAACACCGACCAAGGTTTTTCCGCAATGGAGGCCGAGGTCTACGAAAGCGGAGATGAGGACATTCTGTTAGAATCGTCCTCTGATATGGATGACTCCGACATAACTGTGTTGGAGGCTGATCGGGAGAACAGTAGCGAAAATGCTGCGGTTACTCCAGATTAACCTCCAACACTCCATAAAGGCTTCGGCCTCCCTTCTTCTTCGCTTATCCAGCAGCGATGAAGATATCGTCCTGATTCAAGAACCCTGGATTGTTAAATCCATTGTTCGAGGAATCAGGACTCCCAAATACTGCGTGCTGTATGCATCAGGTGAGGATGAACCCAGATCTTGCATATTAGTAAAACGCAGCCTAAATGTATATTTACTCCCTAATTTCAGCGATCGAGATACCACCGCCGCAAGTCTGGAAACAGCCAGAGGAACATTCTGGCTGGCGTCGGCGTATCTTGGCCACGACCATCTTGGCCCTCTCCCGGGAGATACTCTGGAGAGACTGATAGCTGAATCACAAAGGCTCAACATCGGCCTCATCATCGGTAGTGACGCTAACGCCCACCATACAGTATGGGGTAGCACGGATATAAACGACAGAGGTGAGTCTCTTTTCGACTATATTCTTAACACTAACCTACTCGTAAGTAACGTTGGTAATGAGCCAACCTTTATTACTAAAAATCGACAAGAAGTTTTAGATATAACTCTTGTCTCCGAATTCATTAATAATAATATTTTAAACTGGAAGGTATCTAAAGATCATTCCTTTTCTGATCATAGATACATCCAGTTTGACTTTATAAATGAACCACCTTGCCAACCGATCTTTCGAAATCTGAAAAGAACAAATTGGCCAAAATATAAGAGAACGTTAAATAGTTTAATAAAACCTGAACTTTTTAATACTCCCTCCAACATCGAAGATCTTGACGACAAAGTCAATAATCTAACATTAGCCCTAAACAAAGCTCTAGATACTGCATGCCCTCTTATACAAGTAAGAGGTAAAAAGAAGCCACACTGGTGGAACTCAGGGCTGGATCCACTTCGAAAAGAATGCAGAAAACTCTTTAACAGAGCCAAAGCTTCTAGAGACATGTCTGACTGGGACTCATATAAAGAATCACTGAAGATTTATAAAAAAGAACTGAGGAAAACCAAACGATCGTCTTGGAGAAACTTCTGTAACAACGTAGAAGATTGCTCCGAAGCATCCAGGCTGCGCAAAATCCTCTCCAAAAATCCAATCATGCCAAGCTGCTTGAAAAACGCCTCTGGCCTCTGGACCAATTCAAGCGAAGAATCGCTCAACTTGCTACTAGACGTCCACTTTCCTGGTAGCTCTAATATTATTAATAATATTGCATTTAACAATGGTGACAATACTCTACAACCCCCACAAGGTCTAGTCACTAGGGAAAAACTCAAATGGGCTATTAACAGCTTTAAACCATACAAATCTGCTGGTCCGGATGGTGTAATTCCAGCCGAACTGCAAGAAAATGCAAGTTTTCTAATACCCATCCTAGAAAACATCTTCAAGGGTTGCCTTAATTTGGCATACATCCCGATGTCTTGGAGACAAGTTAAAGTTGTCTTTATTCCAAAAGCTGGAAAATCCAGTCACGTTAACCCTAAAGACTTAAGACCCATCAGCTTATCATCATTCCTTCTCAAAACTTTTGAGCGTTTGATCGATATTTACTTAAGGGAAAGTATTGATAAGTCCCTCCTTTCAAAGGCTCAACATGCCTACAACAAAGGGAAATCAGTTGAAACGGCTCTACACAGTATAGTACGTACAATCGAATATTCCCTCCATCATAAAGAGTACACCTTAGTTGCCTTCTTAGACATAGAAGGTGCATTTAACAATGTCGACACATCTGCAATTGCACGTGTATTGACATCTCTGAAGGTAGATAAGTCGATCAGCGAATTGATCAATCAGATGCTGATAAGCAGGATTATCAATTCAAAAATGGGCGATTTTACTACACAAAGGGGTGTCAGCAGAGGTACGCCACAAGGTGGTGTCCTATCCCCTCTCCTCTGGAATTTAGTAATAAATGAATTACTAACTACTCTAGAAAGAGAGGGATACAGAGTGTTTGCCTATGCGGACGATGTTGCTATTGCAATAACGGGTAAACATCCCAATATACTAAAAGAACTCTTACAAAACGCTTTAAATAAGCTCACCAGATGGACTAATCGGTGTGGACTAGGTGTTAACCCTCAAAAAACCGACCTTGTCCTCTTCACAAGGAAATACAAAGTCCCACACATTGACCCTCCCCTCATAAACGGTGTACCACTTAAATTCTCTGATCAAGCAAAATACTTGGGTCTCATTTTAGATAAGAAATTAAGTTGGAAACCTAATATTCAAGAGAGAATAAACAAAGCCACAGTAGCCCTGTTCTCCTGTAAAAAGGCCATTGGTAATAAATGGGGCCTACAGCCCCGAATTACGCACTGGCTATACATCTCGGTCATAAGACCGATCCTTACTCATGGAATAGTGGTATGGTGGACGGCGCTAGATACAGCGACAAATCGCGATAAACTCAGCAAAGTCCAACGAACAGCCTGCCTGTGTATGGGAGGAGCACTTCGCTCCACCCCCTCCGCTTCACTAGATGTTCTGTTCCATCTAATACCGCTGGACTTTTTCAGCAAGCAAACGGCCGCTAATACTGCCATACGGCTTCAGGCCTCCTCTCTGTGGATCAATAATGGAATTGGCCACACCACTATTTTGAACTCGTTCAGAACTATAAATAGTAATATTGACTACACCATACCCCATCCTCAGTTCAACAACTATAGCTTCAAAGTGACTATACCTCCCAGGTCTTCTTGGGAGAATACATCATTTTTGGACGATGGTCCTATAAACTTTTACACAGACGGATCAAAAACGGAGGATGGGGTTGGTGGTGGCGTATACTCAGATAGACTTAACTTAAGTCTCTCCTTTCGTCTACCCGATCATTGTAGCGTGTTCCAAGCTGAAATCCTGGCTATAAAAGAAGTCCTATCCTGGCTTAGAGAAAACGTAATATCAACAAATGATATACGCATCTTCTCGGATAGCCAAGCTGCGTTAAAATCCTTAGACTCTGTCTCTACAAATTCACTAACAGCCCTTAATTGTCGATCATCTCTTACGGAGATGGCTACACAGTTCAACATTCACCTTTTCTGGGTGCCGGGCCATAGAGACATTCCAGGAAATTGCAAAGCTGACGAACTTGCAAAAAGCGGAACAACTTTACCTCTGCTGGCTCACAATGCTAGCATAGGTATCCCCTTAGCTACATGTAAACTCATGCTAAAGCAAGATACCATAGAGAAAACAAACTTCAGGTGGAATAACACCACCACCTGTGTAGCGACTAAACGAATTTGGCCTAATCTTAGCGCCAAGCGCTCAAAACAATTAATCTCTCTGAGTAGATTGCACATTAGCTACGTTATAGGTGTCCTGACTGGGCACTGCTTAATAGGAAGACATGCTATTCGACTTGGAGCCCCTGCAAATGATTTTTGTAGGAGTTGCATGGACGAAGAAGAAGAGGAGACAATCTCTCATCTTCTGTGCACATGCCCTGCCTTATCACAAAGACGTAGAATCCATCTTGGAGACTACTACTTTAACGATACCAGTGATCTAAAAAATTCAGACATTACTTGTCTCCTACGCTTCATTCGAAGCTCCAATTGGTTCAACGAGTTAAGCTGATTAACTGATCCATGTGGTATCACAACGGACCATACTTTGGTCTAAGTGTGTTGGACGTCCCAAACCAACAGCCACTTTAACCTAACCTAACCTAACGGTTACGATGAAACAAAATTCGTAGATTTGGGACCATTATTTGTTCTCAAGATACTCGAACCGGTAGTATATAATGAACTGTTAAGTATTTTTTTATTTTTCTTATACTCTTCCCATAAGAGTATGAGATTTATAATTTGCGTATTCTGCCTAATTTTGACCGATTCTTGAGTTATCGTTTAGTCTACATTTGTTTGTTTCTTTTGTTAAAAGCTTGAATACAAACCAATATCTAAACTTCAGCTCAAAAAATCGATAGTCAAATTGAGAAATAACTGTATATATTTCGGGGGGATTAAACACCTGTGATCGTTCGCTTGCAAAGACCGTGCATGTATTTTAAAATTCACATTTTCAACATAAAAACTTTAAAAAATTATACTACAAAATTGAACATTTTGATTTTTTTGGTATTCGCTTGTATTCCTTGTATGTTTTAATAAATCATCATAATTATATAATTAATACCGCAGAACTGTACATTGAAGCAGAGTAATGTATTTAAATTATTGTTTCGTTTTCAATCATCAACACTCTTTTTCGTTTAAATAAATTACAAGCTTTCATCAAACTTTTCCGTTTAAATAAACATCAAGCATTTGATAAAGCTTTTCTTTAAAAGTCTAATATCTTCGTATATGAAAACTATAGTACTCTCATGGTGGAAGTCGAATAGGGCGGCATCTAGATATTTTTTGTGGAACGTCTAGTCAAGACATTCATGGAGAAATCGATTTGCAGTCGGGAGACTTTGGAGACTTAAAAATATTATAATTTGAAATAGAGAAAGACTATAGAGAATTAACGAAAGTCTGAGTGAGGAGGAAAACACATTTGTTTCTTTGTGTTTGTATTTTGGTGTGGTTATATTTTTTGGTTACATCTTTGTATATGAAAACTTTTTCATATACAAAGGTTTACGCAAAACGGTAGTCTTTCTATACAAAGATGATAAGACAAAAGCAGGTGAATTGCGATTTCGTGTAGGAATTTTATATTCTTGGTTGAGATTTTATATTTTTGATGATTTGATTTGAGGATTGTATAAGGGAATTATAATTTGAACTTTTATAGGCAAGTAAATATGTAGGTATTGTATTCTTATCCAATAATAGATAGGTACATACATAGCTAGCTAAATAAATTTAAAAAAAATGATCACCTAAACCTTTCTTACAATTTGTTTTCATATCGAGCATAAAGAAGTTTAAATTTTCAAAGTCTTAGAAAGATGAATTTTTTAATAAATAAATTTGTTAATTGATACCTAATAAAATTATTTAAAAGCTGGTTAAAAAATTGTTGACAACATAGGTATTATGAAAAGATGGATACCTATTTAATTTTTGGACGTTTTTTAATGGTAGTGAATTTTTTAAATGGGATGAGGAACTTTTAATTTTTTTTGTTTTAAAAATTAACACATACATAGGTATCTACCTATCTTTCAGTTTATAAAGTAGGTATAGTTATAACTTCCGGTCAAAAAAGTGTTTCAAGGACAAATTTTGAAACATACTTTTGCCTGTAAGTTCCTATGATATACCTATTTAGGTATTTATTAAAAGAAGGACTTTCCTATCAACAATTTTGAATGATCAAGGGGATAAGCAAATGTTTACTTTTAATAAGGTACAAGACTACCTATTTGGATTTTTATTTTTAGAAAAGTACCTATTATGACTTTGTAATTGTACTTACATAAATTTGATGCCTTTGTCTAAGTCTTAAGATATCTAAATTCTACCAAATCCAATTTTGATATGCCAGAGCAAAGTTTTTAACTTAGGAGCAAGTTTTCTATAAATTTGAAATAAACATAACGTTTTACTACTGTTTTAAAATATACGTACTCGTACGTGCACTACCGAAATGTCGGTCTATGTCTCTTCGTGTAGGAGGTAGAGGCAATTTTAGAACGAATCAGTTCAATTGACAAACCAAGACTATTTAAAATATTTCCTGTATTTTTAAATTTAAAAATGTACCTGTTAAAAAAGCTTGTTTCCAAAATTTGATATCTCAAAAAAAACCTTAATGTTTCAAAATTCTTATTTGAAAATCTTTAGAGCAGTTTACTTTTTAAATTAATTTTGTACACATACAATTTTTCAATTTTAGTAAAATGTATATTTTTGGTATGCAGTTATTTTGAACTAATTAATATACAGTTTGGGCTGATCGGTGTGGACTGGGTGTTAACCCACACAAAACCGATTTGGTCTTATTTTCGAGGAGATACAAAATTCCATTTGTCAACCCTCCCCATATTAAAGGAATCCAATTAAAATTCTCAGACGAGGCTAAATACCTGGGTCTTGTCTTAGATAAAAAACTAAATTGGAAACGCAACGTAGAGGAAAGAGTAAAAAAAGCTACTGTAGCTCTCTTTTCTTGCAAAAAAGCCATCGGTAATAAATGGGGCTTGCAACCCAGAATCACGCATTGGCTATACACATCGGTAATCAGACCGATTTTAATGTACGGTGTGGCAGTATGGTGGACTGCTTTAGAAAAAGGTATAAACCGAGATAAAGTAAATAAAGTCCAACGTTCAGCTTGCCTATGTATAAGTGGATCGCTTCGCACGACCCCATCTGCGGCACTGGACACCTTACTCTACCTAACACCTCTTGACATCTTTAGCAAACAAATAGCTGCAAGTTCTGCTATTCGCCTCAAAGCTTCGTCGCAGTGGACTAACAACAACATTGGCCACTCCGTTATTCTTAGTTATTTAGAATCAATCCCAAAGCACACAGACTACACCATCCCCCAACTACAATTCGACAGAAATTTCCAGATTTCTATACCTCCCAGATCTTTTTGGGAGGATAGGACATTCCTGGAAGACGAGTCAATCCACTTCTATACAGATGGATCAAAAACAAAAGAAGGGGTTGGTGGAGGTGTGTACTCTGAGCGACTGAAATTAAGTCTCTCATTCCGCCTTCCCAATCATTGTAGCGTGTTCCAGGCGGAACTTTTGGCGATAAAAGAAGTCTTGTCCTGGCTTAAAGAAAACGTGATATCGACATCTGATATCCGTATTTTCTCAGATAGTCAGGCCGCTATTAAATCTCTGGATTCTGTCTCTACAAACTCTATAACAGTCCAGAACTGTCGATCATCTCTAATGGAGATGGCACAACAGTTTAATATTCACCTTTGCTGGGTGCCGGGCCATAGAGACATTCCAGGTAACTGTAAGGCAGATGAACTCGCCAGGAACGGTACAGTACAGCCCATTCTACCACGTTTGGCACGTACTGGCATACCAATCGCTACTTGTAAACTGTTGCTAATGCAAGACGCTGCGAGGAGGGCAGGCACCAGGTGGAACAACATCACCACGTGTCAAGTCACAAAAAACATCTGGCCAACACTGGATTTAAAACGTTCAAGGTGCTTGCTCTCTCTAAGCAGATCGCATATAAGCTCGATAATAGGTGTCATAACCGGACACTGTCTAATAGGAAAGCACGCCATGAGATTAGGCGTATTCTCAAATGACTTCTGCAGAAGCTGTATGGACGAGGAAGAGGAAGAAACAGTTCTTCATCTTCTCTGCACATGCCCTGCTCTGGCTCGAAAACGCAAGAATTACCTAGGAGAATTCTTCTTTAACGATCTAAACGATCTAAATCATATCGGCATAAGCAGCCTCTCACGTTTCGTAAGAGACTCAAACTGGTTCCATTGAGCTTAGGAAGAAACCTCAAGATTCATGTGGTATCACAATGGGCCATCAAACTGGCCTAAGTGTGTCCGTTTCCATCTTGGACAGCCACTTCAACCTAACCTAACCTAATATACAGTTTCGTAAAAAACTGATGACTCGTTTGGATAGATATAGAATTTTGAAAAAAAATGTACTATTTTTTAAAAAATCCAAAAATAAAGCCAATATAAGAGCTTGTGAAGAAAAAAACAATTGAAATCAGTTGATTTTTCTTGAGAAAACTTAAAAACAAAATAACGTGGGGTACCCTTCTGGAGCAATACAAAAATCTATCGGCTTAAGCAACACATAGATGACTGCCTAAATATAAACCATATTTACATATAATGTTGTTTATGCCCTCTTTAAGGTCCGAGCTGTGTTATCCACATTAATTTGTTAAAAATGAAGCAAAATGTAGAATTGTTGTAATATAAATAAAAGCCAAACATTTCATATTAAAAAAGATCCTGGTGTGCGACCCACAATGATAACTTCCCATCTCGTCTGTCGATTTGTCTTGCTTAAAAACTGGTAGATTTTTGTGTTTTGTTAAAAAAAGTTATCAGTTGAACTATTCTTAAAAATTTTAAAATTACAAACAATATTTAGCAAATGATGAAGTAGTTTTATTTCAAAATCTATTTTAACGAGATTTTTAGTCGAAAACCAATTTTTACCAATTTTAGCAGCATTTCTAAAATAGTTTTTATTTCTTATATAAAAAAATACAAATTGGATGAATTAAATTAATTTGAAGTCAATATCTTCTATTGTTCACGATAAATCAAGAAACGAACATCAATTTTTACCAAATTTGCGTACTATTTTTTGTAGATTTTATTTTTTTATGAAAAAACGGACTATTGGATTCTTTTAAAAAAATTACTGAGTGTCGAAAACAATATTTTCTGTGAGATAAAATAACTTTGAAGCCAATATTTTTAATTTTTGAAAAGATGTTTGAGTCGAAAGTAAATTTATACCAAGTTTAAGTATTGTTTTTTTTTAGGTTTTTATTTTTTGTAAAAAAACTGTCATTTTTTCTCAAAATTTTATTGAATGTTGACAACAATATTATTTAAAAGATAAAATTAGATTAAAGACAATGGGGCGTATTCATAGAGAATAACTAAAGTCGTGATTTCTTGATCTGTAGTTTAAGGCTTGTTGGTTAAATAAACACAGCTCTTATTCATAGTCAATTGTTCTGCTTTGTTTGTAAAACCCCAGGTTAAGGTTGTATTCTACTACAATTATACTTCAAATGACAGGTCAAAGCAAAAAAATACTGTTATATTTTCAATATTTTTATTTTTTGCTGTCATTCCTCAAATTGGATGTCGAAAAAAGTAAGTATACAACAAAACTATTTAATAGAAAATATTTTTCGTTTTTTCAATTTACAAACAAAAATTAAATATGACATTTGGCTGTGATAATAAATACTTACACACAGCATTTCCTATGTTTATAGTTAGACCACAGGTTTAGCCCTAAACTTAGGTTTAAGTGTATTTATAAATAGCCTAAACTCTGGACTTGCTTAATAACAAGTTAGCAAGAGTTTAGCAAACATCTATGAATATGCCCCAATATCTCAAAGTTTTAAAAAGATATTTAAGTCAAAAATCAATTTTTATTTATTATTTATTTATTATTAAAATTAACCTGAATGTTGACAAAAATATAAATTTTACCACCCACTCAATTTTTTTTAAATCCTTTTTGCATCTTTCTGCATTATTATCTGTATAACAAAATTTATTTGAAGTCGATATGGACGACGAAAAAAACACGCACGCACAGACATCTCTCTAAAAATCTTTTATTTCGACTCTAGGGACCTCGAAACGTCGAGAAATCGGACCGATTACAATAACTTCCTATGGGAATTTAAGAACGCGAATCGGCTCTTACCCTTAATTTCCAAATTTTAGGTCGATCAACCTAATGCCTTGGGGTGAAGGTACGGGCCAGGACCGAATCAGGGGACCCACTTCCACTTTTCTACCATCGAAATGTCATTTTTGATTAAAATCTTGAGTTCGAAATTGTTTACGAATGCAAAACTTGCCTACCTACATAATATGACGCAAGTAAAAAAAATAATTTCAGACCATGATTTTCTAAATTGTAAAATTAAGTCTTAAATTGACTTTAAATATCTGAAGAATCCTTCATCTTAACAAGGTTATAACACCAAGGTTGTGAAATAACATGAGTAATTATCATTGGCATAATTTTGCTTTTAATGTTAACAAATTATTGGTTGGTGAGTGGCACAAAAAAAACTTCGAAATCGTATAAAAGAAAATTTCAAATCAATACAAAAAATACCTACTTCGACACTACATTTACGAAACTATACTTACTAATAGCACAGATAAGAAACTATAGTTAAGTTTATATAGTTTCTTATCTTATCTTCTCAGGCAGACGGCAAAGCCATGCTTATCGATTTTTTGTAAAATAATTTGTAATATAAACAAGAACAGAAACAATAAAAATCAATCAAAAATCAATCAATCTAGTTTCTTATCTGTGCTAATAGTTAATAAGTTAAAAAAAACTTTCAATTGGATTTTCCTAAAAGTCACACATCTTAAAATAAACGAGCTGACAAAATTGTATTAAAGGTACCTACAACAACAAACAACGTATATAGGTACATAGGTACCTACCTATACCTAAATATAAACTACATTTGTATGTCCTGTAATGTGCCCGCTAAGGTGTATAGTTAACACTTATTTATTATAAGGGATACAATAAAAGTAGGATTGGAACATAAATAAAAGACAAAAATTTCAATTATCAAACTATTTAAATTATCTGGACCAACAAAGAATGCATTTTTCTTTGTATTTAAAACTATGTACATATTTATAAATACTGTACTTACATACCTATCAACTAATCTCAAACAAAGTGCAAGGTGTACGGATTATCAGTGTCCTGATACTAGCATGAATTCCCTATGGTATTTCATGAAATACCTGCCTACCTACCAATACCTTTTATATTTAAAATTTGAATTTAAAATCAAACCCACATACAACCTGAAAAAAAAATCACCTACCAATTGATATCTATCTACCAAAAAAAATCTTTAAAGCTCAAACAAATCTAATCTTCAACTATTGAAGAAAAACTTAATGCCAAATAAAAGCAAAATACCTACCCACCAGCCAAAATATACATAACTATAACCAAACGTATAACTACCTTCATATTCTTCTTCATCACAAAGATCTGCACGACAAAAATCCCATCGTAGCTTTGTATACATAATACAAACCATTTTTCATATACAAAGATCGTACGCAAGGAGAAACAGACTTATGAATGTAAATAAAAACAAAAATCCGTACAAAATACTGAACAGCTGATGTAAGCATACAAAAGCTTCATTCATTGAGCCATTGACGTTTTTCATATAAAAATGCATTGATATAAAGAAATTACAAAAACAAATTCATCGACCTTCATATGGAAGCTTAAAATATGAAAACATATACAAGGATAGACTCAAATATAATGAAGGAAATTGTGTCGACTTTTTGGTTGCTAAATTAACTGAGCTCCTTATTCTGCTGGCTGCTTATGGGAATGGAAATAATATTTTTCTCTCGCTCCCCCGAAATGTCTCCAATTTCGATTCTACCGCCAACGACGGCATCCGCCTGCGTAAAAAATTTCTGCCCATGAGAGTACTATGGTTTTCATATACAAAGCTAATATGTAATTGTAAGGCTTTTTTGAGCTTGACATTTGTTGTCTGCCTCCTTTTTACGCATTTTTTCTGATGGTTTTTATAAATGATTAAATAATAAAAATGCTCACTAGCATACAATTTATTTCATTAAATTGATTTTGTAACTGAATTTGGTTATATGTGTGCTTTGGCTTTAATGTAGAAATATTTATTTCTCGCAACCTCGCTCTGTTAGCGCAGCATGGATTCGAAAATGTAGCCGAGATTCCAGAGAGTAACCACTGTATTTTTTCCTTGAAAAAAATAATAATAATTAAAAAAAAATCATTAATATGGAATAACAGCTACTTAGCGTCTTCGAACGCTCCTATTGCAAGATCAATGCGTCCTTCTTCTGCATATATGAAACCAATTTCAACAAGCGCATAGGGTACCAAATACGTGTCCTCCTTGATGCTCGACTGCAATTCCATAACAGACTCTAGACTCCTAAGAAAATTATATTCTTAACAAGTGATTTTTAAATTAAATTGACTTACTTTAATGCCAAAAATGGATTCTTGGTTTGCCTTAAGCACGCTCCTTTTAACAATAGAATCAATGCAAGATTGTCGGAATCATATGGGCAAGATGTAGATTTCTCTTCGTGTTGTTTTAGATTTCTCTCGATGATTTGGTAGATTCCGTCGGCTATGTGAAAATGCTTTCCCATGACTTTGAACGTATTCCATACGTACATAAGCTCAATGGCGGGCATTATTAAAGTTCGATTTTGTGCGAAATATCTTTCAGCTTTCTTACATATAAACTTCTCCATTGGGAGTGATTTGCCTGCGATCCTTTGTTTATATTGTGGTGCATATCGCATAAGATTATCCACAGTCTTACGTTCGGTTGTTGTTATATCGTCGATCATAAGTAGAACTGCAGCTTTTTGGTACGAATAGATTGTTCGAGACCATTTGCTTTTTTCAACCAAGTACGTTGCATAAAGGCTTGATTCTCGCCAATCTAATTTGAGACTTAAATAATTTATTTGTTAATACTTGAATGTTTTGGGCAAAGCTACTTTACGAATTCTCACCAGTTTACCCATAGCAATTCCCAAAAACTAAGATGATGAAATTGCGGCCAAACATTTTGTGATTTCCATGACTTTTTGTACCAATATTGTGCCTTATCGAGGTTTCCCTTCATAAATTCTAAACGACCCTTAAAAAAAAGAAACCATACTCCCTCGGGATACTGTTCCAATTGTTTGTTAAGGATTTCATCACAAAACACCAAATCACCTTCTTGATGGCTTAAGACGTAACAGACAATTAAATGGTAACCTAGAAGGGCCATTGCACAGAGAACTTGACGCAAACCAGGAAGGTGATATCCCGTCACTAGGTCTTCAATGCCGTTTTTCTGTTGCGTGAGTAAATGTGAGTAGTCTCCATAGTACAAACTTTTCAAACGTTTACCTTATTTCCTGAGAAACCTATAAATTCTAATACTTTTATCACACACGCAGGAAGTAGGGATATCATTAGGTTAAAAGTACCCATGCCCATTCTTACTCCACTCTCAAAGTGCATTTGAGAGTTCTGCGAACTCCATTCTCGTTGAGTTAAAATGTTCATACATTCCCTGCGGTTGTCGACAAAATCTTAGAAATTACTTGATGTTTACATTAGACATATAGGTTTACTTATAGCTATTGAAACAGTTTCTTATCTTCATACCACCCTTTATCAGGCTAGTCAAGGTCTCGTCTTCGATGAACGTAAGCATTGCCTTAATGAGCATGGCTTCAGCTGAACAAAGCTCTGCATGAGCTTCTAAATCTGTATATTGATCATAATTTCTCTATCAAGAAAATTCAAGTATACAAAAGTAAAACTTTTGTAAAAATGTCTGTAAACAAAGTTTTTCAGTTATACTTTCTTGAACTTCTTTCCAATTGATTCTGTAATCGTCTTTTTCCGCTTATGCCTGTTGCATACCTCTAAGCAGGTTTTTACTTCTTCCGCAGCAATGGCAATGTGTTTTTGTTCGAATGTTAGAATCGCTTCAAGGAATGCAAAAACGCTATTACCAACCGAATGGTACATACTGCTGTGAGCCCATGGCTTTAGGAGATTGCGAGCGTCATCAAATTTATTATTGAAAAAATAATGTATAGCCAATTTGGCTTCTTCTAGGGCAATGTCCAAGTCCATTTCGGTTGACCTTTTATTTTTAAGAAATTTGCAAAACATACTTTGTTGTTTAGTATTATATTATAATAAGAATAAGTATCATCACATACATTGCTTCTATACTCAAAGCATCATGAAACTGAAAAAAAAATCGGTGATAATTTGTGTTATTTATTTATTCAATAATATAAAAATAGATAAGAGGAGTAATTGATGGGTCTATGATTAGAAGGAAGGTTGCAAAGTTGAGGACGAGAAAAAATATGAACGAGTTGCAAAAATAATCAAATAAAATAGTATACATTCTATGCAAACTTCCTGTGCCAAAAGCTTGCTTTTTAGTCTTATTTTTAAAATCAATTATCTATCTACTATTTTGGCTTAATGCGAAACCTAGAAAACTGTTTACAAACTATGAGCATACAAATGTGGAATCTGCTATTATTTTCACTCTTGGCCGAAACTATTTGCTTTGCAAAATGCTATGGTAAAAGTGGTTTCATTGACAAACACTTCACTTTTGGTTCGTTGCATAAGATAATCTGTGCACCAAGTTCTCTTATATCTAAAAGCGTGGTCATTCAAGATGCATGTTCACACTTCGAGGTCTCTGCATGGTTCAAATGTTCATGAACATAATCGTAAGAAAATAATAACCAACTCACCTCCAGTGGCCGAAATCATTCTTTAATTAAAAAAAAAAAGATTTAAGTCAATAAAGTTTAGATAAAACTAAACAACAAATGCGGAAAACAATTAAATCAAACTAATTTTATTAAACAAGAATATATCAATTAGTATTATAATTTTAAATCGAACACAGGTTTACGTTAATATCATTCATCACATCATCTGATAATACCAGTTTAATGTGCTGCCTAATGTTTGTTGTTCTTTGAGCCATACAAAATACGATAATTGCTTCGACCCTATTTTATATACCAGCATAACATCATGCAAAAATATAAGCGTTAGATATTACATAGCTATATTGACTTTTCAAACAAAATATTATCAAACTAAAACACTTGTATTTTTAAGAAAAAAAATGGATTTTGTATGATATGAAAGGTTAACTAATTCAATTTGAAAACAAATCTTATCGCAAGACTAGTAATAATAATGTTGCAAGAATTCTCACTCAACTTGACCATGACTGCATTATTTTGTTTGCTATTGCATATTCGAGCTTACCTCCCCTGAATCATCATTGTCATCAATGTTAGCTTTTACACCTTTGCTGGCGGCTTTTATTGTCGCCAAACTTACTTCTGAGCAGGAAGATGTTGCTTTGGACGAGGAAGCACCAGCAAACAATGTTGCTTTTGTCACCATGTTTGTTAATGGTTTTTGGAAATCGGCCTTTTCTTTGGCAGAATCTTTTTGACTTGACATTATTATTTATTTTTCACACACAATGACACAACTGTTATTTTTGTTAGAAAAAACTCAAGAGAAGGAAAAGTTTATTGATTTTGTTTAGATCTCCAATTTTTTTTTAGTTCCTTACCTAAAAAATATAATTTTGATTTATAATCGCAAGGGAGACAAGTTGCTTTTGCTTCATTGAAGGCTTATAACAACTGATGCTAGGGTTTTTAAAAAGTTTATTGCTTGTTCGCTAAAATCATTTTTATCTTAAAGGAATGTTTACAATTTATCACAGTTTTATTTATTTATTTATTTATTAAGTAAAATGCAAAAACACTCAAATGAAGATATAAATCATCGGTAGCCATATTGGTTTGCTTAAAAGCTACATCGAACAGCTGATTCATAAAGTGATTTAATGTGTGCGTGACATTTGCGGGCGAAACTCATTAGTTAATTCAATGTATGCGTGAAAATAATCGCAAATATTTTTGTTTATATTCACATATTTTCATTGGCATTACAAGTATAAAAATGTATGCAAAGTAAATGGGCTTTGGAGGGTGATATGTAAGAAGGATTTATATCTTTTAGTACTCTTTTTTGATAAGATAAACTAACAAAAACTAGATTTGTTTCCCTGTTGTTTAAATCTTTAAATCCAACGAATGACAACATTTATGCATCGTGATAAAGAAAACAAATATTTATGTATATTAATGCAAATGAGTTGATCGTAATACTTCAGAGTGCTGACTCCGTAAATAAGAATGGTAGGTATTGAGGAATTTTGAAAAATATCAACAAGGCAAAAAAAGGATTGAATGAGTACAAACTGTTTCCGGTTCCCAATTTGAAACTTTAAGTAGGTACTTCTTTTTTTAAATTCAAGTAAAATAACAATGAGAAAGAAAATTAATATAATGCTCATAATGGTCAGTTTATGGTTTGTTTTTTATAAGGATAAATATAGGTAGATAGATATATCACCGTTACATTATTACTTTATTACTTTACTAATTTACTAATTACTAATAATTACTATTTACTAATACTAATACTAATACTAATACTAATACTAATACTAATACTAATACTAATACTAATACTAATACTAATACTAATACTAATACTAATACTAATACTAATACTAATACTAATACTAATACTAATACTAATACTAATACTAATACTAATACTAATACTAATACTAATACTAATACTAATACTAATACTAATACTAATACTAATACTAATACTAATACTAATACTAATACTAATACTAATACTAATACTAATACTAATACTAATACTAATACTAATACTAATACTAATACTAATACTAATACTAATACTAATACTAATACTAATACTAATACTAATACTAATACTAATACTAATACTAATACTAATACTAATACTAATACTAATACTAATACTAATACTAATACTAATACTAATACTAATACTAATACTAATACTAATACTAATACTAATACTAATACTAATACTAATACTAATACTAATACTAATACTAATACTAATACTAATACTAATACTAATACTAATACTAATACTAATACTAATACTAATACTAATACTAATACTAATACTAATACTAATACTAATACTAATACTAATACTAATACTAATACTAATACTAATACTAATACTAATACTAATACTAATACTAATACTAATACTAATACTAATACTAATACTAATACTAATACTAATACTAATACTAATACTAATACTAATACTAATACTAATACTAATACTAATACTAATACTAATACTAATACTAATACTAATACTAATACTAACTATACTAATACTAATACTAATACTAATACTAATACTAATACTAATACTAATACTAATACTAATACTAATACTAATACTAATACTAATACTAATACTATAATACTAATACTAATACTAATACTAATAACTAATACTAATACTAATACTAATACTAATACTAATACTAATACTAATACTAATACTAATACTAATACTAATACTAATACTAATACTAATACTAATACTAATACTAATACTAATACAAATACTAATACTAATACTAATACTAATACTAATACTAATACTAATACTAATACTAATACTAATACTAATACTAATACTAATACTAATACTAATACTAATACTAATACTAATACTAATACTAATACTAATACTAATACTAATACTATATAATACTAATACTAATACTAATACTACTAATACTAATACTAATACTAATACTAATACTAATACTAATACTAATACTAATACTAATACTAATACTAATACTAATACTACTAATACTAATACTAATACTAATACTAATACTAATACTAATACTAATACTAATACTAATACTAATACTAATACTAATACTAATACTATACTAATACTAATACTAATACTAATACTAATACTAATACTAATACTAATACTAATACTAATACTAATACTAATACTACTAATACTAATACTAATACTAATACTAATACTAATACTAATACTAATACTAATACTAATACTAATATAATACTAATACTAATACTAATACTAATACTAATACTAATACTAATACTAATACTAATACTAACTAATACTAATACTAATACTAAATACTAATACTAATACTAATACTATACTAATCTAATACTAATACTAATACTAATACTAATACTAATACTAATACTAATACTAATACTAATACTAATAATACTATACTAATACTAATACTAATACTAATACTAATACTAATACTAATACTAATACTAATACTAATACTAATACTAATACTAATACTAATACTAATACTAATACTAATACTAATACTAATACTAATACTAATACTAATACTAATACTAATACTAATACTAATACTAAACTAATACTAATACTAATACTAATACTAATACTAATACTAATACTAATACTAATACTAATACTAATACTAATACTAATACTAATACTAATACTAATACTAATACTAATACTAATACTAATACTAATACTAATACTAATACTAAATACTAATACTAATACTAATACTAATACTAATACTAATACTAATACTAATACTAATACTAATACTAATACTAATACTAATACTAATACTAATACTAATACTAATACTAATACTAATACTAATACTAATACTAATACTAATACTAATACTAATACTAATACTAATACTAATACTAATACTAATACTAATACTAATACTAATACTAATACTAATACTAATACTAATACTAATACTAATACTAATACTAATACTAATACTAATACTAATACTAATACTAATACTAATACTAATACTAATACTAATACTAATACTAATACTAATACTAATACTAATACTAATACTAATACTAATACTAGTACTAATACTAATACTAATACTAATACTAATACTAATACTAATACTAATACTAATACTAATACTAATACTAATACTAATACTAATACTAATACTAATACTAATACTAATACTAATACTAATACTAATACTAATACTAATACTAATACTAATACTAATACTAATACTAATACTAATACTAATACTAATACTAATACTAATACTAATACTAATACTAATACTAATACTAATACTAATACTATACTAATACTAATACTAATACTATACTAATACTAATACTAATACTAATACTAATACTAATACTAATACTAATACTAATACTAATACTAATACTAATACTAATACTAATACTAATACTAATACTAATACTAATACTAATACTAATACTAATACTAATACTAATACTAATACTAATACTAATACTAATACTAATACTAATACTAATACTAATACTAATACTAAATACATACTAATACTAATACTATACTAATACTAATACTAATACTAATACTACTACTAATACTAATACTAATACTAATACTAATACTAATACTAATACTAATACTAATACTAATACTAATACTAATACTAATACTAATACTAATACTAATACTAATACTAATACTAATACTACTAATACTAATACTAATACTAATACTATACTAATACTAATACTAATACTAATACTAATACTAATACTAATACTAATACTAATACTAATACTAATACTAATACTAATACTAATACTAATACAAATACTAATACTAATACTAATACTAATACTAATACTAATACTAATACTAATACTAATACTAATACTAATACTAATACTAATACTAATACTAATACTAATACTAATACTAATACTAATACTAATACTAATACTAATACTAATACTAATACTAATACTAATACTAATACTAATACTAATACTAATACTAATACTACTATACTAATACTATACTAATACTAATACTAATACTAATACTAATACTAATACTAATACTAATACTAATACTAATACTAATACTAATACTAATACTAATACTAATACTAATACTAATACTAATACTAATACTAATACTAATACTAATACTAATACTAATACTAATACTAATACTAATACTAATACTAATACTAATACTAATACTAATACTAATACTAATACTAATACTAATACTAATACTAATACTAATACTAATACTAATAGTAATACTATACTAATACTAATACTAATACTAATACTAATACTAATACTAATACTAATACTAATACTAATACTAATACTAATACTAATACTAATACTATACTAATACTAATACTAATACTAATACTAATACTAATACTAATACTAATACTAATACTAATACTAATACTAATACTAATACTAATACTAATACTAATACTAATACTAATACTAATACTAATACTAATACTAATACTATACTAATACTAATACTAATACTAATACTAATACTAATACTAATACTAATACTAATACTAATACTAATACTAATACTAATACTAATACTAATACTAATACTAATACTAATACTAATACTAATACTAATACTAATACTAATACTAATACTAATACTAATACTAATACTAATACTAATACTAATACTAATACTAATACTAATACTAATACTAATACTACTAAACTAATACTAAAACTAATACTAATAATAATACTAATACTAATAACTAATACTAATACTAATACTAATACTAATACTAATACTAATACTAATACTAATACTAATACTAATACTAATACTAATACTAATACTAATACTAATACTAATACTAATACTAATACTAATACTAATACTAATACTAATACTAATACTAATACTAATACTAATACTAATACTAATACTAATACTAATACTAATACTAATACTAATACTAATACTAATACTAATACTAATACTAATACTAATACTAATACTAATACTAATACTAATACTAATACTAATACTAATACTAATACTAATACTAATACTAATACTAATACTAATACTAATACTAATATAATACTAATACTAATACTAATACTAATACTAATACTAATACTAATACTAATACTAATACTAATACTAATACTAATACTAATACTAATACTAATACTAATACTAATACTAATACTAATACTAATACTAATACTAATACTAATACTAATACTAATACTAATACTAATACTAATACTAATACTAATACTAATACTAATACTAAATACTAATACTAATACTAATACTAATACTAATACTAATACTAATACTAATACTAATACTAATACTAATACTAATACTAATACTAATACTAATACTAATACTAATACTAATACTAATACTAATACTAATACTAATACTAACTAATACTAATACTAATACTAATACTAATACTAATACTAATACTAATACTAATACTAATACTAATACTAATACTAATACTAATACTAATACTAATACTAATACTAATACTAATACTAATACTAATACTAATACTAATACTAATACTAATACTAATACTAATACTAATACTAATACTAATACTAATACTAATACTAATACTAATACTAATACTAATACTAATACTAATACTAATACTAATACTAATACTAATACTAATACTAATACTAATACTAATACTAATACTATACTAATACTAATACTAATACTAATACTAATACTAATACTAATACTAATACTAATACTAATACTAATACTAATACTAATACTAATACTAATACTAATACTAATACTAATACTAATACTAATACTAATACTAATACTAATACTAATACTAATACTAATACTAATACTAATACTAATACTAATACTAATACTAATACTAATACTAATACTAATACTAATACTAATACTAATACTAATACTAATACTAATACTAATACTAATACTAATACTAATACTAATACTAATACTAATACTAATACTAATACTAATACTAATACTAATACTAATACTAATACTAATACTAATACTAATACTAATACTAATACTAATACTAATACTAATACTAATACTAATACTAATACTAATACTAATACTAATACTAATACTAATACTAATACTAATACTAATACTAATACTAATACTAATACTAATACTAATACTAATACTAATACTAATACTAATACTAATACTAATACTAATACTAATACTAATACTAATACTAATACTAATACTAATACTAATACTAATACTAATACTAATACTAATACTAATACTAATACTAATACTAATACTAATACTACTAATACTAATACTAATACTAATACTAATACTAATACTAATACTAATACTAATACTAATACTAATACTAATACTAATACTAATACTAATACTAATACTAATACTAATACTAATACTAATACTAATACTAATACTAATACTAATACTAATACTAATACTAATACTAATACTAATACTAATACTAATACTAATACTAATACTAATACTAATACTAATACTAATACTAATACTAATACTAATACTAATACTAATACTAATACTAATAATAATACTAATACTAATACTAATACTAATACTATACTAATACTAATACTAATACTAATACTAATACTAATACTAATACTAATACTAATACTAATACTAATACTAATACTAATACTAATACTAATACTAATACTAATACTAATACTAATACTAATACTAATACTAATACTAATACTAATACTAATACTAATACTAATACTAATAATACTAATACTAATACTAATACTAATACTAATACTAATACTAATACTAATACTAATACTAATACTAATACTAATACTAATACTAATACTAATACTAATACTAATACTAATACTAATACTAATACTAATACTAATACTAATACTAATACTAATACTAATACTAATACTAATACTAATACTAATACTAATACTAATACTAATACTACTACTAATACTAATACTAATACTAATACTAATACTAATACTAATACTAATACTAATACTAATACTAATACTAATACTAATACTAATACTAATACTAATACTAATACTAATACTAATACTAATACTAATACTAATACTAATACTAATACTAATACTAATACTAATACTAATACTAATACTAATACTAATACTAATACTAATACTAATACTAATACTAATACTAATACTAATACTAATACTAATACTAATACTAATACTAATACTAATACTAATACTAATACTAATACTAATACTATACTAATACTAATACTAATACTAATACTAATACTAATACTAATACTAATACTAATACTAATACTAATACTAATACTAATACTAATACTAATACTAATACTAATACTAATACTAATACTAATACTAATACTAATACTAATACTAATACTAATACTAATACTAATACTAATACTAATACTAATACTAATACTAATACTAATACTAATACTAATACTAATACTAATACTAATACTAATACTAATACTAATACTAATACTAATACTAATACTAATACTAATACTAATACTAATACTAATACTAATACTAATACTAATACTAATACTAATACTAATACTAATACTAATACTATACTAATACTAATACTAATACTAATACTAATACTAATACTAATACTAATACTAATACTAAAACTAATACTAATACTAATACTAATACTAATACTAATACTAATACTAATACTAATACTAATACTAATACTAATACTAATACTAATACTAATACTAATACTAATACTAATACTAATACTAATACTAATACTAATACTAATACTAATACTAATACTAATACTAATACTATACTAATACTATTACTAATACTAATACTAATACTAATACTAATACTAATACTAATACTAATACTAATACTAATACTAATACTAATACTAATACTAATACTAATACTAATACTAATACTAATACTAATACTAATACTAATACTAATACTAATACTAATACTAATACTAATACTAATACTAATACTAATACTAATACTAATACTAATACTAATACTAATATACTAATACTAATACTAATACTAATACTAATACTAATACTAATACTAATACTAATACTAATACTAATACTAATACTAATACTAATACTAATACTAATACTAATACTAATACTAATACTAATACTAATACTATACTAATACTAATACTAATACTAATACTAATACTAATACTAATACTAATACTAATACTAATACTAATACTAATACTAATACTAATACTAATACTAATACTAATACTATACTAATACTAATACTAATACTAATACTAATACTAATACTAATACTAATACTAATACTAATACTAATACTAATACTAATACTAATACTAATACTAATACTAATACTAATACTAATACTAATACTAATACTAATACTAATACTAATACTAATACTAATACTAATACTAATACTAATACTAATACTAATACTAATACTAATACTAATACTAATACTAATACTAATACTAATACTAATACTAATACTAATACTAATACTAATACTAATACTAATACTAATACTAATACTAATACTAATACTAATACTAATACTAATACTAATACTAATACTATTACTAATACTAATACTAATACTAATACTAATACTAATACTAATACTAATACTAATACTAATACTAATACTAATACTACTAATACTAATACTAATACTAATACTAATACTAATACTAATACTAATACTAATACTAATACTAATACTAATACTAATACTAATACTAATACTAATACTAATACTAATACTAATACTAATACTAATACTAATACTAATACTAATACTAATACTAATACTAATACTAATACTAATACTAATACTATAATACTAATACTAATACTAATACTAATACTAATACTAATACTAATACTAATACTAATACTAATACTAATACTAATACTAATACTAATACTAATACTAATACTAATACTAATACTAATACTAATACTAATACTAATACTAATACTAATACTAATACTAATACTAATACTAATACTAATACTAATACTAATACTAATACTAATACTAATACTAATACTAATACTAATACTAATACTAATACTAATACTAATACTAATACTAATACTAATACTAATACTAATACTAATACTAATACTAATACTAATACTACTAATACTAATACTAATACTAATACTAATACTAATACTAATACTAATACTATACTAATACTAATACTAATACTAATACTAATACTAATACTAATACTAATACTAATATACTAATACTAATACTAATACTAATACTAATACTAATACTAATACTAATACTAATACTAATACTAATACTAATACTAATACTAATACTAATACTAATACTAATACTAATACTAATACTAATACTAATACTAATACTAATACTAATACTAATACTAATACTAATACTAATACTAATACTAATACTAATACTAATACTAATACTAATACTAATACTAATACTAATACTAATACTAATACTAATACTAATACTAATACTAATACTAATACTAATACTAATACTAATACTAATACTAATACTAATACTAATACTAATACTAATACTAATACTAATACTAATACTAATACTAATACTAATACTAATACTAATACTAATACTAATACTAATACTAATACTAATACTAATACTAATACTAATACTAATACTAATACTATACTAATACTAATACTAATACTAATACTAATACTAATACTAATACTAATACTAATACTAATACTAATACTAATACTAATACTAATACTAATACTACTAATACTAATACTAATACTAATACTAATACTATACTAATACTAATACTAATACTAATACTATACTAATACTAATACTAATACTAATACTAATACTAATACTAATACTAATACTAATACTAATACTAATACTAATACTAATACTAATACTAATACTAATACTAATACTAATACTAATACTAATACTAATACTAATACTAATACTAATACTAATACTAATACTAATACTAATACTAATACTAATACTAATACTAATACTAATACTATACTAATACTAATACTAATACTAATACTAATACTAATACTAATACTAATACTAATACTAATACTAATACTAATACTAATACTAATACTAATACTAATACTAATACTAATACTAATACTAATACTAATACTAATACTAATACTAATACTAATACTAATACTAATACTAATACTAATACTAATACTAATACTAATACTAATACTAATACTAATACTAATACTAATACTATATACTAATACTAATACTAATACTAATACTAATACTAATACTAATACTAATACTAATACTAATACTAATACTAATACTAATACTAATACTAATACTAATACTAATACTAATACTAATACTAATACTAATACTAATACTAATACTAATACTAATACTAATACTAATACTAATACTAATACTAATACTAATACTAATACTAATACTAATACTAATAATACTAATACTAATACTAATACTAATACTAATACTAATACTAATACTAATACTAATACTAATACTAATACTAATACTAATACTAATACTAATACTAATACTAATACTAATACTAATACTAATACTAATACTAATACTAATACTAATACTAATACTAATACTAATACTAATACTAATACTAATACTAATACTAATACTAATACTAATACTAATACTAATACTTATACTAATACTAATACTAATACTAATACTAATACTAATACTAATACTAATACTAATACTAATACTAATACTAATACTAATACTAATACTAATACTAATACTAATACTAATACTAATACTAATACTAATACTAATACTAATACTAATACTAATACTAATACTAATACTAATACTAATACTAATACTAATACTAATACTAATACTAATACTAATACTAATACTAATACTAATACTAATACTAATACTAATACTAATACTAATACTAATACTAATACTAATACTAATACTAATACTAATACTAATACTAATACTATACTAATACTAATACTAATACTAATACTAATACTAATACTAATACTATACTAATACTAATACTAATACTAATACTAATACTAATACTAATACTAATACTAATACTAATACTAATACTAATACTAATACTATACTAATACTAATACTAATACTAATACTAATACTAATACTAATACTAATACTAATACTAATACTAATAATACTAATACTAATACTAATACTAATACTAATACTAATACTAATACTAATACTAATACTAATACTAATACTAATACTAATACTAATACTAATACTAATACTAATACTAATACTAATACTAATACTAATACTAATACTAATACTAATACTAATACTAATACTAATACTAATACTAATACTAATACTAATACTAATACTAATACTAATACTAATACTAATACTAATACTAATACTAATACTAATACTAATACTAATACTAATACTACTAATACTAATACTAATACTAATACTAATACTAATACTAATACTAATACTAATACTAATACTAATACTAATACTAATACTAATACTAATACTAATACTAATACTAATACTAATACTAATACTAATACTAATACTAATACTAATACTAATACTAATACTAATACTAATACTAATACTAATACTAATACTAATACTAATACTAATACTAATACTAATACTAATACTAATACTAATACTAATACTAATACTAATACTAATACTAATACTAATACTAATACTAATACTAATACTAATACTAATACTAATACTAATACTAATACTAATACTAATACTAATACTAATACTAATACTAATACTAATACTAATACTAATACTATACTAATACTAATACTAATACTAATACTAATACTAATACTAATACTAATACTAATACTAATACTAATACTAATACTAATACTAATACTAATACTAATACTAATACTAATACTAATACTAATACTAATACTAATACTAATACTAATACTAATACTAATACTAATACTAATACTAATACTAATACTAATACTAATACTAATACTAATACTAATACTAATACTAATACTAATACTAATACTAATACTAATACTAATACTAATACTAATACTAATACTAATACTAATACTAATACTAATACTAATACTAATACTAATACTAATACTAATACTAATACTAATACTAATACTAATACTAATACTAATACTAATACTAATACTAATACTAATACTAATACTAATACTAATACTAATACTAATACTAATACTAATACTAATACTAATACTAATACTAATACTAATACTAATACTAATACTAATACTAATACTAATACTAATACTAATACTAATACTAATACTAATACTAATACTAATACTAATACTAATACTAATACTAATACTAATACTAATACTAATACTAATACTAATACTAATACTAATACTAATACTAATACTAATACTAATACTAATACTAATACTAATACTAATACTAATACTAATACTAATACTAATACTAATACTAATACTAATACTAATACTAATACTAATACTAATACTAATACTAATACTAATACTAATACTAATACTAATACTAATACTAATACTAATACTAATACTAATACTAATACTAATACTAATACTAATACTAATACTAATACTAATACTAATACTAATACTAATACTAATACTAATACTAATACTAATACTAATACTAATACTAATACTAATACTAATACTAATACTAATACTAATACTAATACTAATACTAATACTAATACTAATACTAATACTAATACTAATACTAATACTAATACTAATACTAATACTAATACTAATACTAATACTAATACTAATACTAATACTAATACTAATACTAATACTACTAATACTAATACTAATACTAATACTAATACTAATACTAATACTAATACTAATACTAATACTAATACTAATACTAATACTAATACTAATACTAATACTAATACTAATACTAATACTAATACTAATACTAATACTAATACTAATACTAATACTAATACTAATACTAATACTAATACTAATACTAATACTAATACTAATACTAATACTAATACTAATACTAATACTAATACTAATACTAATACTAATACTAATACTAATACTAATACTAATACTAATACTAATACTAATACTAATACTAATACTAATACTAATACTAATACTAATACTAATACTAATACTAATACTAATACTAATACTAATACTAATACTAATACTAATACTAATACTAATACTAATACTAATACTAATACTAATACTAATACTAATACTAATACTAATACTAATACTAATACTAATACTAATACTAATACTAATACTAATACTAATACTAATACTAATACTAATACTAATACTAATACTAATACTAATACTAATACTAATACTAATACTAATACTAATACTAATACTAATACTAATACTAATACTAATACTAATACTAATACTAATACTAATACTAATACTAATACTAATACTAATACTAATACTAATACTAATACTAATACTAATACTAATACTAATACTAATACTAATACTAATACTAATACTAATACTAATACTAATACTAATACTAATACTATACTAATACTAATACTAATACTAATACTAATACTAATACTAATACTAATACTAATACTAATACTAATACTAATACTAATACTAATACTAATACTAATACTAATACTAATACTAATACTAATACTAATACTAATACTAATACTAATACTAATACTAATACTAATACTAATACTAATACTATACTAATACTAATACTAATACTAATACTAATACTAATACTAATACTAACTACTAATACTAATACTAATACTAATACTAATACTAATACTAATACTAATACTAATACTAATACTAATACTAATACTAACTAATACTAATACTAATACTAATACTAATACTAATACTAATACTAATACTAATACTAATACTAATACTAATACTAATACTAATACTAATACTAATACTAATACTAATACTAATACTAATACTAATACTAATACTAATACTAATACTAATACTAATACTAATACTAATACTAATACTAATAATAATACTAATACTAATACTAATACTAATACTAATACTAATACTAATACTAATACTAATACTAATACTAATACTAATACTAATACTAATACTAATACTAATACTAATACTAATACTAATACTAATACTAATACTAATACTAATACTAATACTAATACTAATACTAATACTAATACTAATACTAATACTAATACTAATACTAATACTAATACTAATACTAATACTAATACTAATACTAATACTAATACTAATACTAATAATACTAATACTAATACTAATACTAATACTAATACTAATACTAATACTAATACTAATACTAATACTAATACTAATACTATACTAATACTAATACTACTAATACTAATACTAATACTAATACTAATACTTACTAATACTAATACTAATACTAATACTAATACTAATACTAATACTAATACTAATACTACTAATACTAATACTAATACTAATACTAATACTAATACTAATACTAATACTAATACTAATACTAATACTAATACTAATACTAAACTAATACTAATACTAATACTAATACTAATACTATACTAATACTAATACTAATACTAATACTAATACTAATACTAATACTAATACTAATACTAAATACTAATACTAATACTAATACTAATACTAATACTAATACTAATACTAATACTAATACTAATACTAATACTAATACTAATACTAATACTAATACTAATACTAATACTAATACTAATATACTAATACTAATACTAATACTAATACTAATACTAATACTAATACTAATACTAATACTATACTAATACTAATACTAATACTAATACTAATACTAATACTAATACTAATACTAATACTAATACTAATACTAATACTAATACTAATACTAATACTAATAATACTAATACTAATACTAATACTAATACTAATACTAATACTAATACTAAACTATACTAATACTAATACTAATACTAATACTAATACTAATACTAATACTAATACTAATACTAATACTAATACTAATACTAATACTAATACTAATACTAATACTAATACTAATACTAATACTAATACTAATACTAATACTAATACTAATACTAATACTAATACTAATCTAATACTAATACTAATACTAATACTAATACTAATACTAATACTAATACTAATACTAATACTAATACTAATACTAATACTAATACTAATACTAATACTAATACTAATACTAATACTAATACTAATACTAATACTAATACTAATACTAATACTAATACTAATACTAATACTAATACTAATACTAATACTAATACTAATACTAATACTAATACTAATACTAATACTAATACTAATACTAATACTAATACTAATACTAATACTAATACTAATACTAATACTAATACTAATACTAATACTAATACTAATACTAATACTAATACTAATACTAATACTAATACTAATACTAATACTAATACTAATACTAATACTAATACTAATACTAATACTAATACTAATACTAATACTAATACTAATACTAATACTAATACTAATACTAATACTAATACTAATACTAATACTAATACTAATACTAATACTAATACTAATACTAATACTAATACTAATACTAATACTAATACTAATACTAATACTAATACTAATACTAATACTAATACTAATACTAATACTAATACTAATACTAATACTAATACTAATACTAATACTAATACTAATACTAATACTAATACTAATACTAATACTAATACTAATACTAATACTAATACTAATACTAATACTAATACTAATACTAATACTAATACTAATACTAATACTAATACTAATACTAATACTAATACTAATACTAATACTAATACTAATACTAATACTAATACTAATACTAATACTAATACTAATACTAATACTAATACTAATACTAATACTAATACTAATACTAATACTAATACTAATACTAATACTAATACTAATACTAATACTAATACTAATACTAATACTAATACTAATACTAATACTAATACTAATACTAATACTAATACTAATACTAATACTAATACTAATACTAATACTAATACTAATACTAATACTAATACTAATACTAATACTAATACTAATACTAATACTAATACTAATACTAATACTAATACTAATACTAATACTAATACTAATACTAATACTAATACTAATACTAATACTAATACTAATACTAATACTAATACTAATACTAATACTAATACTAATACTAATACTAATACTAATACTAATACTAATACTAATACTAATACTAATACTAATACTAATACTAATACTAATACTAATACTAATACTAATACTAATACTAATACTAATACTAATACTAATACTAATACTAATACTAATACTAATACTAATACTAATACTAATACTAATACTAATACTAATACTAATACTAATACTAATACTAATACTAATACTAATACTAATACTAATACTAATACTAATACTAATACTAATACTAATACTAATACTAATACTAATACTAATACTAATACTAATACTAATACTAATACTAATACTAATACTAATACTAATACTAATACTAATACTAATACTAATACTAATACTAATACTAATACTAATACTAATACTAATACTAATACTAATACTAATACTAATACTAATACTAATACTAATACTAATACTAATACTAATACTAATACTAATACTAATACTAATACTAATACTAATACTAATACTAATACTAATACTAATACTAATACTAATACTAATACTAATACTAATACTAATACTAATACTAATACTAATACTAATACTAATACTAATACTAATACTAATACTAATACTAATACTAATACTAATACTAATACTAATACTAATACTAATACTAATACTAATACTAATACTAATACTAATACTAATACTAATACTAATACTAATACTAATACTAATACTAATACTAATACTAATACTAATACTAATACTAATACTAATACTAATACTAATACTAATACTAATACTAATACTAATACTAATACTAATACTAATACTAATACTAATACTAATACTAATACTAATACTAATACTAATACTAATACTAATACTAATACTAATACTAATACTAATACTAATACTAATACTAATACTAATACTAATACTACTACTACTAATACTAATACTAATACTAATACTAATACTAATACTAATACTAATACTAATACTAATACTAATACTAATACTAATACTAATACTAATACTAATACTAATACTAATACTAATACTAATACTAATACTAATACTAATACTAATACTAATACTAATACTAATACTAATACTAATACTAATACTAATACTAATACTAATACTAATACTAATACTAATACTAATACTAATACTAATACTAATACTAATACTAATACTAATACTAATACTAATACTAATACTAATACTAATACTAATACTAATACTAATACTAATACTAATACTAATACTAATACTAATACTAATACTAATACTAATACTAATACTAATACTAATACTAATACTAATACTAATACTAATACTAATACTAATACTAATACTAATACTAATACTAATACTAATACTAATACTAATACTAATACTAATACTAATACTAATACTAATACTAATACTAATACTAATACTAATACTAATACTAATACTAATACTAATACTAATACTAATACTAATACTAATACTAATACTAATACTAATACTAATACTAATACTAATACTAATACTAATACTAATACTAATACTAATACTAATACTAATACTAATACTAATACTAATACTAATACTAATACTAATACTAATACTAATACTAATACTAATACTAATACTAATACTAATACTAATACTAATACTAATACTAATACTAATACTAATACTAATACTAATACTAATACTAATACTAATACTAATACTAATACTAATACTAATACTAATACTAATACTAATACTAATACTAATACTAATACTAATACTAATACTAATACTAATACTAATACTAATACTAATACTAATACTAATACTAATACTAATACTAATACTAATACTAATACTAATACTAATACTAATACTAATACTAATACTAATACTAATACTAATACTAATACTAATACTAATACTAATACTAATACTAATACTAATACTAATACTAATACTAATACTAATACTAATACTAATACTAATACTAATACTAATACTAATACTAATACTAATACTAATACTAATACTAATACTAATACTAATACTAATACTAATACTAATACTAATACTAATACTAATACTAATACTAATACTAATACTAATACTAATACTAATACTAATACTAATACTAATACTAATACTAATACTAATACTAATACTAATACTAATACTAATACTAATACTAATACTAATACTAATACTAATACTAATACTAATACTAATACTAATACTAATACTAATACTAATACTAATACTAATACTAATACTAATACTAATACTAATACTAATACTAATACTAATACTAATACTAATACTAATACTAATACTAATACTAATACTAATACTAATACTAATACTAATACTAATACTAATACTAATACTAATACTAATACTAATACTAATACTAATACTAATACTAATACTAATACTAATACTAATACTAATACTAATACTAATACTAATACTAATACTAATACTAATACTAATACTAATACTAATACTAATACTAATACTAATACTAATACTAATACTAATACTAATACTAATACTAATACTAATACTAATACTAATACTAATACTAATACTAATACTAATACTAATACTAATACTAATACTAATACTAATACTAATACTAATACTAATACTAATACTAATACTAATACTAATACTAATACTAATACTAATACTAATACTAATACTAATACTAATACTAATACTAATACTAATACTAATACTAATACTAATACTAATACTAATACTAATACTAATACTAATACTAATACTAATACTAATACTAATACTAATACTAATACTAATACTAATACTAATACTAATACTAATACTAATACTAATACTAATACTAATACTAATACTAATACTAATACTAATACTAATACTAATACTAATACTAATACTAATACTAATACTAATACTAATACTAATACTAATACTAATACTAATACTAATACTAATACTAATACTAATACTAATACTAATACTAATACTAATACTAATACTAATACTAATACTAATACTAATACTAATACTAATACTAATACTAATACTAATACTAATACTAATACTAATACTAATACTAATACTAATACTAATACTAATACTAATACTAATACTAATACTAATACTAATACTAATACTAATACTAATACTAATACTAATACTAATACTAATACTAATACTAATACTAATACTAATACTAATACTAATACTAATACTAATACTAATACTAATACTAATACTAATACTAATACTAATACTAATACTAATACTAATACTAATACTAATACTAATACTAATACTAATACTAATACTAATACTAATACTAATACTAATACTAATACTAATACTAATACTAATACTAATACTAATACTAATACTAATACTAATACTAATACTAATACTAATACTAATACTAATACTAATACTAATACTAATACTAATACTAATACTAATACTAATACTAATACTAATACTAATACTAATACTAATACTAATACTAATACTAATACTAATACTAATACTAATACTAATACTAATACTAATACTAATACTAATACTAATACTAATACTAATACTAATACTAATACTAATACTAATACTAATACTAATACTAATACTAATACTAATACTAATACTAATACTAATACTAATACTAATACTAATACTAATACTAATACTAATACTAATACTAATACTAATACTAATACTAATACTAATACTAATACTAATACTAATACTAATACTAATACTAATACTAATACTATAATACTAATACTAATACTAATACTAATACTAATACTAATACTAATACTAATACTAATACTAATACTAATACTAATACTAATACTAATACTAATACTAATACTAATACTAATACTAATACTAATACTAATACTAATACTAATACTAATACTAATACTAATACTAATACTAATACTAATACTAATACTAATACTAATACTAATACTAATACTAATACTAATACTAATACTAATACTAATACTAATACTAATACTAATACTAATACTAATACTAATACTAATACTAATACTAATACTAATACTAATACTAATACTAATACTAATACTAATACTAATACTAATACTAATACTAATACTAATACTAATACTAATACTAATACTAATACTAATACTAATACTAATACTAATACTAATACTAATACTAATACTAATACTAATACTAATACTAATACTAATACTAATACTAATACTAATACTAATACTAATACTAATACTAATACTAATACTAATACTAATACTAATACTAATACTAATACTAATACTAATACTAATACTAATACTAATACTAATACTAATACTAATACTAATACTAATACTAATACTAATACTAATACTAATACTAATACTAATACTAATACTAATACTAATACTAATACTAATACTAATACTAATACTAATACTAATACTAATACTAATACTAATACTAATACTAATACTAATACTAATACTAATACTAATACTAATACTAATACTAATACTAATACTAATACTAATACTAATACTAATACTAATACTAATACTAATACTAATACTAATACTAATACTAATACTAATACTAATACTAATACTAATACTAATACTAATACTAATACTAATACTAATACTAATACTAATACTAATACTAATACTAATACTAATACTAATACTAATACTAATACTAATACTAATACTAATACTAATACTAATACTAATACTAATACTAATACTAATACTAATACTAATACTAATACTAATACTAATACTAATACTAATACTAATACTAATACTAATACTAATACTAATACTAATACTAATACTAATACTAATACTAATACTAATACTAATACTAATACTAATACTAATACTAATACTAATACTAATACTAATACTAATACTAATACTAATACTAATACTAATACTAATACTAATACTAATACTAATACTAATACTAATACTAATACTAATACTAATACTAATACTAATACTAATACTAATACTAATACTAATACTAATACTAATACTAATACTAATACTAATACTAATACTAATACTAATACTAATACTAATACTAATACTAATACTAATACTAATACTAATACTAATACTAATACTAATACTAATACTAATACTAATACTAATACTAATACTAATACTAATACTAATACTAATACTAATACTAATACTAATACTAATACTAATACTAATACTAATACTAATACTAATACTAATACTAATACTAATACTAATACTAATACTAATACTAATACTAATACTAATACTAATACTAATACTAATACTAATACTAATACTAATACTAATACTAATACTAATACTAATACTAATACTAATACTAATACTAATACTAATACTAATACTAATACTAATACTAATACTAATACTAATACTAATACTAATACTAATACTAATACTAATACTAATACTAATACTAATACTAATACTAATACTAATACTAATACTAATACTAATACTAATACTAATACTAATACTAATACTAATACTAATACTAATACTAATACTAATACTAATACTAATACTAATACTAATACTAATACTAATACTAATACTAATACTAATACTAATACTAATACTAATACTAATACTAATACTAATACTAATACTAATACTAATACTAATACTAATACTAATACTAATACTAATACTAATACTAATACTAATACTAATAATAATACTAATACTAATAATACTAATACTAATACTAATACTAATACTAATACTAATACTAATACTAATACTAATACTAATACTAATACTAATACTAATACTAATACTAATACTAATACTAATACTAATACTAATACTAATACTAATACTAATACTAATACTAATACTAATACTAATACTAATACTAATACTAATACTAATACTAATACTAATACTAATACTAATACTAATACTAATACTAATACTAATACTAATACTAATACTAATACTAATACTAATACTAATACTAATACTAATACTAATACTAATACTAATACTAATACTAATACTAATACTAATACTAATACTAATACTAATACTAATACTAATACTAATACTAATACTAATACTAATACTAATACTAATACTAATACTAATACTAATACTATACTAATACTAATACTAATACTAATACTAATACTAATACTAATACTAATACTAATACTAATACTAATACTAATACTAATACTAATACTAATACTAATACTAATACTAATACTAATACTAATACTAATACTAATACTAATACTAATACTAATACTAATACTAATACTAATACTAATACTAATACTAATACTAATACTAATACTAATACTAATACTAATACTAATACTAATACTAATACTAATACTAATACTAATACTAATACTAATACTAATACTAATACTAATACTAATACTAATACTAATACTAATACTAATACTAATACTAATACTAATACTAATACTAATACTAATACTAATACTAATACTAATACTAATACTAATACTAATACTAATACTAATACTAATACTAATACTAATACTAATACTAATACTAATACTAATACTAATACTAATACTAATACTAATACTAATACTAATACTAATACTAATACTAATACTAATACTAATACTAATACTAATACTAATACTAATACTAATACTAATACTAATACTAATACTAATACTAATACTAATACTAATACTAATACTAATACTAATACTAATACTAATACTAATACTAATACTAATACTAATACTAATACTAATACTAATACTAATACTAATACTAATACTAATACTAATACTAATACTAATACTAATACTAATACTAATACTAATACTAATACTAATACTAATACTAATACTAATACTAATACTAATACTAATACTAATACTAATACTAATACTAATACTAATACTAATACTAATACTAATACTAATACTAATACTAATACTAATACTAATACTAATACTAATACTAATACTAATACTAATACTAATACTAATACTAATACTAATACTAATACTAATACTAATACTAATACTAATACTAATACTAATACTAATACTAATACTAATACTAATACTAATACTAATACTAATACTAATACTAATACTAATACTAATACTAATACTAATACTAATACTAATACTAATACTAATACTAATACTAATACTAATAAAATACAAAAAGAGAGAGCTTAGCTTTCATGCTGAACAGTCGTGCTTAATTATCGCTCCTTGATTATTTATAATTGTTTATCTTTTAAAAATGTCTGAAAAGTGCGCAAAGTGCAATTTGAACATTAGCGAAGACTTTGTTACATGCGGTGGCATTTGTGGATTGAAGTATCATGGAAATTGTGCGGTTCTATCAGAAAATTCTTTAAAATTTTTAAAATCAACTATAAATTTCTTTTGGAAATGTAATGCTTGTGCAAGTGTGCCGGTACTTGGCTTTGTGTGCAAAGTAAATGAGCTTGTAAAAACTGTCCAAACATTACACAGCTATTTAACACAACCGCAACTTTTTGTTGATATAATGAGTGCAATTTCTCTGTTGAAAAGTCTCCCTGAGATAAAAACAGATTTGATAACTCTCAATTCCAACTTGAGCGAATTCTTAAATGCTCCCCTACTAAATAACAATAACAACAAAAATATCAATGTAAATGGGAAAGACCATCTCCAACACCATGATATTAGTACTTATCCCTTATCCCTCATCTCTGAAGGTGCATCGATCTCCAATACTAGTGAAATAAATGAAACTGAGAAAAATACACAATCTACAAGTGATCAACCCCTACCCCTTTCTCCTAGAAGTTCATCTAACCTCTTGCATAATAGTGCATCATTTGTTGATGTTAATGCAGATCAATTAAATTCTCATGGTTCCTCTTTATCCTTCCTTCCCACAGTGGTTAATTCTGACAATAATAATTTAAAAAATGAACATAAAATTATTAAGAAAAAAGTGAAAACTAATCATACAAAACATCCAAGGTTAATGATAGGTGCTGACGTCCCTCAAAGTGATTTAAGTGTTATTGCACCCACCAAATGGTTGCACTTATCAAAGTTTAGTATCACTACCTCGGAATCTTCAATACAAAAATACATTGCAACAAAACTAAATATCTCCGAACTTGATGTTAAATGTTTTAAATTAGTTAAATCCGATGTAGATATATCTACTTTAAAGCATATTACTTTTAAGGTCGGTATCCCTGCTAATAAACTTGAATTAGTTTTTAATTCCAAAAATTGGCCATTGGGTGTTTGTGTTACCGAATTTATAAATCGCTCAAAAAACTACGGGAGAGCTCAAACAAATACACTCGATGTGTAACATATTCTCTCACCTCAGCTTTAATACCTCTAACACCCCTACCACCATCACTACCTTTATTATCATCGGCATCGTCGCTGCTGCCTCCATCGCTCCCATCAACAACACCACAATCACATCAAACATTACCATCGTCATCATCATCATCATCTCCAGCAGCAGCATCATCTCTCTTACTTCCATTATCATCAACATGTTCAGTTATCAATGCACCATATATAACACATAACAAAAACTATTTAAGTGTGTTTTATCAAAACATGGGAGGATTTTCATCTAAGCTAAATGATCTCTCTCTTTCCATTGATGCATCTGATTTTGATATATATGCATTCACTGAGACATGGCTGCATAGCCACATTATGACTGAAGAACTATTTAATCTTTCGGTGTTCTCTGTTTTTCGTCTTGATCGTTTTGATGCTAGAAAGAAACGCGGGGGTGGTGTATTAATCGCAGTGCGTCGCTCTATTATTGCATCAGCTCTCGATTTAAATGTGGTGTTAGACGAAAATTGCACTAATATTGATCAATTATGCGTGAGAGTGTCATTTGCTGGGTTAAAAGTTCTCATTCTCCTCAGTTATATACCCCCCGGAAGTGCTGCTGCTGTCTACAAACAACATCTTGATAATATTGATAGGATTGCCAACTTGCCAGAAAATGAAAATGATTATATTTGTGTACTTGGTGATTTCAATTTACCCAACTTAAATTGGACTATGGTTGATGAGAATAAATTAATGCCAGTTTTAATAAACTCTGAAATTGAACTTATGATGTGTGATTCTCTGTTTTCTTTAAATTTAAATCAAATAAATAATGTTTTCAATTCAATAAATAGGCTCTTAGACTTAGTTTTTGCTTCTGATGATCTAAATATTAATATTTCTGAAACCCTTCCATTACTCAATAATTCTGTTCATCATACTGCAATAAATGTTTGTATATCTACTTATAATTATGATAATTTCAGTAAATTTAATAACTCACAGTCATATTATCGTAAATTTAATGTAAATAATTTGAATTTAACTAAATCTCATCTTAGTAATATAAATTGGTTATCTGAGTTCAAAAATTCCAATTTATCTGAAAATTTTGGTAAATTAAGAAATATTCTTAATGAAGCTTTGAATGATGTTGTGCCTTTAATCCGAAAAAAGTCAAACTTTAGTCCTAAGTGGTATAATAGCAGGCTAAAGAAGTTAAAGAACGCAAAGAATTCTGTGCATAAACGTTTTAAGCAGTCAAATTCTATGGTTGACTATACACTTTTTTGTCGTCTGAGAAAAGAGTTTGTTTTCTTGTCTAAATTTTTGCATTGCAATTACGTACAATTAATGGAATCGAACTTGAAATCAAATCCAAAACAATTTTGGAATTATATCAACACAAAGCGCAGAAGTGTTGGATTTCCATCAACCATGCATTTCGATCAGAAATCGTCTTCAGACCCTGAAGAAATTGCAAATATGTTTGCTGACCACTTTGAATCTATTTATAATTCAACCAGTGCAGTTACGTTAGATAAATATTATTTTGAATCGCTTCCTTCGATATTTGATTCCTATAATTTCAAAATTAAAAATGTTGATGTACTTAAGTTGTTAATTGGACTTGAGCCTATAAAACAGCCCGACATATTGGGATTTTTCCCCATTGTTTTAAGGCATTGTGCTGACGTTCTCTCTGTACCATTAACAGAATTGTTTAATCAGTCCTTATCTACGGGTACATTTCTTGATGAGTGGAAAATCTCGATTATAAATCCCATTTTTAAATCAGGGAAGAAAGATAATATTGGCAATTATAGACCTATAACTAAACTATCTATAATCCCAAAGATATTGAATTGTCTGGTTAAGGAAATTTTTGTCGATTTATTAAGGGGACATGTAAGTGATTTTCAACATGGATTTTGGAAAGGACGTTCCACTGTATCAAATTTGGTTGAATTTACAAATTTTTCGATAAATGCTCTGGAGAAAAATAGACAAGTTCATGTAGTTTACACAGATTTTTCTAAAGCGTTTAGCAGAGTAAACTTGAAAATTCTTTTGAAGAAACTTGAGTGCTGTGGAATTTCTGAACCTTTGCTTGGTTGGTTTAAATCTTACTTGTATGGTCGTAAGCAAATGGTAGTTGTAGATGACATTTGTTCTAAGGAAATAATTGTTACCTCTGGTGTTCCTGAAGGGAGTCATTTGGGACCCCCTATGTTCTTACTTCTTGTAAATGATATGCCTACCATTTTAAAATTTTGCAGATGTCTCATCTTTGCTGATGACATTAAGTTTTTTGCAATTATTTCTAATTCTGCTGATCGTTTGCTTATGCAAAATGATCTTAATTCATTTGTAGGGTGGTGCAAACTAAATGACTTAAAATTAAATCTTCAAAAATGCACTTGTATGTCTTATAACCGTTGTTTATATCACATCGTTCCATTGTACTCACTAGACAATGTTATGTTGAAAATAATTCATGAATTTAACGATCTTGGTGTAATATTTGATGAAAAACTTACGTTTCAACTTCACATAAATTCTATAATTTCAAAAGCAAATTCTTTGTTGGGATTCATGAAAAGAAATTCTTTAGAATTTTCTGATCCATATACTTTAAAATCTCTCTATTCTAGTATTGTTAGACCTTCTTTGGAATATGCGTGCGTGGTGTGGAATCCAACAACTCAATCTGATATATAACTAAGATTGAAAGAGTACAAAAAAACTTCTTGCGTTTTGCTTTGAGAAAGTTTTTTGGAAATGTTGATATTGTTCATTTTTCTTATCGGTCAAAATGTCTTTTGTTAGGAATGCAATCTCTTGAATCGCGTAGAGAAATGTATAGTATAATGTTTGTTCGGGATGTTTTGTGTAACTACATTGATTGTTCTAGCTTGCTTTTTAATATTAATATTTATGCTCCTTCAAGATCATTAAGATTGAGGCCCTTATTATTCGAAGTTTCACATAGAACTAATTATGGATTGCGTGAACCTTTAAGTCATAGCTGTAAATTATTTAATAATGCTTACAATGTTCTAGATATAAGTTTGCTAAGAGATTGTTTTAAAAAATTATTATTAGCATATTTAACACACAAATTTAATACAACTTAAAAACTTTTTTATATGTTATATATGTATATATTGTTATATTTAATTATCAAATCTGTTGATGTATATCGTAGAGAAGAATAAATAAATAAATAAATAAATAAATACTAATACTAATACTAATACTAATACTAATACTAATACTAATACTAATACTAATACTAATACTAATACTAATACTAATACTAATACTAATACTAATACTAATACTAATACTAATACTAATACTAATACTAATACTAATACTAATACTAATACTAATACTAATACTAATACTAATACTAATACTAATACTAATACTAATACTAATACTAATACTAATACTAATACTAATACTAATACTAATACTAATACTAATACTAATACTAATACTAATACTAATACTAATACTAATACTAATACTAATACTAATACTAATACTAATACTAATACTAATACTAATACTAATACTAATACTAATACTAATACTAATACTAATACTAATACTAATACTAATACTAATACTAATACTAATACTAATACTAATACTAATACTAATACTAATACTAATACTAATACTAATACTAATACTAATACTAATACTAATACTAATACTAATACTAATACTAATACTAATACTAATACTAATACTAATACTAATACTAATACTAATACTAATACTAATACTAATACTAATACTAATACTAATACTAATACTAATACTAATACTAATACTAATACTAATACTAATACTAATACTAATACTAATACTAATACTAATACTAATACTAATACTAATACTAATACTAATACTAATACTAATACTAATACTAATACTAATACTAATACTAATACTAATACTAATACTAATACTAATACTAATACTAATACTAATACTAATACTAATACTAATACTAATACTAATACTAATACTAATACTAATACTAATACTAATACTAATACTAATACTAATACTAATACTAATACTAATACTAATACTAATACTAATACTAATACTAATACTAATACTAATACTAATACTAATACTAATACTAATACTAATACTAATACTAATACTAATACTAATACTAATACTAATACTAATACTAATACTAATACTAATACTAATACTAATACTAATACTAATACTAATACTAATACTAATACTAATACTAATACTAATACTAATACTAATACTAATACTAATACTAATACTAATACTAATACTAATACTAATACTAATACTAATACTAATACTAATACTAATACTAATACTAATACTAATACTAATACTAATACTAATACTAATACTAATACTAATACTAATACTAATACTAATACTAATACTAATACTAATACTAATACTAATACTAATACTAATACTAATACTAATACTAATACTAATACTAATACTAATACTAATACTAATACTAATACTAATACTAATACTAATACTAATACTAATACTAATACTAATACTAATACTAATACTAATACTAATACTAATACTAATACTAATACTAATACTAATACTAATACTAATACTAATACTAATACTAATACTAATACTAATACTAATACTAATACTAATACTAATACTAATACTAATACTAATACTAATACTAATACTAATACTAATACTAATACTAATACTAATACTAATACTAATACTAATACTAATACTAATACTAATACTAATACTAATACTAATACTAATACTAATACTAATACTAATACTAATACTAATACTAATACTAATACTAATACTAATACTAATACTAATACTAATACTAATACTAATACTAATACTAATACTAATACTAATACTAATACTAATACTAATACTAATACTAATACTAATACTAATACTAATACTAATACTAATACTAATACTAATACTAATACTAATACTAATACTAATACTAATACTAATACTAATACTAATACTAATACTAATACTAATACTAATACTAATACTAATACTAATACTAATACTAATACTAATACTAATACTAATACTAATACTAATACTAATACTAATACTAATACTAATACTAATACTAATACTAATACTAATACTAATACTAATACTAATACTAATACTAATACTAATACTAATACTAATACTAATACTAATACTAATACTAATACTAATACTAATACTAATACTAATACTAATACTAATACTAATACTAATACTAATACTAATACTAATACTAATACTAATACTAATACTAATACTAATACTAATACTAATACTAATACTAATACTAATACTAATACTAATACTAATACTAATACTAATACTAATACTAATACTAATACTAATACTAATACTAATACTAATACTAATACTAATACTAATACTAATACTAATACTAATACTAATACTAATACTAATACTAATACTAATACTAATACTAATACTAATACTAATACTAATACTAATACTAATACTAATACTAATACTAATACTAATACTAATACTAATACTAATACTAATACTAATACTAATACTAATACTAATACTAATACTAATACTAATACTAATACTAATACTAATACTAATACTAATACTAATACTAATACTAATACTAATACTAATACTAATACTAATACTAATACTAATACTAATACTAATACTAATACTAATACTAATACTAATACTAATACTAATACTAATACTAATACTAATACTAATACTAATACTAATACTAATACTAATACTAATACTAATACTAATACTAATACTAATACTAATACTAATACTAATACTAATACTAATACTAATACTAATACTAATACTAATACTAATACTAATACTAATACTAATACTAATACTAATACTAATACTAATACTAATACTAATACTAATACTAATACTAATACTAATACTAATACTAATACTAATACTAATACTAATACTAATACTAATACTAATACTAATACTAATACTAATACTAATACTAATACTAATACTAATACTAATACTAATACTAATACTAATACTAATACTAATACTAATACTAATACTAATACTAATACTAATACTAATACTAATACTAATACTAATACTAATACTAATACTAATACTAATACTAATACTAATACTAATACTAATACTAATACTAATACTAATACTAATACTAATACTAATACTAATACTAATACTAATACTAATACTAATACTAATACTAATACTAATACTAATACTAATACTAATACTAATACTAATACTAATACTAATACTAATACTAATACTAATACTAATACTAATACTAATACTAATACTAATACTAATACTAATACTAATACTAATACTAATCTAATACTAATACTAATACTAATACTAATACTAATACTAATACTAATACTAATACTAATACTAATACTAATACTAATACTAATACTAATACTAATACTAATACTAATACTAATACTAATACTAATACTAATACTAATACTAATACTAATACTAATACTAATACTAATACTAATACTAATACTAATACTAATACTAATACTAATACTAATACTAATACTAATACTAATACTAATACTAATACTAATACTAATACTAATACTAATACTAATACTAATACTAATACTAATACTAATACTAATACTAATACTAATACTAATACTAATACTAATACTAATACTAATACTAATACTAATACTAATACTAATACTAATACTAATACTAATACTAATACTAATACTAATACTAATACTAATACTAATACTAATACTAATACTAATACTAATACTAATACTAATACTAATACTACATACTAATACTAATACTAATACTAATACTAATACTAATACTAATACTAATACTAATACTAATACTAATACTAATACTAATACTAATACTAATACTAATACTAATACTAATACTAATACTAATACTAATACTAATACTAATACTAATACTAATACTAATACTAATACTAATACTAATACTAATACTAATACTAATACTAATACTAATACTAATACTAATACTAATACTAATACTAATACTAATACTAATACTAATACTAATACTAATACTAATACTAATACTAATACTAATACTAATACTAATACTAATACTAATACTAATACTAATACTAATACTAATACTAATACTAATACTAATACTAATACTAATACTAATACTAATACTAATACTAATACTAATACTAATACTAATACTAATACTAATACTAATACTAATACTAATACTAATACTAATACTAATACTAATACTAATACTAATACTAATACTAATACTAATACTAATACTAATACTAATACTAATACTAATACTAATACTAATACTAATACTAATACTAATACTAATACTAATACTAATACTAATACTAATACTAATACTAATACTAATACTAATACTAATACTAATACTAATACTAATACTAATACTAATACTAATACTAATACTAATACTAATACTAATACTAATACTAATACTAATACTAATACTAATACTAATACTAATACTAATACTAATACTAATACTAATACTAATACTAATACTAATACTAATACTAATACTAATACTAATACTAATACTAATACTAATACTAATACTAATACTAATACTAATACTAATACTAATACTAATACTAATACTAATACTAATACTAATACTAATACTAATACTAATACTAATACTAATACTAATACTAATACTAATACTAATACTAATACTAATACTAATACTAATACTAATACTAATACTAATACTAATACTAATACTAATACTAATACTAATACTAATACTAATACTAATACTAATACTAATACTAATACTAATACTAATACTAATACTAATACTAATACTAATACTAATACTAATACTAATACTAATACTAATACTAATACTAATACTAATACTAATACTAATACTAATACTAATACTAATACTAATACTAATACTAATACTAATACTAATACTAATACTAATACTAATACTAATACTAATACTAATACTAATACTAATACTAATACTAATACTAATACTAATACTAATACTAATACTAATACTAATACTAATACTAATACTAATACTTATACTAATACTAATACTAATACTAATACTAATACTAATACTAATACTAATACTAATACTAATACTAATACTAATACTAATACTAATACTAATACTAATACTAATACTAATACTAATACTAATACTAATACTAATACTAATAATACTAATACTAATACTAATACTAATACTAATACTAATACTAATACTAATACTAATACTAATACTAATACTAATACTAATACTAATACTAATACTAATACTAATACTAATACTAATACTAATACTAATACTAATACTAATACTAATACTAATACTAATACTAATACTAATACTAATACTAATACTAATACTAATACTAATACTAATACTAATACTAATACTAATACTAATACTAATACTAATACTAATACTAATACTAATACTAATACTAATACTAATACTAATACTAATACTAATACTAATACTAATACTAATACTAATACTAATACTAATACTAATACTAATACTAATACTAATACTAATACTAATACTAATACTAATACTAATACTAATACTAATACTAATACTAATACTAATACTAATACTAATACTAATACTAATACTAATACTAATACTAATACTAAACTAATACTAATACTAATACTAATACTAATACTAATACTAATACTAATACTAATACTAATACTAATACTAATACTATACTAATACTAATACTAATACTAATACTAATACTAATACTACTAATACTAATACTAATACTAATACTAATACTAATACTAATACTAATACTAATACTAATACTAATACTAATACTAATACTAATACTAATACTAATACTAATACTAATACTAATACTAATACTAATACTAATACTAATACTAATACTAATACTAATACTAATACTAATACTAATACTAATACTAATACTAATACTAATACTAATACTAATACTAATACTAATACTAATACTAATACTAATACTAATACTAATACTAATACTAATACTAATACTAATACTAATACTAATACTAATACTAATACTAATACTAATACTAATACTAATACTAATACTAATACTAATACTAATACTAATACTAATACTAATACTAATACTAATACTAATACTAATACTAATACTAATACTAATACTAATACTAATACTAATACTAATACTAATACTAATACTAATACTAATACTAATACTAATACTAATACTAATACTAATACTAATACTAATACTAATACTAATACTAATACTAATACTAATACTAATACTAATACTAATACTAATACTAATACTAATACTAATACTAATACTAATACTAATACTAATACTAATACTAATACTAATACTAATACTAATACTAATACTAATACTAATACTAATACTAATACTAATACTAATACTAATACTAATACTAATACTAATACTAATACTAATACTAATACTAATACTAATACTAATACTAATACTAATACTAATACTAATACTAATACTAATACTAATACTAATACTAATACTAATACTAATACTAATACTAATACTAATACTAATACTAATACTAATACTAATACTAATACTAATACTAATACTAATACTAATACTAATACTAATACTAATACTAATACTAATACTAATACTAATACTAATACTAATACTAATACTAATACTAATACTAATACTAATACTAATACTAATACTAATACTAATACTAATACTAATACTAATACTAATACTAATACTAATACTAATACTAATACTAATACTAATACTAATACTAATACTAATACTAATACTAATACTAATACTAATACTAATACTAATACTAATACTAATACTAATACTAATACTAATACTAATACTAATACTAATACTAATACTAATACTAATACTAATACTAATACTAATACTAATACTAATACTAATACTAATACTAATACTAATACTAATACTAATACTAATACTAATACTAATACTAATACTAATACTAATACTAATACTAATACTAATACTAATACTAATACTAATACTAATACTAATACTAATACTAATACTAATACTAATACTAATACTAATACTAATACTAATACTAATACTAATACTAATACTAATACTAATACTAATACTAATACTAATACTAATACTAATACTAATACTAATACTAATACTAATACTAATACTAATACTAATACTAATACTAATACTAATACTAATACTAATACTAATACTAATACTAATACTAATACTAATACTAATACTAATACTAATACTAATACTAATACTAATACTAATACTAATACTAATACTAATACTAATACTAATACTAATACTAATACTAATACTAATACTAATACTAATACTAATACTAATACTAATACTAATACTAATACTAATACTAATACTAATACTAATACTAATACTAATACTAATACTAATACTAATACTAATACTAATACTAATACTAATACTAATACTAATACTAATACTAATACTAATACTAATACTAATACTAATACTAATACTAATACTAATACTAATACTAATACTAATACTAATACTAATACTAATACTAATACTAATACTAATACTAATACTAATACTAATACTAATACTAATACTAATACTAATACTAATACTAATACTAATACTAATACTAATACTAATACTAATACTAATACTAATACTAATACTAATACTAATACTAATACTAATACTAATACTAATACTAATACTATACTAATACTAATACTAATACTAATACTAATACTAATACTAATACTAATACTAATACTAATACTAATACTAATACTAATACTAATACTAATACTAATACTAATACTAATACTAATACTAATACTAATACTAATACTAATACTAATACTAATACTAATACTAATACTAATACTAATACTAATACTAATACTAATACTAATACTAATACTAATACTAATACTAATACTAATACTAATACTAATACTAATACTAATACTAATACTAATACTAATACTAATACTAATACTAATACTAATACTAATACTAATACTAATACTAATACTAATACTAATACTAATACTAATACTAATACTAATACTAATACTAACTAATACTAATACTAATACTAATACTAATACTAATACTAATACTAATACTAATACTAATACTAATACTAATACTAATACTAATACTAATACTACTAATACTAATACTAATACTAATACTAATACTAATACTAATACTAATACTAATACTAATACTAATACTAATACTAATACTAATACTAATACTAATACTAATACTAATACTAATACTAATACTAATACTAATACTAATACTAATACTAATACTAATACTAATACTAATACTAATACTAATACTAATACTAATACTAATACTAATACTAATACTAATACTAATACTAATACTAATACAAATACTAATACTAATACTAATACTAATACTAATACTAATACTAATACTAATACTAATACTAACTAATACTAATACTAATACTAATACTAATACTAATACTAATACTAATACTAATACTAATACTAATACTAATACTAATACTATACTAATACTAATACTAATACTAATACTAATACTAATACTAATACTAATACTAATACTAATACTAATACTAATACTAATACTAATACTAATACTAATACTAATACTAATACTAATACTAATACTAATACTAATACTAATACTAATACTAATACTAATACTAATACTAATACTAATACTAATACTAATACTAATACTAATACTAATACTAATACTAATACTAATACTAATACTAATACTAATACTAATACTAATACTAATACTAATACTAATACTAATACTAATACTAATACTAATACTAATACTAATACTAATACTAATACTAATACTAATACTAATACTAATACTAATACTAATACTAATACTAATACTAATACTAATACTAATACTAATACTAATACTAATACTAATACTAATACTAATACTAATACTAATACTAATACTAATACTAATACTAATACTAATACTAATACTAATACTAATACTAATACTAATACTAATACTAATACTAATACTAATACTAATACTAATACTAATACTAATACTAATACTAATACTAATACTAATACTAATACTAATACTAATACTAATACTAATACTAATACTAATACTAATACTAATACTAATACTAATACTAATACTAATACTAATACTAATACTAATACTAATACTAATACTAATACTAATACTAATACTAATACTAATACTAATACTAATACTAATACTAATACTAATACTAATACTAATACTAATACTAATAAACTAATACTAATACTAATACTAATACTAATACTAATACTAATACTAATACTAATACTAATACTAATACTAATACTAATACTAATACTAATACTAATACTAATACTAATACTAATACTAATACTAATACTAATACTAATACTAATACTAATACTAATACTAATACTAATACTAATACTAATACTAATACTAATACTAATACTAATACTAATACTAATACTAATACTAATACTAATACTAATACTAATACTAATACTAATACTAATACTAATACTAATACTAATACTAATACTAATACTAATACTAATACTAATACTAATACTAATACTAATACTAATACTAATACTAATACTAATACTAATACTAATACTAATACTAATACTAATACTAATACTAATACTAATACTAATACTAATACTAATACTAATACTAATACTAATACTAATACTAATACTAATACTAATACTAATACTAATACTAATACTAATACTAATACTAATACTAATACTAATACTAATACTAATACTAATACTAATACTAATACTAATACTAATACTAATACTAATACTAATACTAATACTAATACTAATACTAATACTAATACTAATACTAATACTAATACTAATACTAATACTAATACTAATACTAATACTAATACTAATACTAATACTAATACTAATACTAATACTAATACTAATACTAATACTAATACTAATACTAATACTAATACTAATACTAATACTAATACTAATACTAATACTAATACTAATACTAATACTAATACTAATACTAATACTAATACTAATACTAATACTAATACTAATACTAATACTAATACTAATACTAATACTAATACTAATACTAATACTAATACTAATACTAATACTAATACTAATACTAATACTAATACTAATACTAATACTAATACTAATACTAATACTAATACTAATACTAATACTAATACTAATACTAATACTAATACTAATACTAATACTAATACTAATACTAATACTAATACTAATACTAATACTAATACTAATACTAATACTAATACTAATACTAATACTAATACTAATACTAATACTAATACTAATACTAATACTAATACTAATACTAATACTAATACTAATACTAATACTAATACTAATACTAATACTAATACTAATACTAATACTAATACTAATACTAATACTAATACTAATACTAATACTAATACTAATACTAATACTAATACTAATACTAATACTAATACTAATACTAATACTAATACTAATACTAATACTAATACTAATACTAATACTAATACTAATACTAATACTAATACTAATACTAATACTAATACTAATACTAATACTAATACTAATACTAATACTAATACTAATACTAATACTAATACTAATACTAATACTAATACTAATACTAATACTAATACTAATACTAATACTAATACTAATACTAATACTAATACTAATACTAATACTAATACTAATACTAATACTAATACTAATACTAATACTAATACTAATACTAATACTAATACTAATACTAATACTAATACTAATACTAATACTAATACTAATACTAATACTAATACTTATACTAATACTAATACTAATACTAATACTAATACTAATACTAATACTAATACTAATACTAATACTAATACTAATACTAATACTAATACTAATACTAATACTAATACTAATACTAATACTAATACTAATACTAATACTAATACTAATACTAATACTAATACTAATACTAATACTAATACTAATACTAATACTAATACTAATACTAATACTAATACTAATACTAATACTAATACTAATACTAATACTAATACTAATACTAATACTAATACTAATACTAATACTAATACTAATACTAATACTAATACTAATACTAATACTAATACTAATACTAATACTAATTACTAATTACTAATTACTAATTACTAATTACTAATTACTAATATAATATTATATTATATTATATTATATTATATTATATTATATTATATTATATTATATTATATTATATTATATTATATTATATTATATTATATTATATTATATTATATTATATTATATTATATTATATTATATTATATTATATTATATTATATTATATTATATTATATTATATTATATTATATTATATTATATTATATTATATTATATTATATTATATTATATTATATTATATTATATTATATTATATTATATTATATTATATTATATTATATTATATTATATTATATTATATTATATTATATTATATTATATTATATTATATTATATTATATTATATTATATTATATTATATTATATTATATTATATTATATTATATTATATTATATTATATTATATTATATTATATTATATTATATTATATTATATTATATTATATTATATTATATTATATTATATTATATTATATTATATTATATTATATTATATTATATTATATTATATTATATTATATTATATTATATTATATTATATTATATTATATTATATTATATTATATTATATAATATAATATAATATAATATAATATATTATAATATTATTATATTATTATTTATTATTTATTATAATTATTATTATTATATTATTATTATTATTATTATTATTATTATTATTATTATTATTATTATAATTATTATTATTATCATACTAATATTATAAATGCGAATGTAAGTTTGTTTGTTACGCTTTCACGCAAAAACTACTTAACCGATCATCATGAAACTTTGCACATACACTCTTGAAGGTATTAGAAGTAACATAGGATACTTTTTATTAAAAAAAAAAAATTACGAAAAATAAGAAAATTGTTTGTCAAAATATCGTCAAATTTAGCTACTTCAACGCCATCTAGCATCATCTAGCATCATAGTAATGAAGGTTCAACCCTGAATACTGTAATACCAACCTACTGTATTACCGACGGTTACGACAATATCTAATTCAATATCTAATTCAATTGAATAAAGTTTCAACTGTTTCTCATTTTTCTATATTTATTGTTATTTTCTTCTGTCGTTACATGCAGTATAATACTATGCACATTTTTTGAGGTTATCCGTAATTTTTGTGGTTAGCTGTTACTTTATTATTTTAGATCTTACTCGCTGATGTTAATTCTTACTCTGCTTTTATTTGAAAAAATGCCAAAATTGTTTGTCAAAATATCGTCATGTGGATCTCATTGCTAATGTTTTTCCGGATCAGTGGTTGTGTGCAAGAGCAATATTAGCACCAAGAAATGAAATTGTAAATAGGATCAACACTGACATTTAAAACGAGTTTCAAGGAGAAATGAAGGAATATTTGTCAATGGATACAATTATGGATACGGAACTAAGTACTTCATATCCTGTGGAGTTTTTAAATTCACTTGAACTATCGGGTGTACCGTCACATAAACTTCAATTGAAACTAAATGTACCAGTAATGCTTATGCGAAATCTAGATGCTCCTCGGCTATGTAATGGAACAAAGCTTCGGATAACAAAATTGGGACAGAACATACTTGGTGCTAGTATTTTAACAGGTGTCGATAAGGGAAATAGTGTTATAATACCTCGGATACCAATTATTCCCACTGACCTTCCATTCCAATTTAAAAGGGTTCAGTTTCCCGTCAAGCTTAGCTTTGCTGTTACTATAAACAAGGCACAAGGAAAAACATTACAGGTAGCAGGAGTGCATTTAGAAAACCCATGCTTCTCTCATGGTCAACTTTATGTAGCCTGTTCACGTGTATCTAATGCCCGGAATTTACACATATTTGCACCCGACGGGAAAACTTATAACATTGTCTATAAAAATATCTTAAATTAATACTTTGTATTTTATTTTTTTAAATTGTTAGAATTCAGAATTATTTATTTTTGTTACGGTGATATATATTTTAACATTTGTTGTTGCATTTCAATAAGCAATAAGTGTTGAAACTTCATTGTCTGTAGTAATTTTTAAAAATTGTTGATCTCAGCCAAGCAATAAAATTTAGTTATTGTATTGACTCATTTCTATTATTATACCCTTAAGCCTAGTACCATTGAATAATTACAAATAGAAGTGGACACCGAACATTTGCTCAAACGACCATGCGATTTATGAGCATCCAGTGAGTACTATTAGTAGCTTGAATATCATTTTCATGATTTTGGTTTTTGTATATGCTAATTTATATCCTCAAAAGGGATTAAAAAAGTCCTTTTGGGATCTTTTTTGAAAACGAACTATATAAATATTTATAGATAAAGACAATAATATGTAGGTACGCGTTAAATGGGATAATGTGATTGTGTCGCCACAAAAAAAGGAATAGGTAGGTATACCTAAAATCTACATCTTAATATGTTAGGTAGGTATTTGAAAAGATACTATTAATTTTTCGTGTGTAAAAAATTGGCATTTTCTTACTATTTTTATTTTGTTTTGGAGATTTGGTTAAATTGATTTACCAAATCGTTTACTTGGAGGTTTGGGCACGAGTACGATAACTTTGGCGCCAAGATATAATAACGGTTTTTGGTAGAGGGTCTTAATACAAGCGTTTTTTACTCAGGGAGGGGGGGTCTATCTCCCCCCGTTTAGGCGGTAGGGGCAATTTAAAAAAGTTATTATTTAAAATGGAAAAAAATAATTAAAAAATAACGGTGATACTTACAATTAAGTTTTATACATTTTTTTAAAGCCAACATTCCTTTTTATTAGCCAGTTTTTAATTCAAGTCAAAACTATGCGTAGTTTTTGAAAAATTTAATTTTAAACTCAAAATTTGAATAAAAAAAGTCAAAAAAAGGTTTATAGTGTAACTTTTTCAATACTTCAAGATTATCTACCATTGTTTTTATTTCAGAACTTATTGCTCTTATTTGTTTTTGATCAAAAACTGAAAACTAGATGATGATTTATGGACAAAAGCAAGTGTCAAAACAAAGACACTTCATATATAGAGTGTCCGTGTGTCAAAATAACTATGAAACAAGGGAACATTTAATAAAATTTCGTCAATTCGAAAATAAGATGAATGGAGGCTTGTCAATTCCCACAAGAAAATTTGTAAGTTATGTAAAAACTACTGTGCAATGTTTTGTAGAAGAGTGCTTCTAAAGTACCTACACTTTGCTCAGAATTTAACCACAACAGCACTTAATTATGAAACTTATGTTAAAACTAAATGATGAACAACAAAAATCTTATTTCAATCAAAATTCGCTAGCAGCAGTTTTTCATAACGTAGCTTGGTCTTGATCTTAGTTTCAATCTTAGTTTCATACTAAATTTAACTCGATCGAGGTTAAATTTTAAAGGAAGTGTTTTTTTCATTGTAATGTACATATGTATGTACCAGTATACCTATCTGATCTTATTAATAATATATTCTTGTACATTATCTTTTTTACGCTGTTTTTATTTTATTTAAGAGTTTTGGTAAAGTATTGCAACTATAATTTGATGTGGTTTGTTCAATTTACAGTTTTTTTTGCAAGCTTTTAAATATAACATAATATAACACCATAATATATATGTACCTTATGTAAATTGCATACATAGGTATTAACTAGGACCTAGATATACATATGTACAGACATACATATGTAGGTAAATACTATTTTTGTGTTTCAAAGACCAAACCAAATTTTGCACTTGTCAAATTGAAATCTAATGAACCTACCTACCTACTTACCTTACCTACTGATAACCTTCATCTATTCAACTGGTATTTAAAGTAGATATATTGTGATATGAATCTACAAAGAAGGTATACCTCCCTCAATATTTGTGTTCAAAATTTGTTCAAAGGTAGATGTACCTCTGTAAGGTACAGATAGAATTATACTCAGGTACTGCCTTGAAAATTATAGGTATGTAGGTAAATATTTTTCCGAAAGTAGGTTAACTTTCATAGATACCTTTGTCAATTTTATTAAATTAAAACAACACGTCGATAAATATAATTATGTCTTGTTCAAGGTTTGCGCAACACATTATTATAAAAAGAGGCTGGGATGCGACCCACACTGATAACATCCCATCCCGTCTGCCGATTTGTCTTGCTTAAAATGTTTGTAGGTTTTCGTGTTTTGTTAAGAAAGTTGTCAGTTGAATTAGGTATACTAAAAATTAAAAAATTTCCAACAATATTTTGCATATAATGAAAAAATTTGATTTCACAGTCGAAAATCAATTTTTCCGAACTTATAGTATTTTTTTTTCTCAAAATGTTACCAGATGTCAAAAACGTTATTCTTCTTTGTACAAAATTATTTTGGACATACAATCATTTTTTCGTAATATACTCGAGGTGACAAATATTTTTGTCTACAGTTTTTTTGATTTATAAAAAACCCGTAACTGGATTTTTTTTTTCAAAAATATACTTGTTTGGTATCACGTTACAATATAAAATTCAATTTAAGTATCTAGCGTTATTGGTTCGTGAAATATTTTGGGTTAACAACATTTTCATTTTTTTTTTAAATTGCTATGGTAAAAAAAACCACCCACCCAATTTTGTTTAGAGTCCTTTCTGCATCTTTCTGCATTTTTGTCTGTATAACAAAATTTATTTGAAGTCGATATCTCTACTGCTTCTTGACGTATTGACGACAAAAAAAACTTAGCGAACGTACGGACATACGAACATACGTACACACGCACGCACAGACATATCTCTAAAAATCTTTTATTTCGACTTTAGGGATCTTGAAACGTCGAGAAATGTCAAATTTTTCAATTCGACAAATCGGACCAATTACAATAACTTCCTATGGGAAGTTAAAATTAAAGCGAATACAAAAACTGCTAAACGTCAAAACTACTTCCATGCCACCGGCAACCTAAAGCAAAACAATATCTCAAAAAAATACGTAAAAGCAAAAACAAAGTAAGAAAATAATTCTGAAAGCTTAGGTACCTACCACAAAATGTATATACAAAAATTCAACAACGCGAGTAGAAATTGTATGTTATTTGTGTACGCGCAGTGCACTAGTAAATGTTAACAGTAGGCTTTAAGAATCCTTTTTTACTCCACTTTGATTAGGTATATCTTTTTTTCTTCAGTCGACAATTTTGTTTAAAACAAAGAAATCTGCCAAAAATACTGTGTAGGTACCTACTAAAATAGTTGAAAAATCTGATAGGTAGGTACCTACGCCCCCAAATTATGTTATACATATGTGTATGTATACATATGTACATATATGTACCTTCATATTAATCTATACTAACCTCCATTTGTGCATATGAATACCTACATATATGTAATTACTAATTACCTACCTAATATTTGCCTAAACAATATAGTTACCTATACTTATGTATGTATGTACACTTGCAGTAAAGTATGATTCATCCACTATCCCTATTTTCAGAAAAAAAAAAGAAATTTAAAAATAAACCTATCCCAACCCATATCAAACTAATAACGAAATTGAAGAAAAATTCACCGAAACTCACAAATCATCATCATGTCGAATTACATGCAAGCACCAACATCATTTTCATTTTATGAATGAGAACGAAATTTAAAAAAAAAACCTTCAAAATACATTTTCTGCAGCGAACGTGATTTGGCCTTGAATGCCAGACTTCAACAGACATACGAGTATGTATCTACCTACACAGTTGTTATTGTTGTTTTTTATTCTAAATAACAATATTCCGTTATCTTTCTCGACCATAACAAATTGTGAGTAAATTTCCCATAAGGACCAAATCTGTAAAATTGGGTGTTGTATTTAATAGACAGATACAATAACTCGCCGTGCGATACTAGCGACTTATGAGCATTTGAAAAATAAGTGTCGCCATCTAGATCAGGATTTGCCCGGTGTCCCTTCTATTTGTAATTATTCAATGCTAGTACATACTTGTGAATCATCTCGTGAGCCCATACAAATTTCAGTTTTTGGTTCACCCGTGAACTTGCTCGTGAAGCTGAGTGGAGAACAAAGTGGAGAGTTTTCGTTCACGGGCAATTCACGTGCAAAATGTACGGGAACTGTTGGTGAAGCTTTGACGTGTACTCACAAGTGTGTACTAGTGAGCAATGTCAAAAGTTCACTTTCTCCACTGGCGAACGTTCACTTCACGAGGAAGTATGTACTAGGCTTTACCCTTTATCTCTCATACTTATTTAATTTCTCCACTGCGGGCGAAGCCGGTGGTTATATTGGCTAAGTGCACTTACCGAGTATGCGATGTCCGGGCGCGTCGCCAGAGCAAGGTACATCAACGCTCCTAGTAGCTCCCGATAAGGTTTCTCACATTGGTCGTCGGTGGAGCATGCGCTGTCCTTTAAAAGTTTTCGATCAATAACCATGGGAGTGGCGACTGGTTTACTGTTTTCCATTCCGAATCTTTTCAAGACGTCTTCGATATATTCACTCTGCGATAGTTGTATCTTTTGTGGTGAAGTTTTAATTTGAATGCCTAGGCAGCATTTGGCTTCTCCAAGGTCTCGTACAGTGAAGTGCTTGGTGAGAGTTTGCTTGATTTTATTTTCCATGACTTGGTCAGATGAAAATACGAGGATATCATCAACGTATAAAAGGATAAAAGTTTTCTTGTGTTTGTCGTGATAAATGCACGGGTCGGAGTCTGTTGGAACTAAACCCGTTTTCTTCAATATACGATGTTCCATTGGCGTCCTGACTGGCGAAGTCCATATAATGCTTTTTCGAGTTTACAAACCCTATCGGAACCGCCTTGAAGATCCTTCAGCATTTTTCCTGACAGAACTCTGAGGTTCCCATCGTCATCACTTGTGGACATTCTCTGCAACATGACTTCCAAGAACTGAGGTTTGTCCATGAAGATGTCTTCGTCAACTTTGCCGTTCAAATAAGCTGATGTAATGTCCAATTATGAAATTTTAAAATTTTCTTTGGCAGCCAGAGGAATAAGTAATCTTAACGAACCTAGTCTGGCGACAGGCGCGAACGTGTCGTGGAAATCAACTCCAGGTTTTTGAGAACCCTTTTGCTACTAACCTAGCCTTTCGCCTTTCGAGTGTACCATCCGCGGATCATTTATTTCGTAAAACTATTCTGCAGCCAATTGTCTTAACTTTCTCGGGCTTTTTAACGACTTTCCATGTGTTGTTTGCGATTAAATTTCTGAACTCCGTGTAAATGGCTTCTTCCCAATCGGATTTTTTATCGCCAGAAATGGCTTGAGATATAGGGACTTCAGAAGCGTTCATTACAAAATCATAATTTTCTGAGTGTACTTCACCATCGTTAGTTTCGTCAGGCACTGGTTCACAAACGGCTTCTTCATTGTCTTCCACTTTGTTGAAGTTTTTTCTCGGACGACCTCTATGTCCAGTTCTGAATTTTGTAGGCCTTCCAGGTGCATTTCTGTAGGTTTTAGATACCTTTGGTGTTCCTTCTTCATCTCTGAAACACTCCGCCTTTTCTATTTTTTCGATTTTCTCAGCAGTCGATACATTTTTAAACTCAGATTTGGCATTTTCAGATTTAAATTCATTATTTATGTTCGTAGATTTATTTTTAATATCAATTGTCGTTGAAGCGTTCACATCTTCCAAATTGAAACGACCATTAAATGTATCTTCGTTTGTAAATTCGCTGAAATTACCTTGGCTTTGATGATTATCGATAAATTTGACGTCTCTTGAAACGCAAACTTTTTGTTGAGATGGGAGCCACACTCTTTAGCCCTTCTGTGTGTCGGGATAACCAACAAAAATTCCCTCTAGACCTCTATCATCAAACTTGCCTTTTCCGAAAGTCTTGTCCAGGATGTAAACTTTGTCGCCAAATGTATGCAGGTAATTCAAAGTTGGTAATTTTTGGTTCCACAACTTGTAAGGCAATTCTCCTTCTAGACTTTTGGTGACGCATCGATTTCTAATATGATTTGCTGTGGCTACAGCTTCAGCCCAAAAAGTTGATGGGAGACCGGATTCCCTTAACATACATCTCGCCGATTCTACTAAGGTACGATTTTTCCTTTCGGCGACACCATTTTGCTCCGGAGTATACACAATCGTGAGTCGACGCTTGATACCGTGTTCTTTTAAAATGTTGTCCATTACTCTGTTGCAGTATTCGGTTCCGTTGTCTGATTGCAGTGCTTTTATTCTTCGACCAGTTTGTGCTTCTGCGAAATTTTTGTACTCAATGAACTTTGAGGCAACTTCATCTTTGCCTCGTATGAAGTATATCATACAAAATCGACTATGGTCATTGATGAATGTTATGAAATAACGAGATCCACCGTGAGACTCAGTGCGCATGGGTCATACGTCACTGTGTATGATTTCCAACAATTCATTAGAGCGTTCGCTTCGATTTTGAAAAGGCAACCGGGTTAATTTTGATGCTACACATGTTTCGCTTGGACTTTCTTTCAGCACGGGAATGAAATGTTTTTTGGACATGAGCAACAGATCGTGTGAATTCAAGTGACCAAGTTTTCGGTGCCATGACTCAGGATCTCCGGGTTTATTGTTGGTTGCGATGTGACTTTCATTTTTATCTGCACAAACGTAAAACAAGTCGCAGTCACGTTCGGCTACGATTTTGGTGCCTTTGTTGGTATCTTGTATGAAGGCTTTGTCCTTGGTGAACACAACTACATCACCTTGGTCTACAATTTTGGATACGGATATCAGGTTGGTGCGAAGGTCGGGGACAAACAGCGTGTTGTTGAGTCTAATATCGATATTTTCATTTCCATTCCATGTCGATATCGATACGTCTCCCTTAGCTGTGATGGAGGATGATGCAGATGTTGCAAGCTTCAAACTCGATCGAGTTGGTGTTTGGTTTTGAAGGAGGGATGCATCCTTACACACATGTGAAGTGCATCCACTATCTAAGCACCATCGAGCTTGGGAAATATCGTTGGATGTGTCGAGAAAATACGATTTGTGGGAATGTGCTGCGCTGCTTTTCAGTTCTTTCTTCTTGAAACATTCCACCGCCTTGTGTCCTTTCTTGCCGCAGTAATTGCAGTTGTACTTGAAGGGTTGTTTTGTTTTCTCGCTCGGATTTTCTTTGGACTGCCTGTTGTTGTATTGTTTTGCAAGAAGTGCCCCCGATGATCGATCATTATTCTTACTGATTCTTGCATCATGCTCTTCGATGATCTTGACCTTTAGCGATTCGATGTCAGGAAGATTGTCTCTTGACTCGATTGCACATCTGAAATTTTCAAACGAATTAGGTAGACTGTACAGCAACATAACAGATAGTAACTCATCATTTATGCTGACTTCCATATTTTGAAGTCTGTCGACTATTTTGAAGAATTTGGATAAGTACTCTCTTACGTCGTCGCCATCCATCATCTTATTTTGTGTCAGCTGCTTCAACAAATTCGCTTTTCGGGCGGGTCCTTTTGATGCGTATGTGGCCTCGAGTTTAGTCCAGATCTCTCTCGAGGTTGAGCATCCTCTGATTTGACTCAGTTCAGATGGACTTATGGCCAGTTTGAGATCCGATTTGGCCTTTCGATCTTCTACTATCCATGCATCTAAGAGACTTCGTGATGCTGTCTGAGCAGCTGCATCGTGGCCTGTTATTTCAGGCTTTGGCTTGTCGCCGCTGACGTAGACTAATGTCTCGTTTTTAATGAGAACTGCTTCCATCTGTATTTTCCATGTCTCAAAATTACTTTTGGATAAAGTTTCGATACGTATGGCGTTGGCCATAATTAAGAGATAAATTTTAATTTGCTTTTAATTCAAAGTATCTTTTGGGACTGGGCCCATAACCTATCAGAGATATAAGTGAAAATACGTCCGCTTGGATTGAAAATACAAAATGAAGTAAAGAATTTATTCGTTATGTCTGAACTTTGAATACAAGAGGGCGCATATGGCGCAAGATAAATATCAAAGGAGGGGGAATTGCCAGACTCCAACACGACTCTAGTGACCTTGAAGCGTCGAGAAATGTCAAAATTTTCAATTCGACAAATCGGACCCATTACAATAACTTCCTATGGGAAGTTAATAAATAAATAAAGTTTTATTTATTTATTTTATTATTTTTGGCTTTATTGTTTAGAACCAGTATTTAAAAAAAGTTATTCCACCGCCTAGCACTACATGCCAATCTCCTTAGATACAACTTACATACCCACCCTCTACCTACATATACCTACATTGTAGAAATATAAAATTATAAATATTAAAAAATGTATATGCATACAATGTTTTATGTAGTACTTACATAAAACATTGAAATTTTGGTGAGTCCAATTGATTTCATTAGTTTTTATATAACAAAAAGCATCAACTCAATCACAACAATCGAAATGAACCGTACACCACCATCGTCACAAAGATCTTGTCATTTCGCGCAATCACAGAAAAGACCACACAAGGAAATAGTTCCAGATTCTCCTCTTAACAATGGTCTGGGTATAGGCAAAGAACCCGCAGTTGGGACAATGTCGATATCTGACCTCAAACTGATAATAGAGGAATCGTTATCTAAAATGCTGGATGTTAAACTAAAAGCAAACCAAAGCAGACTTTCAATTCATCAGAACCGAATTAATGAATCTACAAAGAAAGTACGATGAGCTACAGGTTCAGGTTGAACATTTTGATGCGCGTTGTGTAACATTGGAGCGCCAGGTCGAAATGTTACAAACCAAGGCCAACGAATATAATGTATTTGTCCATCTCCCCATACAAAATGGAGAAGATGCTGGTGAACGTGCGAAGGATTGTTGCGTCAATCTGTTGCAAGCAAATGAAAACATAGTTGCAACAACGAAAGTTTTGAGGTCCAGCAACAAAAACAAGGCAAACGTCATCGTCAAAATGCGTAACATTGAAGATGTAGGACGACTCTTGAAGGCTTCATCAAGATTGCGTAACACTGGTATTCATTTGCACCGAGATCTTCCAGCTTCGGTTTGTTCAAGAAGGTAAAAACTTAATGATTTAAAAAAACGAAATTCTACAGAAAAATAAATTTATAAAAACACAGTTCCGCGGACAAACATTAATTTTAGAAAATAAAGCTTTCTATTTTGACAACCATACCATAATAATTTGATGTGTGAGGGAGAATGTGGAAAATTGTTGTTACGTCAAATTATAGATGACAGCTGTAATGGGCACATTCAAATGCCATCTACACATTCAACACAACAACATAAAATACCGGGTGTATCTGAATCTTTACGAGTTAATATTTCTGAAAATTAAGAATTAGCCGTCTGTCAGTCGCTTAGTAATTTTAATAATAATCTTAAATATTTTAAGTTATAATGTTAATGGTTTAAAAAGTAAACTATTGTTCTCTAACTTTTTTATTTTGTAAAAACTTTTGATATATTTTTATTATTTGAAACCTTTATAATAAAAGAAAATTATGAATTATTTAACTGTAACTTTAACGAATACGAGTTGGATTGGGTTGAAGCGGTTAAAACAAATAAATTTGGAAGAGCAAGTGGTGGATGTATATATGGCTTTAAGAAAATATATAAACACTTTTTGAAATTTGAAAGCATCGATGGTTATAGCACTATTAGCTTAAAGTTTCGTATGAAAATGATTATATCCCTCCATGCTTTGAAACATCTGTTATTCTTCCAGTTTTCAAAAAAGGAAACCAAAATGTGGTTGAAAACTATAGAGGGATTTTACTACTTAATACAATCCGCAAGATATTTGGAAGTATTTTGTATAAGCGCTTAACCAACTGGGTTGAGGACCATCAGATACTAAGTGAATTTCAAGCTGGCTTTCGTCAAGGATATTCCACTGTGGATCAAATTTTTACACTTAGTACTATTGTCGATATCAAACGCACTCAGAGTAAAAAAGTTTATGCTTATTTTATAGACTTTAAATCCGCATTTGACAGTGTTGATAGAGATTTAATGTTTTATAAACTATCGGTATTAGGCCTACCATTTAAAATGTGGAAAACACTAAAAAAAATGTATACAAATTGCTCAGCAAAAGTTTGGGACGGGACCTCGATGTCGGAAAGTTTTTTGACTCCTATGGGATTGAGACAAGGATGTATCTTGAGCACACTACTGTTCTCCCTCTTCCTTGATGATATATAGGGTGTTCCAAAATTAACGCAAGATTTCTTGCGTTAATTTTGGGACACCCTTTATAAAGACAAGTATTTTTTTAAACACTTAATCAATCCAAAAAGGTTACCATTTGATGAGATTTCGTTTCTAAATAAATATGTATATCAACTTGTTGAAATTAACGCAAGATTTCTTGCGTTAATTTTGGGACACCCAAAATTAAGGCAAGAAATCTTGCGTTAATTTTGGGACACCCTATAGTTTGTTATTTAAATGGTGGGATTGATATACGAGGCAGTCTAATCAAAGTCTTGATGTATGCTGACGACATTGTGATGTTAGCCGACACTCCCATAAAACTTCAGATGATGATTACCAAATTGGAAGAGTATTGCAAAAGATGGAACCCAACCGTAAATCGTGCAAAATCTCAGATAATGGTGTTTGGTAGAGGTAAGGGACTTCGGAGTGGTAATTTTAATTGGAAACTTGATGGGGTTCCTGTAGAAATAGTAGACAACTACAAATACCTTGGCTTGATAATGACACCACAAAATAATATGAAGTTTCATTTAGTAGAAAAACTAAAAAGTTCAAAAAATGCTATCAACTCTACTTGGTTCAGCTGCATGAAAAATAAAAATATTGGTCTACGTGCAAAATACCAGATATTTGAGGCTACTGCTCGATCAATTATGTTGTATGCAGCCCAGGTTTAGGGATACCTTCAATATGAGACTGTTGAACAACTACTTAGATTTTTTCTCAAACGAGTACTACACCTGCCCATGTCAACGCCCACTTATATGTTACATATTGAAACTGGACTTCCACCAATATACATCACAACACTGAAACTACATTTCGACTACATCCTTAAAGTGCTTAACATGAATGTATCTCGTCTTCCTAAAATAGTAGCAACTTGTGCCTTGGAAAAAAAAATCGTCATGTTTTGAAAAGTGGAAGGAATTGGCTGAGAAGGCCGGATGTCCGCTCAATCTAGAAGCGTTTAACTTTCATCAAATGAAATCAGAGTTATACAATATTCTTCGGGTTCTGGATGAAAGTATGCACAAATCATTTATCGAAGAAGCACAATCTTCAATATACAGAGTATATTATCCCAAGCTCGAGCACGATCTCAGCAAGATAAGTTATTTCGGAAATAACGAGAATGTTAATAAAATATCTACCATTTTTAAAACACGAGGAGAGTTACTGCCGTTAAATTTTATACCCCACCGCCCAGATCTCCCAATCCAATGTAGTATGTGTAATCTGAATACTCGTGAAGATATAATGCATTTTGTGGGAATATGTCCATTACTCAAAGAAATACGAAAACTATACCTAGGAAAAGCTATTTTCACAACGGAAGAAGTTATTTATCTTTTGAATGAAAATGATTGGTCGGCTCTTTTTAAATTTGTAAAATCCGCATTACGATATTGTTTCGTTAATACGAACCGTTATAAATGAAATTTACCAAAATTGAAATCTTAAATATTGAATTTAACTTTAAATTAAAATACATAATTATATATATCAGTCAAAAAAATTGGCACTATTGTGAACTAAAATGTTTCGGTATAAATTTCAAACTTCCCGCCCATCCGGCCATATTTTATTTAAAATTTGAAATTAAGAAGAAAAACGAAAACAAAATGAAATGAAATAAAAACCATTCCACACGATAGTTCCGCACTGTAAATAGGTACGCATTTTTTTTAATCCGTTTTTCGCTTAAGTTTAAATTCTCTTAATTTTCGAACTTAACTTACAGCTCAAATAAGAGCTAATTTACAAAAAAGCTTGTATAATTTTCATGGCGCCCGAGCAGGGACAATATTAAAACTAATAATTTGTTCCAATTTAAATAAAATTCGCGAAGTGTTAAATCTATACATATATATCACATATATATCGCACATATATGTACATTAAAAACACATACATATATCGCGTGTGAATTTTATTAAAAAACAATTTAAATTTAAAACAATTTAAATCGGTGGAATCATTAATTCGTGCGTGAGTGCATCATAATTGTGTAAAGCAAAACCACCCCCATAAGGATCCATTGCTGCGAACATCGCCTGCAGAGAGCAACAACAACAACACCAAAAGGAGCTCCAAAGTCACCCCAATGTCAGAGGACAAAAGCCCAAGGGAAGTCGACACAGAAACTGAGGTATCCACAAAAACTGAAAGTTCTAAAATTTAATTTATAGCAAACAATTGCAACATAATTGCTAAATAATTATTTAAACTTCAATTGATTGCAAAAAACTGCAACATTTTTGTTTTAATAATTAAAACAACAACACAACTTTCAGTCTTTGTCATTATTTGCAATACACATATACACATACCTACATATTATTATTTTGTGAAACAAACAAAGTGCGGTTTTTATGTATTTTTTTTAAAAACATTTTATTACCATATACATATTTAAAAACAAAGTGAAATTAAAACTAATAATTCACGATCAATAAATTTAATTAATTAAAATTATATTGAACTCGATCTGCTGTCGCTCCGCCCGCCGCCGCCGCTGTCTCCATCCGTCGTACACATCGATATTTTTTTTGTGAAACACACTCACTATCTTCGTGAAAATTGTTTGGAACTTTACGTTCATTTTATACGCGAGTTATTAATTAAACAATAAAGTTTACGAATTATTAGTTTCATTTAATTAAATAAAACAATTTATGTAAATTAAACCGAAACTCTTGTAGTGAAATTTGTTTAGAATTTATTTTGACATTTCACTCGTTTGAGAATTGACAGTTCGTTAAGTTCATACTCTCTTTCGTTAAGCTCTCAGCTTTTAAGAGTGATCGTGTTTAGTGACGCAAAATAATTTCCAAATTTATTATACGAAGAGTGTGTTCAGCCAAATATTTATAAAAAATATTTTTATTTTCGAACATTTGAAATAAACAACTTTCGACAATTTGCACATAAATAGTTTTTGTTTAATTTATTTTATTTTCGAGGAATTTCGTATAGAAATAAACTAATTTTCTAACGATTTTCAAATTTTTTAAATTCAGAAACTGAAGTGCAAATTGAATAGTTTGGATAAACTAATTCCAATAAATAAATTATTTTTCGAAAGTTACTGAATAAATAAATTAATTACAATGACGGGCAAGAAAAGGCAGCAATCACCTAAGAAAAGCGCAGATCTTGAACATTTAACTCATCAGCGATTACAAATTAAAAATAATATAATTCGTATTAAAACGGGTCTTGAGGAAAAAACTTTATCGTTAAATCCAATTGAATTAGAATGTCGATTAGATATTTTAAATTCATATATTGATCAATTGATGAATTGTCAGTCGGAAATAGAATCAGAAGATCGTACTGATGATTCCCGCGGTGAATTGGAAGACATTTGCGTTGGTGCTAAAGCACTACTTATTTCACATGTCAATAAAAGACGAAAGTCGAGTGTAGTTGATTATTCCTTCAGCAACCCACACCATTCGCGACTTCCAAAAATGTCTTTGCCTAAATTCAGTGGAAAATACTCTGAATATAAAAACTTTATCAGCCTTTTCGAAAGTTTGGTAGACAACGATCCAATGCTTCCAGATATTGAAAAGTTCAATCACTTGATTTCCTGTTTATCAGGTGCAGCTTTAGGAACAGTTAAGGCTTTCCAAATTACAGAACAAAATTATCCAAAGGCATTAGCAAGTTTGAAAAAAGTATACGACAATAATTGTTTAATCTTTTTCGACAATGTTTCAATACTTTTTGAATTGAAAGAAATTTCCAAACCATCCGCGTCTTCATTGCGAAGCATGATCGATACAGTGTCTGCAATTTATGATTCGCTTCTTTCATTGGGTGATGAAAAGAATATAACAAACGCGATCATTATACATTTAGTTATGTCTAAGGTGGATGCAATCACTAGGTCAAAATGGGAAGAACAATTAGATTTCAATACTCTTCCTTTGTGGAAAGATTGTGAAGAAGCTCTTAATAAAAGATATCAGCATCTTTCTGCTGAAGAAGCTTCAAATACAAAGTTCAAATCTTCCGATAAGCCATCCAAACCTAACCAAGATTCAAGTCGTTTAAAACATTCAAGGTACTCATTTGCTTGTGTAAACTCGCAACAAAATAAATCCAAATGCATACATTGCAAATCAAACGACCATTATATAACGACGTGTCAAAATTTTACTGCATTGCCTGTTAAGCAAAGATTCGAGTATGCTAAAAGTGTTCCTATTTGCATCAACTGCCTTCGAAAAGGACACACAGTTTCGAAATGCAAAATGAGTCGATGCAGTGTTTGCAATCGATCTCATCACACATTATTGCACCAGTCCGAATCAACTTTTAACAATGTGCCGGCTCAAGCTTCAACAAGTTTTCAAGCTATGCATGCCTCTGTTTCAGCTGATAAAGTTATTCTTGCCACTGCAATTGTGCAAATAAAAGGCAGTTCTGGAAAATATATGACAGCTCGAGCATTACTTGATTCTGGCTCTCAATTAAACTTCATTACAGAAGAATTAGCCCAAAGATTAAAACTTCGAAAGGAAGAAAAACCTTTGAATCTGCTTGGCATTGGAAAGGCAAGTACTACAGTAAATAAAAAAGTACATGCAGAAGTAAAATCAAGATTTAATGATCATTCGTTTTCTGCTGATTATTGGGTAATGAACTCAATATCGTCGTATCAGCCGGATCAAGCAATAAATACTTCGGATTGGAATATTCCTTCCAACATTCAACTAGCTGATCCGTATTTCAAAAAAACAAAAAAAATTGACCTACTTATTGGAGCAGATACATTTTTTGAATTGTTGTCGGTTGGTCAAATTAAACAAGGTCCCGAATTTCCAACTATTCAAAAGACACTTCTTGGTTGGATAATATCTGGGAAATACCCCAAGGGTACAATTAACAATACCAAGCATTGCAATCTGGTATGTCAGTCTGAAGACTTATTAGATTTAGACGAAAAGATACCAAAACTTTGGTTATTGGAAGAATTTCCTGGAGAAACGAAAAAATATTTTACTCCAGAACAACAATTGTGTGAAAAACACTTTGTTGAAAATACAAAACTTTTGCCGACAGGTCGTTTTGAGGTAAAACTTCCCTTCAAATTATCCTCAAACTCGCTTGGATCATCATTCGAAACTGCCAAACGTAGATTTCTCGCACTTGAGCGCAAATTATCCAAAAATAGCGATTTGAGAGAAATGTATATGGATTTCATGAAAGAATACATTTTGTTGGGTCATATGTCACCAACAAATAATGAAATTCCAAAGGGCCCGCACTATTTCATTCCACATCAGTGTGTTTTGCGACCGCAAAGTACAAGTACTAAGTTGAGAGTTGTTTTCGACGCCTCAAGTCGAACATCTTCTCAACTATCACTGAATGACATCTTGATGGTTGGGCCAACCATTCAAGAGGAGCTATTTTCGACGTTGCTCCGTTTTCGTACACACAAATATGCCATTACGGCTGATATTACGAAAATGTACCGGCAAGTTCTTGTAGCTGAAGAGCACACGAATTACCAGCTCATAGTGTGGAGGCAGCATCCGTCTCAACTATTGCCAATCTTTCGCTTAAACACTGTAACGTATGGTACTTCGCCAGCGCCATTTTTAGCGATACGGTGTTTAAAGATGTTGGGCGATGCTAACGAATCTTTTTTCCCCACGGGGTCAGATGTAATTCGAAGAGATTTCTACGTTGATGATCTTTTAACTGGTGCTGATAATCTCGAAACCCTTAAAATAATGAAATTCGAGATTCAAGAAATCCTCACAAAAGGAGGGTTTCAATTAGCCAAATGGTTTTCAAATCATCCAGAGTATCTAAATACGGAGAGTTCTGAAAAATCAATTAATTTTTATGATTCAGATAACACAAAAACTCTGGGAATTTGTTGGCACCCTAAAGAAGATACATTCAGCTTCAATTTGGACAATAATTTCCATGATCTACTAGCTACTAAGAGAAACATATTATCAGTTTCCGCTCGTCTTTTCGATCCTCTTGGTTTGTTATGCCCCATAGTAACCAAAGCAAAAATCTTATTACAAGAGCTTTGGGTTGCAAAAATTGATTGGGATGAGTCGATTCCATTGCGCCTTGATACAAGTTGGCAAAATTTCAAAACCAATTTATCTCAACCTGGCGAGATAAAAATTCCAAGATTTGTCGAAACTCATTCGAACGCAAAAATTCAAGTTCATGGGTTTGCCGATGCTTCGACGAGAGCTTACGGTTGTTGTATTTACATCCGAAGCCAAAGCACGGCCGGTATCAAGTCGACGCTATTAACTGCAAAGTCTAGGGTGGCCCCTTTGAGGCAATGTTGAGTCTTGACGTCGAACAAGTTATTTTCTATCTACATCCATCTACGCTTGCAACCTTTGTTGCAAATCGTGTGCCCGACATCCAAGAGTGGACACAAAAAGTATCATGGAGACATGTACCAACAAAACAAAATCCAGCAGACATTCTGTCAAGAGGCTGTAACGTTGAAGAAATCAATTCTTTGATTTGGTTCAAAGGTCCACAGTTCTTATTAAACGAACAATCATCGTGGCCGGTCAATTCGCATTTTGAAGTGTCTCCAGAAGATGAAGCTTTAGAGAAACGAAAATCAAACACGGCTTTAATAGCAGTAGAAAAACCTCGAACTAAACTTCTAGATTTTATAGAAGAAGAATCCTCATATAGCGACCTTATTACTACGTTTGCTTATATAGTGTGATTCTTTAAAATATCAAAAAACAAAACAGAAAGAATATTTGAAGAATTGCCAACGGCAAAAGAAAGGAACTTGGCCTTTCTTAGAATAGTTGAAATCGTCCAAAGTTATGAATTCCCAGAAGAAATTGAAAAACTTTGGAGGAAAATAACTCTTCAAAATAGTTTTCAAAAACTTAATCCGTTTATTCATGAATTTCAAGATAACGAATTTTCATTTTCGCTGATTCGTGTAGGTGGCCGTCTGTTGAACGCCCCAATTGAATATGATGCAAAATTCCCGCTTTTGTTAACCAAAAATTCACCATTTGTAAAAACGTACTTAACGTATTTGCATCGAAAAAATTGCCATGCTGGACCTCAAGCTATGGTGGCATTGCTTCGTGAAAAGATTTGGCTAATAAATGCCAAAGAAGCTTGCCAAAAGGTTGTGCGACAATGTATAAATTGTTTTAAGTACAATCCAAAATTACTCACACAAATAATGGGTAATCTACCGGCGGATCGATTGCGAGCGCAACGACCGTTCTTAGTATGTGGCGTAGATTTCTGTGGCCCGGTACACACCACCCTTAAAATTCGTGGCCGGTCACCCAATAAAACTTATATTTGCGTCTTTGTTTGTTTCGCCTCCAAAGCTGTACATATTGAATTAGCTTCTAATTTGTCGTCTGAATGTTTTATTCTCGTCCTTAAAAGGTTTATCTGTCGCCGAAGACTTCCGAAGACGATCTACTGCGACAACGGGACGAACTTTGTCGGAGCTCAGACGATCTTGAGGGAAATTCAAGAGGAGGTAGAGCGAGGAGCAAAAGCTGTTCAACGGTACGCAGCAGAGGAAGGCTTCAACTTCGCCTTGATACCGCCCAGGGCACCGCATTTCGGAGGTCTATGGGAAGCGGCGGTGAAAGCGGCGAAAATGCTGTTACAGCGTACCGTGGGCAACGCACTGCTCACAACAGAAGAGCTGCTCACCGTAGTCATCGAGGTCGAGGGAATCCTCAATTCAAGGCCAATCGCACCGCTAAGCGCAGACCCGAACGACGGAGAAGCCCTCACCCCAGCGCATCTACTAATCGGCAGCAGCTTACGATCGCTGCCCCCAGAACCAGTTCCGGAACGGCAAACGGGCTGCTTGAAAAGATGGCAGCTTCTATGCTGGCTCAAGCAGCAGTTCTGGCTGAAGTGGTCCAAGGAGTATCTGCTTGGCCTACAAGCGCGATCCAAGTGGGTACAGGAGCAGCCCAATCTCGTCGTCGGCAAACTAGTCCTTATCCACGAGGACAACTCGCCTCCCCAGCGGTGGAAAACAGGACGAGTTATAGGGGTCGTCAAAGGGCAGGACGGCAAGGTCAGGGTCGCCGACGTCAAAACATCAAGCGGTGTACTCAGACGCCCAATCGTCAAACTGGCCCCACTTCCCGATGGAGAATTTTGAAGACTACAGCCTTTCAACGTGGCCGGTGTTTCGTTAATACGAACCGTTATAAATGAAATTTACCAAAATTGAAATCTTAAATATTGAATTTAACTTTAAATTAAAATACATAATTATATATATCAGTTAAAAAAATTTGCACTATTGTGAACTAAAATGTTTGGTATAAATTTCAAACTTCCCGCCCATTCGGCCATATTTTATTTAAAATTTGAAATTAAGAAGAAAAACGAAAAGAAAATGAAATGAAATAAAAACCATTCCACACGATAGTTCCGCACTGTAAATAGGTACGCATTTTTTTTAATCCGTTTTTCGCTTAAGTTTAAATTCTTTTAATTTTTGAACTTAACTTGCAGCTCAAATAAGAGCTAATTTACAAAAAAGCTTGTATAATTTTCAGATATCGAAACCAAATTTTAAGAGAAGCATTTTAATTATAATAATTATCGGTAACTTGAGTAACTATTGTGTTAAATTACATTTATATTGTCAATCTGACAGACGGCTTTTGCCATGTCATAAAAGATTTGTAAACCTTATGTAAATTCTTATAAATTATTATTGTATCTAATAAAATCTTATTCTAATCTAAATCTAATCTAATCTACATACATACTTCTATACCCCATATTCAAAATATGGCAACAATGAATCCTACAGAGAATGAAATGTGAAAACGTTGCATTTAAATTTTCAAATTTCTCAAAAACTGAAAACCTAAAATCAAATGAATATAATTTTCTTCAAGCAAAATACCTACTGCTAAAAGCATACAATTCATAGCTATAACGATATGTATATGCATAACTCCTTTACATTGATAGGTAGGCAGAGGCACAACAAAATTCAAGGTAACTATGGTAACGAACTGTTTTTGTTTTTGTTTTCACATTTTCTCATTTCTTTTGAAATAAACAGCTGATTCAACGGACTCCCTCACACATCTTAATACTTATGAGGACAAAATAATATACTCCTTTCATTCCCACTCTTGCTTTCAAAATTTTATTTTCCAGTCGCTCTTAGTTTCCACACCAAATTTCCGTACACACAGCGCCCTCATGCTCCGCCTTTCGTACCAAAATTTTCTGTTCCATGATAGTACTATTCAGTTTTATATACAATGGTACTATCATCTTTGTATATTAATTTGAATAGTACTATCATGAAGAGGGACGCTCGACCTGACATCTTGTTACGACTTCCTAAACAGTTCGTTCCACATGTTTTGCATGTGGAATATATTGGGGTGGGGGTAAAAATGAGCGAGAATTCCAATATAAAATAATAAATTTCCAGATTATTAAAAAAAAAACAGAAGATAGAGAAGAATGTATACAAACCCAGCGAAAGCTCGAGGGAGGCAATGAAAACACATTTCTGTTATAATTTATTATTTATATTTTGTATAATGTGGTTTTTTGATTGGTTGATTGCGAATGATGAAACTTAAAAAAAAAACACAACAATACAAAAAAGAATTATAATATAAACTTTTTGTGATTGCCAATTAGAAAAATTAAGGTTTTTCCTACTTTTTTCGAATCATTTTCAAATGAGAGATATTTTTAAACCGTGCTTATAAAAGTGGGAACATTTTTTGTTTAGTTTTCTTTTAGGGATAAATAATTAAAAAGAATAACTTATACAAGGTACATTAACTTCAAAAAATGTCTTGAGAAAATTCAAATGTTATTAACTTCCCATAGGAAGTTATTGTAATTGGTCCGATTTGTCGAATTGAAAATGTTGACATTTCAAGGTCCCTAGAGTCGAAATAAAAAATGTTTAGAGATGATTGTGCGTGTGTGTGTACGTACATCCGTGCGTCCGTACTTCCGTAAGTTCTGCAACTTTTTTTCGTCGTCCATAGCTCAAGAACCAATGGAGATATTGACTTCAAATAAATTTTGTTATACAGATATTAATGAAAAATCATGCAAAAGGGTGCTTTTTTTACCATAGCAATTAAAAAAAAAGGTGAACCAATGACGCTAGCGACTTAAGTTAAATTTTATATTATACATTGTAAGGTGATACCGAACCAGTATATTTTTGGGAAAAAAACGTTTTTCGTAAATAAAAAAAACTGAAAAAAAATATTTGTTACCTCGAATATTTTACGAACAAAAAATGATTTTATCTTCAAAATAATTGTATGCCACAATAAATAACGTTTTTGACATCTGGTAAAATTATGAGAAAAATCGAATTGACAGTTTTTGTACAAAAAATAAAAAACATACCTATAAAAAAACAATACTAAAACTTAGTAAAAATTTACTTTCATCTCAAATATCTTTTCAAAAGTTAAGAACATTGGCTTCAAACTAATTGTAACTCACAGAAAATATTATTTTCGACATTCAGCAAATTTAAATTTAATGATATGCAAAATATTTTTTTTAATGTTTAAATTTTTTAGAATAATTAAAAGGAATGGGAAGTTTTCAGTGTGGGTCGCATCCCAGCCTCTTTTTTTTTAATATATATTGAATATATACATTCATGTTCAAATAACAGCTTTAATGGTCACTCATTTAAAAACTCTTTTTAGTAGATGTGATGTTAGCACCATACAAATAAATCAAAATAATTGAGGTAAAAATTAAAATTGACAAAGATTTAGTTTGATATAAAAAATTAAGTTAATTTTAATATAAAATTTGAAGCGCATTTCTTCAACGTTAAGGTTTGTTGATCTAAATTAAATTCCCTAAAATTAGAATGGAATTTTTTGTAACGTGATTACTTAAATAATTAATTACACCTGACAAACATACAAAACCATTTTAAAAATGCTGTGTAAACGATAAAATTTCATTCCCATTTACATATTTATACATAAAAGTGTCATTTTAGTTCAAGCGAACATTGAAAAGCTCGTGAAAATCAATAGTTTAAAATAAAGAAAAAATTGAATTTAACTATCATTTTTTTCATTAAATCAAGTTAAGTCAAGACAATAATTTTTCCTTAGAACGCAAAAAGCTATTACACTATCTTTAGCTATTTGTCCGTTTTTTGAAACAACCAAAATGAGGGTGAGGAGGATTGTAAGTTCTTAAATTAATTTTGTTAATTTTTTGCTAGAAACTGCCTTACATTTTTATCTACGCAACAACCTGCCAACCTAAACAGATATACTATCGTACTTATTCATGGACCTATTTAAACCTTGGACCTATCTGCTTCCAAATCGATATATGTATATAGGAAAATATGTTTGCAAATAGGTACATACATATATGCATAAATTCTCAATTGTTTTCATTTTAACACATTTGTTTCGCACTGAAAAATATTAAAGAAAAAAGTCTGAAGCTACTATTAGAAGATTAACGTAAACGGTCAACGGTCAACGCGTTGACTCTTTGATGTAAAAATGACGTCATTTGTAGACCTACAATTAAAAACTACACAATAATTATGTACTACACAATAATATTGTACTAATTTTTACAGTCTTTCACACCCCAATATGAAAAAAATAAAAATAACGTTGGCTTAAATAAATATTATTTTGTCTAATCGTGTGATAATTCAACGTTTCAAGCATTGACGCTGTGAACGTTGACAGTGCGTTGAACACAGAACATCTAGATGTTTTTATGACGTCAGAGAGTCAAAGCGTTGACCCTTTAAGTTGATTGTTTAATTCTAGCTTGAGTCATAGCTTAACTCCAATTACGAAACGACTTAAGTCCTTACAATTCAGCTTAATACACACCAACCTACCCTCCTTAATACTTACTTCTCTACATACCTACCCACCCACTACCCACATTACAATAAAAAATGCAAATTTAAAAAAATACCTACATCGAATGTATTTGCTATGGAAAAATTTCAAAATATGGCAACGAAGCATTGTATCAAAACTTAAATTTGAAAACGTTGCTTTTAAATTTTCAGATTTCACAAAAATAGAAAATCTAAAATCAAATGAATTCAAATATCTGCTAACAAATCTAAAACACATAAAATTAAATGTATTGTATATGCATACCTTCTATACATTGATAGGTATGAATACAAAAAATCTCAGGTAACGTTGGCAACGACTGATTTTTGTTTACATTTGAGTATATTATTTTGTTCTCATAAGTATTAAGATGTGTGAGGGAGTCAGTTGAATCAGCTGTTTATTTAAAAAAAATGAGAAAATGTGAAAACAAAAACAAAAACACAAAAACAGTTCGTTACCATAGTTACCTTGAATTTTTTTGTGCCTCTGCCTATACCTATCAATGTAAAGGAGTTATGCATATACATATCGTTATAGCTATGAATTGTATTTTGTATGCTTTTAGCAGTAGGTATTTTGCTTGAAGAAAATTATATTCATTTGATTTTAGATTTTCAGTTTTTGAGAAATTTGAAAATTTAAATGCAACGTTTGCAAATTTCATTCTCTGTAGGATTCATTGTTGCCATATTTTGAATATGGGGTATAGAAGTACAGTGGACTCTCGCTAACTTGAACATACGATAACTTAAACAGTCCAATAACTTGAACATGATATTTTCCCTTTTATGTGCTCTGTAGCTTGAACAAGCAATTTGTAAGGCTCTTTACCTCAAACTTTTTTATTGCTGACTCTATAACTTGAATAATTAAGAAATTTTGGACTCTATAACTTGAACAAATAAATTTTATATCAACAGGAGTTTGAATTTCCTCATTGCAGGTTACTACGTTTGTAAACTGTTTTTTCATCCAAGGGGAATTCCCGGAATTTGCTATTTTGTATGTGTTTAAGATTTTATTTATTTTGCAGTAAGTTTTGTGCAAGCAGGAACGTGATAATAAAATTTTCCAGTAAATTTTGTGCAATATTTTGAAGTGCGTGTTTGGAAATTAAGTTTAAAGTTTAAGTTGTTTAAAGATTCAAAATGGGTTTAAAAAAAGGACAAAAAATTAGAATGTTGACACTTAAACAAAAGGCAGCAATTATTGAACAAATAAAGAAAGGAAAAAGCGTTACGGTTTGTGCAAAGGAATTTAGTGTTTCAAAAGGTACGATATGCAATATAAAGCGCAATGAGAAACAAATCACAGCAAGGATCGCGAATACTTTTTCTGGACCAGGCAAAATGTGCACATTTAAAAAAGCTGAGCATCCAAGAATGGAAAGGATCCTTTACAAATGGTTCCTGAATCAGCGCAAAAGAAATGTTCCGATAAGCGGAAACATTTTAAGAGAGAAAGCCAAACAGTTGTTTATAAAGTATAAGAGTCAAGAAGGTAGCTCTTTCAATGCTAGTTCTGGGTGGTTTCAGAAATGGAAGAGAAGATTCGGTATTCGATTGCTTACTATTAGTGGAGAAAAATTAGCTGCTGATCCAGGACCTATTGAGCCATTCAAAAAAAAAACTTGAAGATAAAATCGCCGCTCTTCAACTGACAACACAACAAATTTACAACGTTGATGAAACTGCACTGTTTTGGAAGTTGTTGCCCAAAAAACCTATGTATCGTTTAATGAAAAAAGTGCATTTGGAGGAAAAATTCCTAAGCAAAGAGTGACTTTACTCCTCGGTTCTAACGCCACAGGTACCCACAAACTCGTTCCTATGATCATTGGTAAGTCAAAAAATCCACGGTGTCTTAAAAATTTTGAAATGCCAATAGAATACAAAAGTTCTATGAATGCATGGATGACAAAATACATTTTCAAGGAATGGTTTTTCAAGAGCTTTGTAGTTCAAGTAAAGAAACACTGCGAAGAACAAAATCTCCCACTTAAGGCACTTCTGATTATAGACAATGCTCCATGCCATCCATCGGCAGAAGAGTTAAGGTATCTTAACGGAGACATTTGCACAATGTTCTTACCACCGAATGTCACTGCGTTAGTTCAGCCGATGGATCAAAATGGCATAAGAATTACGAAGCTGCATTATAAGTCAAACTTGCTGTCGTTGGTCATTGCCAACAAAAATGAAGATATAATTTCTGCCCTAAAGAACTTCAATTTGCGCCAAGCCATTACATTGATGTCAAAATCGTGGGATCAAGTAACTTCTCAAATTCTTGAAAAATGCTGGAACCCCATTTTTAATGATGTCGATAACAGTTTCTTTAACGACGAAGATGATGTCCCATTATCTACTCTCAGAGAACGCTGGAGGGAAAACTTGATTGCAGATGGGGAAGAAGCACCCTTGATACATTTGCTCGAACAAATAGACAAAAATCAGGTAACATTTCTTGACTTTAAGTACAAAACAGTAGGTACCTAATGAACAAACTTTTATTTTTCAATCCAACAGCATTACACCGAAGAAGAAGTAAACGAATGGTTACGCGATGAAGATGTTCCTGATGGTGTTGAAGATGAAGACATCGATTCGGAAAATGAATCTGACCCGAGTGATGTTATAATGGTGCAAAACATTGTAACTGACACCGAAGCCATCGCATCAATCGATAAAGTGATCGATTGGGCCAGTCAAAATAACAGAACATCATCTGAATTTACAGTACTCCAAAACCTCAGAGAAAGTGCGCTAAAAAATGTTTTGCAGAAAACTAAGCAATGTAAAATAACAATTTTTTTTCCAAAGTTGGTTTAAATACAATTGTGTTTTGTGTCAATTACTAACATTTAAAATAATATAATGAAAACGTATAAAAACGAAGACTTTTTTATTTTTTCCAGTAACTTGAACAATCCAGTAACTTAAACAGGCCTCGTTTCGTAGATGTTCAAGTTAGCGAGATTCCACTGTATGTATATATGTACATTTTTTAATATTTATAATTTTATATTTCTACAATGTATGTAGGTACATATGTATATGTAGGTAGAGGGTGGGTATGTAAGTAGTATTTAAGGAGATTGGCATGTAGTGCTAGGCGGTGGAATAACTTTTTTTAAATACTGGTTCTAATGAAGCCAAAAATAATAAAATAAATAAATAAAACTTTATTTATTTATTAACTTCCCATTGGAAGTTATTGTAATGGGTCCGATTTGTCGAATTGAAAATTTTGACATTTCTCGACTTTTATTTCGACTCTAGTGACCTACTAGAGTCGAAATAAAAGATTTTTAAAAAGATGTCTGTGCGTGCGTGTACGTACGTTCGTACGTCTAGAGATATCGACTTCAAATAAATGTTGTTATACAGGTAATAAAGCAGAAAGATGCAGAAAGGACTCTCAAAAAAAATAGAGTGGGTGGTTTTTTACCATAGCAATTTAAAAAAACAGGTGAAAATGTTGGTTAACCCTCAATATCTCACGAACCATTGACGCTAGAGACTTGAATTAAATTTTATATTATATATTGGCACGTGATACAAAACAAGAATATTTTTGAAAAAAAATCCAATTAACGTTTTTTTTTATAAATCAAAAAAACTGAAAAAAAAATTGTCACCTCGAAAATTTTCGAATAAGAAATGATTTTATCTCCAAAACAATTTTGTGCAACGAATAATAACGTTTTCAACATCTGGTAAAATTTTAAGAAAAATAAAATTGACAGTTTTTTTACAAAAAATAAAAACCTAAAAAAAACATTACTCAAAGTTGGTAAAAATTGAATTTCGACTCAAATATCTTTTCAAAAACTTGAGATTAAGGCTTCAAACTTATTTTAACTTATAAGAAATATTGTTTTCAACATTAGGAAAAAATTTGAGAAAAATCGAATTGACAATTTTTTTACAAAAAATAAAAACCTAAACAAAAATTATAAAAGGTGGTACAATTGATTTTCGACTCAAATATCTTTTCAAAAATTTGAGATTATGACTTCCAACTAATTTTAACTTATAAGAAATATTATTTTCAAAACTAGGACAAATTTTGAGAAAAATCGAATTAATAGTTTTTTTTTTTACAAAAAATAAAAACCTACAAAAAAAACAATACTAAAACTTGGAAAAAATTTTCTTTTTACTCAAATAGCTTTTCAAAAATTAAAAATATTGGCTTCAAACTTATTTTATTTCACAGAAAATATTGTTTTCGATACTCAATAAAATAAAATCTACAAAAAATAGTACGCAAATTTGGTAAACATTTTTTTTCCACTCAAATATCTTCTCAAAAATTTGAGATTGTGGCTTCCAACTAATTTTATAAAAAATATTGTTTTCAACATTCGAACAAATTTTGAGAAAAATCGAATTGACAGTTTTCTTACAAAAAATAAAAACAACAAAAAAAACAATACTAAAACTTGGTAAAAATTTATTTTAATTTGATTTCATTCACCAAAATTAATTTCATTCATCAAAAAACGCTACAATTTGCATTCGAAAGAAATAGGACAGGGCTGCCACTTTTGAACGTAAATATAATAGAATAATTTACTAGTAATTTAAGACTTGTTTTTCATTCCATCTTATAAATGCGTACCTACCAATAGGTATACGATAATGCATTTACGTGAACTAAAATTTTATTTTAATGTTTCCGTGAACTACAGTAGATTTTAAATTTTAACGTATGACATTTAAAACCATTTTCAAGGGAATTCAGATTGTTCAAAAATGTTTTATATTACATAAAATATGTTTCACACTTAAAATTAAAGGAATTGCTAATTTTTTTAAGTGAACAAACAGTTATATTAAGTGTTATTTCAATAAAATAAATTAATACTGTAATTTGTACCTACATGATTGCGTATTTACTATGCTTAAGAAATAGAAAACATTAATCTACATATATTTCTAAAAATATCCAACATTGTAAAGGTGATATAATATCTATCTACCTATATTTATCCTTATAAAAAACAAACAATAAAAATATCTGACCATTATGAGCATTATATTATTTTTCTTTCTTGTTGCGTTATAAATAAACGCAACAAGTTTTTTTTTTCATTTAATTTTAATTTTTAATAAAAACGATGCCTCTTGCATCCACTTGTTACTTTTGTTTGTTTATTTTAATCTATTTGACAAATGTCACTACCTCTTTACACGAGAATGAGAGAGAGCGGGACGGCCATAGTCCTTCTGACCATGGTTCTCTCTATCATTTTCGTGAGGAAAAAATACCAAGTCTCGTTTCAGGTTTCAAGGAAGGTTGGTTTCCATTTAAGTGAAACCAAACCAGATGGACGGTCTGGTCGATGTGTAAAGTTGCATGTGAAGTCACTCCAAATGGAGAATGGCCTACGGCCCAACTTAAAGTCTTAAAAAAAAATTGTAAATTTATATTCTTCCGGAATTCTTTTGTTTAATTTGTTATTTCTGTAACCTTAATAGTATGAATAATGAAATTATTGTAAAACTTGAAACAAATTGTATGGATATATGGGCGGTTAAGTTTCGGGTAACTTAGTTCGGGGTTTAGTTAATAGATCCCAAATTGTAACTTTTTTTTTCTTTCCTTTTCGCGCGGTTGTTATAAAGTTAAAATTAAAGTTAAAATTGAAGTTAAGTTAAAGATTTTCTCAATTTTTAAGTTCTCGGCCTTTGTTCGATATCAAGGTAGAAAATGGGGGTGGCTGAATGCAGCGCCTGGAATCGACGTAACCTGGAAGTGAATCCAGCGGGCGGCGAATTCCAGGATGACTTGCATTTAGCTGTGAGAGGAAAAGGCGAGTAAGCAGGATCGCGAGTATTTCATCACAAGTTGAGATCAACAAGCCGATCTCCGATTGGCTGTTGATGATGTGATTGAAATCCGCCACTCCATATTGGCTGAAAGCTAAAATGGCGGGAGACGAAATAGAAGAGACAGGACAGATCTTGGAATCTGGCCAACAATTCTTGGCAAGCATTCAGAGTGTTGAGACAAGTGGTGATACCAAACAAAGATTAAGAAAAAAAAATTGAGAAAAGAAAATTTATAAGAAGTTAGGAGTGTCGTGAAAAAAAATAAGAAAAAAAGAATATATACCTGTAAGAAGAAGGAAAGGAAGGAAAAAAAAAGGAGCTAGTTGGGGATTTCACAGGAAAAGCATTAAAGAAAAGATAAGTAAAAATATTGTTTTGGTGTTAAATCGTTTTTTTTTTTTAAATTCTTTTGTTTTAATCCCAAAATTTTTACTTGTGGGAATTAAGACCTTAACGGTCCATTGTCCATACAATTTTTATTGAACATTGAAAAGATTCTGAGTTTTAATCCTGCTTTGTAAGGTTTCTCAGGCAGCTTAAAAAATAAAAAGTGAATTTCGGCAAAATTACAATTGTTGTCTTTCTTTTGTGGTTGGTTTTGTTTCTCTTTTGAAAGGTTTGCAATTTCCTTTTATTATTTTCAGGAAAAAATTGCTGGCGCCCTTTTACTTACTTAACGTAAGAACGCCCCTGTGGCAATTTTAATTAAAACAATAGTTTTGATATCAAGTGATATCAAATCAATCAGCACGCAACTTAAATTAATCGAATCGTCGATTAATTTATAATTGCTGAACCCACCCCTTGCTGAGCTGGTCTTGGTGGCAGCACTTGATTTGCTGCCTGTTGCAATTTTTTTGTCTCTCGCTTCTTCGCCGCTGTCATTTGACAGATCGGCAAATTCGTACTCATCACATTTTCATTTCATCTTTCGCGGTTAAATTTGTAGTGTTTTCGTTTTTCTTTTCGTTTGTTTTAATTTGTTTTATTAATTTCGTTTATAATTTTATATTAATAATTATCGGGAATCAAAATTGCAACATTCTCATTGCCATTTTACTTGAATTTAAAAAAAGAAGTACCTACTTAAAGTTTCAAATTGGGAACCGTAAACAGTTTGTACTCATTCAATCCTTTTTTTGCCTTGTTGATATTTTTCAATATTCCTCAATACCTACCAAGCAAAAAAAAAACACATTATACATATTTGTATAGAATATGCATTGAAAAAAAACATCAAAAATGCCTTTCCATTGACTCCCTCCAACTATCGCTAAATTTGTATACATTCTTCTCTATCTTCTTTTCTTCAATTATCTGGAAAATTAGTATTTAATATTGGAAATCTCTCGCTCATTCTCCCCTCACCGCAATACATTCCACATGTTTGACGTTTGGGAAGTCGTTGAGAAGAATCATGCCGACCGTTCATCTTCATGATAGTACTATTCAGTTTTATATACAATGCACCAAACCCAAAACCGGGTTTTCGGCAAAAAGTTTTCTAAAACCCGAAAATCGTTCACACCGAACATTTACACGTTTTCATTTGACATTTAAATTTGTTTGACACCGGCTGTCAAATTTTGTATTGATGAAAAAATTTGTGAGTAAAAAGTTTTGTTTTTCTCAAATTATTTGTAAAAATAAAATGAATTCTAACCAATTGAAATTGGTTTTAATACATAAAAAGAAAGTTGAACAAAATATGAAGATTTTGTTAAACTTTATTTCATTATCTCAAGCCTCTATCATAAAAAAGGTCGTTTTCTTTTGCAAATCCTGGAACTTCGAAAGAAAAGAAAAGCTTTAAGTGATGTAATTGAGAATCGTAATCGACAAAGAAATATGTTGACAAATGTTATCTTGTTATAACAATTCAATTAATAGGAAGCTATGTATATATGTACATATCTAAATATTTTATGCAGGTACGTACCAGCACTTTTTGGGAACGTGAAATGTTAGTAAACGATGATGAGTATTAACATTTCAGAATGAGCCGCAGAACTTTCGATATACTCTGCAATGAACTAAAGGATCTGGAAATGCAAGATACAAACTTTAGCCTTATGTAGGTACTTATCAAGTTGATTTTCAGGAAGACAAAGATCTATACGAGCTCCAAAAGAACGAATGGGATCCCGTCATTGAGTGGTTTAACAAACGTTTCGATACGAACGTACAAAAAACTCCCAGTATATCACCACCCACCGTCTGATTTATTTTTTTAAAAATTCTTGAAGTGCAAACATTCTCATTCAAGAAGAGTTTCAACTGAAGTTGTGGGGACGGGTGGAATGAGCTCACGACATGAACCAACAAGAACTACAAGCTCGCTTGACTGCAGCTATCCTCTTTGTTCTCTTCAACCGGTCCGAACAATTCACTAAGGAGAAGCTATAATTGTCTAGAAAATATATCATAGAATCAACAACAAACAAAACTGTTACAATAAAAATTCATTTTATTTAAAACATTTTCTTCTTCTTTCAATTCATCAAACGAAGACATTGCGAAGATTTGTAAAAATATCGGAAATATTCTTTTTACGTAGTTGGAATTTAATAAAAAATAAATTAACAAAAAATACAGTTTTATTTCAATAAACACAAACAAATAAATTTTAATTAGAGCAGGAAGGTACACCAAGTTACGATAAGAACTCTTCCAAGAGGTGAACTAAGCAACCGCAGACTTTCTGTTGCCAATTTTAGAGTACTGAAGTATTTCTCCATGAAAACTTGACTTGACAATGGCGCTCCTTCATCCCTGAAACATTTGTATTAAATACTTGAAACTTGACTTTTTGACTTCAGACTTGGCGGGGGTCATTCTGACTTTCACAGCATTTTAAAAATAAATACATCACGCCATCGCAAAGCCACAAGATGAATCAATTCCTTATTTAAGCAATTGTATTCTAATTAGTTCTATAGAACTTTCATAAGGTGGTTCAATATTTTGTGCATCCTGCACTGTTTCCCTTCTTTCCCTTTCTATTATCTTCTTTCGGGGTACTGCAACACAACTTAAAACCACAAACGTAAAGCATCGAACAATGAACAAATAATTTATTTTTGGTTTTATATTTTTTCTATGTTTCTACATTTCATTAAATTTTAATTTCGATTTATCGATTCAATTATAAAATATCACACATCACAGCCTTGCACTGCACCTTACACCATTCGATCAAGTACAGCCAAAATGGATGCAATTCGAATAAATATGTTAAGTGTGTCCATATAAATTGATAGGGATCTAAAATAAACAAGGGAGTTAAAGAAGCAAGAACAAGAGATAAACCAAATAAAACTCACTCATTAACTGGATCAAATGGTCTCTGTGTGAATAATGCTGGATAGGTCTCGGCTTTGCGGACAATGCGTTGTGTATCGTAGAGTAAGAATCCACTGAATAATACTAGTCCTCCGTAGAGAGACATCGAAGCCAAACCAACTTCTAGCATGGTGGTGGGTGGGAGCCACATGGAAGCCAACGACGAGGCAAAAACGAACCCAAGTCCGATTGTCAAGGGACCACCCATATACAGGAACTAATCGCTTGGAGCACAAACTGCCACAGTGGAGAGTCCACCAACAATACCAGCGGTATAGAGGGCAGCCCGTGTCAGAATTGGTCCACCCAAAAAGCAAAGTGGAGCCACTACACCACCAATAATGGCACAATGTGCTGCCCAGGCAAGTTGTTTTGTACCTAGACCGGGTGAGTATGGGATTGCCACACCAGAACCAATCATGACAGCAACGGTTTATTTATTTATTCAGCTTAATACAAGCTATAACTTAACTTAACTTTTTTTTTTTTTTTTTTTTGTTCTTGTTATCGGTTTTCAACATTAATTAATGTGGGCCCTAAGACCCACATAAAAGCTCTTTAATGTACAAGAACTAACAATTTTGATTTTATTAGACTTAAAATTAAAAGGGACGAGGAGTTCGGACTCAAAATGGGAAAAAGTAAAGGGTATCTTTCAGATGGGATTTGGAAATGTTAAAGTCGAAGACTAGCATAGCAGCGTTGCAGTGACGAAGAATTCTGGACATTGGTTCAAAGTGCCCGTAATTAGTGCGGTGATGAGGGATATAGAAAAGGGAGACAGATCGCAGATTTCGAGGGTTGGTGTTAAGATGAATATCACTCAGGAGTGCCGGGGAATCTATATTGCCCATTAACAATTGGTGAGCAAATAATATATCAGCGTTTTTGCGTCTAATATATAAGGGTTGCAAACCTATTAGTTTTAGTCGATCGGCGTAAGGAGGCAAGTTGGATGTTTCATCCCAGGGGAGGCCACGTAAGGCAAATCGAACGAAACGTCTTTGAACATTTTAAATTCTGAGGGAATGGTTTTCATAAAAGGGAGACCATACTTGGCATGCATATTCAAGATGAGGACGGGCTAGGGAAATGTAAAGCGCTTTAGTTACATAGGGGTTGGAAAATTCTTTTGACCATCTCTTAATAAAACCGAGAGATCTATTAGCTTTATTAATAATTTGGTCAAAATGGGAATGGAAATTGAGGTGTTTGTCACACATAATACCAAGATCTCTAATAGAATCGACTTCGTTGACGGCGTCATTAAGGAAGAAGTATACTCTATGAGATGGGATTTGTTTGCGCGAAAAGGTCATTTGTTTACATTTACCTACATTTAACTCAAGGAAATTATGCATGCACCAAACAAAAAAGATATTAAGATCGTTTTGTAAAAGTAAGGAATCAGATGGAGTTGAGATAATCTTAAAAATTTTTTTATCATCCGCAAACATTAGGATATCTGAGTTTTTTAATTTAAGGCAGACATCGTTAACAGAGAAGACGAAGAGAAGGGGGCCAAGGTGACTACCTTGTGGGACGCCAGAAGTTGCATGTATGGGACTGGAAACTGAGTTACGGAAGAGGACTCTATAAGTTCTATTGGCAAGGTAGGAGCCTATCCAGTTTATAAACATAGATGGAAAGCCTAGGGCTCTAAGTTTGAGATAAATTATTTTATGGGATATTTTATCAAAGGCTTTACTGTAATCAGTGTATACAACATCAACTTCATTACCATTCTCAAGAGCTGACAAAACTTTTGATATAAACTCAATTAAGTTAGTCGTAGTGGATCTACATTTAAGAAAACCAAGTTGAGCGGGGGAGAATAAGGGCTTGCAATCATAAACTAGGCTTTCAAAAAGTTTTGGGATGCATGAAAGTTTCGCAATAGGTCTATAATTGTTAATTTAAGTTTTATTGCCTTGTTTATGAATGGGAAATATAAATGAATCTTTTCATATATGAGGAAACACACCTTGGGAAAGAGAAAGTTCAAAGAGTGCAGTTAGAGGCTTTGACAAAGAATGCATACATTTTTTTAGAACAACTGATGGGACGCCATCAGGACCAGGGCAAAGTTTTCTTTGAGGCTTACGATTTTGGCAAGTACCATTTCTTCAGTTATTGTATAAGATGAAAGAGAGGTTTGAGTGCAGCCATCTAAATAACTAAAGTAGTGTGGATCAGGATCATGAAGATGTTCAGTATAAAGTATTTAGCAAATAGATTTGATATCGTTGTTGGATCTGAGGAGATTATGTTGGAGAAACTCATTGAAGGTGGAAACCCATCAGATTTTCGTTAGACATTTATAAACTTGAAAAACGTCCTTGCATCAGAAAGAAGGTTATTTTCCATTTGGTTAAGGTATTGGTTATAAAGGGATTCCCTTAATTCAGAGAAAGAATTATAGGCGAGAAGATAGTTGTCGTGGTCGGTATCAGATTTGGACTGTAAAAAGATCTTCCAAAGCTTATTACGGGTATTTCTTAGGCTACGGAGCTCTCTGTTGTACCAAGGGGGAGCAGAGGTGAAATCTTTTTTACGAGAGAACGGTACTGATTCTTCAATACAGTATGAGAGAATCAAATAAAACCAATTTGTAAGGGACTCTACTGTTAAGTGGAGGGAACTTAATTCAAAGTCGGCTGAGCTAAGAAGATTGTTGAGTTTGGAGAAATCAGCCCTGCGAAAATCATAACAGTAATTCTCCATTTCAAAAAAGTTGTTTTCAAATTCAATTGGGAAGGAGAGATGAAGGGGAGGATGATAGCGATCCAAGGTTGAGAGAAGGTGAGGGCTCGCGGAGACAACACAGTTATCGCAATCAGATGAGAATATGAGATCGAGGTGTCTCCCCATGAAGTTTGCAATTCCATTTAGTTGAAAAAGACCACAATCAGACAGACGATCAATGAACAGCGATTCAGATTCAGAGAATATGTTAGTTGGAAAGAAGGATGTCTGATCATCTGAGGTGGACCAATTGAGATGGGGAAGATTGAAGTCGCCAAGAACGATGATCAAATCATTAGGTTGCACTTGTTCAAGCAGATAATCAATGGCATTAACAGCAGCTTGGTATGCTTTAATTTGTTGGGCTGGTCGAATATAACAACAAAGGACAAAAAGAAAAAACTTAGGGAGTGTAACCTTAGCTGATACACCTTCAAATTCGATTGAAGTAGGAATATGGAGTAGTGAACTTTCAAAATTACTATTGATAGCTAAAACCACACTACGGCCATGTGTATTACTCGCACATTCCACGACATCCATTCGATAGATGGAATAGTCGTTAGTAAAGAGTTCGGTACTAAGGATATCGGGTGTGAGGTTGGTTTCGGTAAGGGCAAAGATGTCATAAGGAAGGTTTTGGGAGCTATTAAAGACGGCAGACGTTTTAGACCTTAAGCCTCTTACATTTTGATAGTAAAGGCTAAGACATTTAGGTTTAGTGGTCTTCAGGTAAGGAGCGATAGTATTTCTTCATATCTGCACGGGATTTTTGAATATGAGATAATCGTTTTGAAGAGATAAAGGACGCAAAAGAGGTTAGGTCTTCTCTAACTTTTTGAGGAGAAATTTCAAGACCATCATGAAATTTTAAGAATATTTCCATAAGTGCATCACGTTTGGTAGGGAGGCCTTCTTGGGAGATTAAAACCTTTATGTTTGTATTTGTTTTACCCTCAAAACAAACAGAATCTGGTTTGTCGTGGAGAAAAGCTAGGTAAAGACGAACATTATTGTAAATTTTGTGGTCTCTAAGACGGGACATAACATACCGATCATTAGTATTGGCCTCTAATAAATGTTTAGTTAACTTAACATTTGGAGGGATCATTGGGTTAAGGAATCCTTGTGGTTCTTGGGAAACTGATGAAGAAGAAGCAGGGTTAAGGGTGTGAGAATGGATGAAATTTGGATACTCGGGTGTTTTGGCAGGAGGATCAACCATCAGAGGGCGAAAACCAAGACCCGGATGAGAAGGGTTAAAAGAAACTCGTTTGGATGGAGGCTTTATAGAGGTAGGAGAAGTTTTCCGTTTAAGGGACGAAAGTTGGTTAGAGAGAGAAAAGTTTGGAAAGATTTGTGTTTTAAGAGTCCAGTTGGTTTCAATATTTTTTTTTGGGATTATGTTTGGGATTATGTTTGGGATTAGGTTTGGGATTAGGTTTGGGATAAGGTTTGGGAATAGGTTTGAGATTAGGCTTGGGTTTGTTAGACTTAATTATATTATTATTGCTACTCATTCTGGAAAGCCGCATTCGACCAAGTCGTATATATTCTCTTTGGTGACAAAACATCCAGTTATATTTGGAGGGAATCAGGAACTTGAATCTTCTTCCAGACAATTGAAGACATTCGCATATATTAACACAGAATTCTCGTTTAAAATAGGAGCGAATCCATGTAGCATCAGCATATCCGGGACAATTATTCAGCACGAACCATGTGTTGTTAGCGGATTCAAGCCTGCTGAGCCTCAAATTCCAATCGGATAACTTCCAGGAATGGCCACATTTGTTGATAACTTCTTCTTCCGCAATGGTATTTAATGAGGGGGATTGTTGCAGAGGGTCAGCACCCAGGTTTGCCGCATGGATTTCATCACGAATGGATACATTCCCGATATCACACGACGGTATTCCGGGTTGTTTAATGACGTCGTAGAGAAGCGATTCAATTTTCTGCGACTGGACATTAAGGCTTTCAAGTTCACGTTGCACACTCATATATTTTTGTTCTTGATTACTTAGATCGTAAGCAATAGATATGAGTGCAGTTGAAACCCGAGAAAGCATACAATTAATGTTTTCAAATTCGTTAACGAGTCTAACATCACTCAATTGATTAGAAGAGGGGGAGAGCCGGGATGTCGAACTTTGAAAACAGCAATCAATATCCGATTTCATTAGGTTTAACTGGTCAGACAGGTTTTTTTTTAGATCATTTGCCGAACAAGTCAACACCTTTAATTTATCGTCAATGTCTAAACGAAGAGAATTCAATCCACCGATTACGTCACAGTATTGTTTTTCCAGAGAACGTACCGTGGAAAGGCACTGGGTGGACGATTGTTGACATTGGATGTTTGAGTCTTCAACACTATTGCAGACGTGATCAAATTTCTTAGAGAGATTAGAAATTTGATCTTGGCAAACGGAATGTTCATTGCACAGGGATTCCTTTAGACATTGAATTGCAATCATAATATCCGACACGGATATTTTATTGCATTTATCGCAATAAAACGCAAAATTGCGTAGATAGTCTTTCAGGTATACACTCGCCTTTCTGGCCAAGCCAGCACAGGAGGGGTGAAGGTATTTCCCACAAAGGCCACTGCACTTCAACAGTTCCGCGTTTGAGTCAACGATGACACACATTTTATTCGCGCTCGACATAATTAATATGAATCAGAAAAAAAAGAAAAAGATATGGTGTTTTGTTTAGGTTTTTTGTTTTGGTTTTTTTTTAGTTGTTTTTAATTTTTTCTATACTTGTTAATACACAAGAAGAGAGAAAAAAAATGCTGGTGTAATGGGAAACGGCGATGGGCAGTAAAGTGGGTCGGGTAAGTATGTATATCACACGCGGCCCAGGGCCCCGCAATTATTTGGCCCCTAAATCCACCAACTCAAAATGAATGAATCTATACAAGATTTATATAGAAAACGAAATAAGCTTAGTAGACAGTAACAGAAAAACAAGTTTCATTTTACTCTCCGTTCCGTTGAAATTCTCCTCCTCAACATCTTAAACTTCTGGCAACATGAATCTTTAATCATACACCTGCACACGCTGTCAACATTATTTTAACAACTCTGCTTTCGTTCTACTCTACAGTTCTGCACAAATGTTGGCTTTTCAACTCACTCCATAAACAAACACAAAGTTGTCCCATGATGAGTTGCGAAATGATGAGTTGTACCATGATGAGTCGGATAGACCAATTTTGTTTCCTTTCCTCTTTCTTCCTCTCTGTTCAATGGAAGGAATTAAGACTATGTTCTTTATGTTATTTATAAATGATCTAAGGGAGAATTGATATATTTGAAGCGTGTGCCAAAATTCAGAATCCGGATGCTAATTATAAAGACTTAATGCAACGAAAAATAGTACGAAGTTCGCGTGCCACATATTTTGATGGTCCTGCACCATCCGTCTGTTTAAAATATCAACGTTTTTTCCAATCATTGACATTATTACATACTTTGCAATTAAAAATACGATCCAATTGCTATCAAGAAATTAATGCATTGTTTGGCTTTTTTTGTCGATTGCAATATTTGACTTCTGTGGAGAAATACCATAGAGATGTTAATGCAGAAGAACTTGAGGTAGAATGCCTGCACCTCGTATAGTATTGAAAAGAATTCAATAAAGATGTAAATGAAGATCTCATTACAATATCAAAATTGTACAGTCTAATTACAGTGGATGAAATTGGGAACACATTTCAACTATTGAAGGAAAATTTAAAAAAATTATAAAAGTATAAAAAAATATCTGTTTTATGTGTTTTTTTAGTTCTATTTAAAAAGTAAAAATATTAAAAAAAACACAAATTCATTTTAAAATGATTTTTTTAACCTAAAGAATTAAAAAAAATATATTAGATATACCTACTTTTTTTGGCCCCCAAATCCTATTGGGCCCAGGGTCCCCAAAAGTCTAAAGACGCCCCTGGCTGCGGGTATATTGATAGGTTTTTTTTATTTATTTGTATGATACTTGGGGTCGGTGAAAAGGTGGCAAAAGGCAACTGCGGAGCGAAAAGAAAATGCGACTGCACTTGACGGAGGTTGATATGTTGATGTTCCAAGCATCGACTTGAATTGAAAACAAAATGTTAACAAAAATTAACTCACATTTAAAGTCACAGAAAGTCTTACTATCCATCCATTGCGGGTTACCAAGTTCAAGAGTCTTGGTGTTCTGAACACTGCAACAGCACTTGCAGCTGTCAATACCACAGAAGCTCCGAAGTATCCGTAGGTAGTGTGAATTCTATCTCTAACATACTGTGGCCATAACCTACGAAAAAACCAACATTAAAGTTAGGAAATTGGTATTTTTAGGGATGATTCGTGACTGAATGTACACTGAATTGTGTTGGATATTAGTGGGACTTCCTAGACCGACACGAAAAAAGCAGAGTGCACCCATGCCTACAGCTGCAGCACCTGCAGCAGCACCTTTACCAATAGAATAAGCTTTAAACGAGAAAAAATGTCTATATTCCCCATCGAATTGTGATGTTAAGTTTCTTACAATTTGCTCCCGGAGGTCCCATCAACTTCTCTTTCAATGTTTGTCCTTGTTGTAGACGACTTCTAGTGACTCCGGGACGTGAATCCCGAGAGAATTCACGGACAAATTGTTTCACAAAGCCAGCATTGTTTTGAAGTGCGGATTTAATTTGTAGTGTAGGCCTCAAAGGCACAGTTAATGCCAATCGCAACATCTTGTTATTTTATTTCAATCGTCTATAAATTGCAAGTCAATTGAGAAAAACGAAAAAATATAATGTATAGGTAATCTGATGAAATAATCATTGCGTAGTCGAAACTTTTGACTTCCTCGTCCTTGGGGTCGTCACGCCAGTAGCCATAGTGAATTCCGGTTCCTCGCTTAACAAAGAGCGTTTGAAACTCTGGAGGATCATAAAAGAACCGCCAGTGCCGCAAATATTCACCGGGGCTTTTATTCTCGACGTTGGCAAATTTTCCATATTCTGTAAATAAAAATCAAAAAACAATAATCCTTATTTTTTAAGGAAATTGTGTAAATAATATTACTTACCACGACCAAATTTATTTCAAAATGAAATAATATTTGTTTTGACAGCAGCCATCAGCTGTTTTGTTTACATTAATTTGAGCGCTGAATGTTTCGAAAGGTTTGTTTGTTTTGTTCAACATTGATTTGCAACTAGTTTTCGAGAGGTTTTATATAAAACTTGTGGTTTACGAAAACTTGTGGTTTACCAAAAATGTGTGGGAAAACTTGAGTTTTCGATGTAGGTTTTCGGCGAAAACCGATAATTTCGCGAAAACCGGGTTTTGGGCTTGGTGTGAAAAGCCTATAAGCCATGACCAAGCTAGAACTAAACGGTCAACTTAAAGGGTCAACGCGTTGACTCTCTGACGTCATAAAAAAATCTAAATTTTTTGTGTCAACGCATCGTCAACGTTCACAGCGTCAATGCTTAAAACTGTGAATATTACAAGATTTGACAAAATAATATTTATGTATTTAAGCCAACGTAATTTTTATTTTTTTTCATATTAGGGTGTGAAAGAATGTTAAAATTGGTACAGCGTAAGCATATTACATAATTTGTGTGTAGTTTTTGATTTAAGGTCTACAAATGACGTCATTTTTACGGCAAAGAGTTAACGGGTTGACCTTCTAATAGTAGCTTCAGACTTTTTTCTTTAATAGAAACAACTGTGTTAAAATTGAAAAAATTGAAAATGTATGCATGTATACCTATTTGGAAACATATTTTTTTATATTTATCCTTTTGGAAGCAGATAAGTCCAGAGTTTTAATAGATACATGAATAAGTACGATAGTATCTGTTTTGTTGGCAGGTTGTTGCGTAGGTAAAAAGGTAAGGAAGTTTCTAGGGAATAATTTTATTAAATTAATTAAAATTAACAAAATAAATTTAAGAACCTACAATCCTCCTCACCCTTAAAATACGGAAAAATGGCTTTAAGTAAAAAAATTTAAAATTAATGTCTCCTTATAGACTTAACTTGATTTAATGAAAAAAAAAATTATAGTTAAATTCAAAATTAAGATTTTCTCCAAAATTGAAATACAATTTTCATTTATTTCAATTTTTTATTATTTTTACACTATTGATTTTCAAGTGCATTTTAAATAAGTGACCATTAAAGCTGTTATTTAAACATGATTATATTTGTAATATATTTATATTAAAAAAAGAGGCTGGGATGCGACCCACACTGATAACTTCCCATCCCGTCTGCCGATTTGTCTTGCTTAAAAGGTTTGTAGGTTTTCTTGTTTTGTTAAAAAAGCTGTCAGTTGAATTATTCTAAGAAATTTTAACATTATTAACAATATTTTGCATATGATTCAATAGTTTGATTTCTAAATCTATTTTTGTTTACGAGATTTTTAGTCAAAAACCAATTTTTAACAATTTTAGTATCATTTGCGTACTATTTTTTGTAGATTTTAATTTTTGTATGAAAAAACTGACTGTTGGATTTATATAAAAAAAATTAGTTGAGTGTCGAAAACAATATTTAATGTGAAATAAAATTAGTTTGAAGCCAATGTTTTTAATTTTTGAAAAGATATTTTCAGAAAGTAAATTTTTACCAAATTTTAATATTGTTTTGTTTTGTTTTTTTATTTTTTTGTACAAAAACAGTCAATTCGATTTTTCTCAAAATTTAACCAGTTGTCACAAACGTTACTTTTCGTTGTATACAATTATTTTGGGGATAAAATCATTTTTGGTTCGTAAAATATTGGAGGGGACAATTTTTTTTCAGTTTTTTTGATTTACAAAAAAAACTTGTTTGGTAAAAATATCTGTGCCAATAAGTTAAAAGAGCTTAAGTCGACTTAAGCGAAAATCGTGTTTTTAGTTTCACATATTTACCATTTCGTTTATATTTCATTTAGTCTGGGTCCCATTACTCTACGACAAAAAATAGCCGTTAAATTTAAAAAAAATCAAAGGAGCTTATGTTAAAATGGACAAAAAATGCATTTGCATAACAGCTTATGTCTATCTTGAGCCCAAATTGATCAAAACAAAAATAAAATATATTTTTTTGAAATGGCTTAAGTCATGATATAAGCCCTTATTACATGTGGAAATCGAAAGAAATCATTGCTTAAGTCAACGTAAGTTACTTTAAACCTACGCAAATTGAATCATTTAACAGCTTATGTCGACATAGGCTATTTTAAAAAAATTAGTTTCGAACCGAACTCAGTTTTATAAAACAGCTTAAGTCCACATAAGCCATTTAACTACTTTTAATCGCTACAAAACACATGTCTTACGACGACCTAAGTTATTTTTACGAATGTAACGGATGTCTTTTGCGGGAATTAAGTGATTTTGCAAATAGAATCATTTGTAAGAAGTTCGTCCAAGGGTAAGCTGCTCCTTTAGAAAATTTGGCTAAAACAATATTTTTTTTTTGATTCTTTGTTTGATTTCTGTTTACTTCGTTCGTATACGCATGTACCTAGCACATTTTAAAGTTTATTTAAATTATAATAAAGGAAAGTAAACAAATTAAAAGATGAACAGATCAAAAAAGATACTTTTCATGGCATTAAAGAAAGATGCCCACCAAAGATCAATAATTAACGACAAAAGTGAAATTGTAACCACAGAAAGAAAAGGTGAGTTTCTCATAGAGACAAGATTATTATGTTACGATTTGTGAAGTATTATAAAATAAAATAACGATATTTCTGATATACTTAGTTGACATGCCTTTGATACGGAATTATTTGGACGACGACGTCGAATGTTTTGAGAGTCCAGTTGGAAATGAAACAGCTTAATCTTATAACTATGGAATAGAATTTGATGTTGAGAATATATTGCGATATTTTTCAATTTATGATTATGACGATGATGATGACAGCGTGAAAGATCCTGACTTTTCTCTAAGTTCTCAAAGCAGCAGCATTGACGGTAGTAATTACAGCGAAGATACTCAGCAAGCCGCAGCTCTTTTGGAAAGAAACTTATGTGGTGATCAGGAAATATCGGTGAGTAATAGTGTTTGTGAAGGTATTATTATACCCGAAGATCAATATGAACATGTGAAAGAAAGTAGAGCTACAAAAAAATCAAAACGAAATACCGGAAGAGCCTACACAATAAATTCTGGAAAAGCTATTAAAGCCAGAGAGTTTAAGCATTTAGTGGATTGTCGCATGAAGTGTAAGACAAACATTTCTGAAGAGGACCAAAGAAATATTTTTCAAAAATATTGGGCACTAGGAAACTACAATCTGCAACATGCATATGCATGTGGTCTGATTATTGTTTCTGAAACGAAGACAAAACATCCTAAGAACCCAAGAAATCGAAAATTTTCAAACCAATACTTTCTAGAAGTCCAGGGAAAAAGAACACTCGTTTGCCAAAAGTGTTTCCGCTCAACTCTGTCTGAAACAGAACAATTTATTAAACAAGTTGTTAAAAAGAAGATCAATTCAGCAGGAACAATGACTCAACCAGACCAGCGCGGATGTGGAGCTTCCAACAAAATTAACCCATAAATAGAAAGCGAGATCCGGGAACATATCAACTCTTTTCCAGCTTATGAATCACACTATACCCGAAGAGACAGTGCCTGCAAATATTTTCACAGCGATTTATAGATTATACTGCGAAAAATATCAATCAGTAGCTTCACTTTCGACATTCTCAAAAATTTTCAAATTTATGAATATAAAATTTAAAAAGCCCAAGCTTGATACCTGTCACAGATGTGAAGTTCTAAAAACGAAAATACAAATTGGAGAGGGAAAAGAAGCCACAAGTCAATTACGAAAAGAGCAGGAAGAGCACCACAAACTAGCTGACCTCGCATACAAAAGCAAGAACAAGGACAAGGATATTGAATATTTGACTAACAACAGTGTCTTCCTACTCCATTCCTGAGAACAAATATTTCGTTCTACAAAAGACAACTGTGGACATACAATCTAACAATCCATGACTGTGTAACAAATCAAGCATATTGTTATATGTGGGATGAATCCGTTGCAAACCGTGGAGGCAATGAGATAGCTTCGTGTGTGTTTCAGCACCTGAAAACAATTCCAAATACAATTAAATACCTGATCTTCTATAGTGATTGCGTAGCTACAATGTTCGAAATTTTTAGCACGAACTCAAGCATTGATGTAATTGACCACAAATTTTTAGTACCTGGGCATACTCATATGGAGTGTGATGTTGACCACGCTGCCATTGAGAGGAAGAAAAATGTATCTTCAGTGAAAATCCATCATCCAAGGGATTGGTATCAGTTTGTAAGATCGATTGGAAAAAAACCATTCATTGTCTATGAAATGACCCGTACAGACTTCCTCGAATTTGCAAAGATGTCAAAGGAAAAATTTACTTGGCGCAAAACATCCGAAGGCAAGACAAAGTTTGTTTGGCAAGAAGTTAAATGGTTGCGTTTTACCAATGATTTCGGAACTATACAATATAAAACAAGCCTTGATGAAAACGAAGAATTTCAATATCTTAACATTAAAAAGCGGGGAAACAATGCCGTTGGCGTTGATGAAATTCCAATTTGTTACTCGGGGCCTAATATCATCAGCAAAGAAAAGAAAAAAGACTTGTTAGAACTACTGCCTGTTATTGAAAAATCATACCACGACTTCTATTTGAATCTTAAATCTGGCGAAATTAAAGATATTCATCCTGATTTAACTGATGAAAGAGAAGATGAGAATTAAATCTAAACATATGTATGTACCTTTTTTTTAATGTTGTTGTTTTTAAAAAGATTTTGGAACCAGTATATTTCTATTCGTTTTGAATTACCTAATACAATATTATAATAATAATAATATTTTTTTTTTTAAGATAAAAGTTATTTAAGAAAAAACTGTTTGTACTTAAAAAAACTTCAATAAAAATAAAAAAATCATCTTCAAGTCTTCTAGTTCGTTTTATTGTGAGGTTATTCACTTACAGGTTTAACACTTTAAGCTTATCGAGTAACTTAAAATTTTTTACATTTTTTTAAAAAAGCTTAAGAAGTAAGAGCAAAATATATGAAATATAATTTTTTTAAAACATCTTATGTCACATAAGCTGCAGTGTGAATCTTAAAGCATTTTTTTGAAAAAGCTTAAGTTTAAAAAACATGTTTTTATGAGCTGTGTGGGCGTTTTTCAACAAAAAAGAAATATGCAATTTAAGGGCATTACAAGCATGCATCCTAAAAAAAAATCGTTATTCTAGCATCAACAGTTTTTTAGTAATCACCAAAAAAGTCTTGAGAAACTAGTTCGAAAAACTTTATTTGTTCATATTGAAAAATGGTAAAAATTGACTTAAGCTGTTTTAACTTATTGGCACAGATATACTTATTTGTTATCACGTTACAATATATAATATAACATTTAAATTCAAGTCGCTAGCCTTTTTTTTAAATTGCTATGGTAAAAAAACCACCTACTCAATTTTTTTGAGAGTCCTTTCTGCATTATTATCTGTATAACAAAATAACAGAACACAGTAAGTGCATTCCCTTCCTCACTCTTTCTTTCATTTTTTGTACAGTTGAGTGGCTCAGCAGGTGCATGCATTGGGCTTAGCTTTTTGAAAGCTTGCTCAATCGTGTGTATGTGTTGGTTCATTCAATAACACATGGATTGTAGATTACTATTTTGATTGTAGGGTCCGGACCAATTTAACTTCTTTACTAAAGGCATAACACTAGTAGTGTGGTTCTATTGTAATGACCTCTTAAATAATCTTATACAGTGATATACTTAGAAGTTCGTCTGTTTTGATTTTCTCGGGCCCCCCATAGTAAATTGATAGTATAAAGTACGTTCTAATTTCAATTACGAATAGCTGAAATTGGTTGGAATTAACGGAAATAATCATTTTTCATTTGCAAAGTGAACCGAAAAAAAGTTGTTGAAATGGAGGATGGATAGAAAATTATTCTACATGCGAGTAGATCAGATTCCGAACAGAATCATACATTCAATTCGATATTGCCAACGACATATTAGTAACTGATAATACGGTCGATTAACTATTAAAAAAATTAGCATGTAGATCTATAACCTACTATGAAAATAAAATAGAGCAAAGTAAAAGTATTTGATAACACTGTTTAACTTTATATTAAAATGTTATCACAATGTTTTCATTAGAGTTAATTTGCATTCAATGAAATATTTCTTTTTGCAAACGAGCTTTCCGAGCTTTCTGAGCAGCAAAACAACTTATAATTACATCGAAATTCAATTTCATTGCCAAAGGTGCTTCGATGCATAGTGTAGCAAGTCCAGAAACACGATCTTGTGATGAGCACGAACGATGAAAATTCTTTGTTCTGGCAAGGATGCTAAATGAACGTTCGGTACTAGCTACGGTTACAGGTATGGTTGAAAACAAACGGAGAGCAACTCAAATGTTGGGGAAAATCGTCTCCAAGTTCTGGGAATAAATAGTATTGAGCAAACTCAATGGCGAAAGTTCTGCTTCAAAATTGGCTTCATAAATGTGTTTCAGATGAACTATTTTTTCTTTCAACTCTTGAGACACATGCGAGTTATACTTTGTAATAAATAGTATTGAGCAAACTCAATGGCGAAAGTTCTGCTTCAAAATTGGCTTCATAAATGTGTTTCAGATGAACAATTCAATTCTAGCTGACCATCTTGTATCGGGAAGTTTGTGAAGGGATCCGGGCATATTTTTCTTAAGAATTTCCCAACGTTGGGCACTGCTGCTAAACAAGTTGAAACGCTTTTGAACAACTCCAAAAAATGTAATTGCGGCAGTACAACATTTCGCTGAATCGACTCCACACAAGTTAAGGCTGTGAGCTGCACATGGTGAATACACGGCATTCGGATTTTTGTTTAAAATATGACTTTGTGCACCATTATACTGTCCTTTCATATTGCTTCCATTGTCATAGCCTTGTGCACAACAGTCTTCTAAAGGGATTTCGTTCTTTGCCAATGTTTCGCAGATCAAATCAGCTTTGCGGTGCCAGTTTTTTTGTTGCAATCGACAAATTCCAAAAACCGTTCTTGGAATTTGAACACATTTTCTTCCAAGCGCAGATATCGCAAAATAAATGTGGTTTATTATTTTTATTGTACTATTCGTACTAGAATGTCAGCTTGTTAGACTTGACAATTCCTTTTAATTTCATTGAATGTTTTTGAACAACAACAACAACTTAAAGGTGCTACCACTCATTGTTTTTGGTTGGAGATATAGCTATTTCGTGCTTTTCCACTTTTGCACTCATCAGTCTCCTTTTTTTTGTGTTGCTGAGCTTTAATCCAATTTTATTTGAAAAACTTTTTATGCACAACATAGGATTCGAACCAGTGTTGGGACTTCTACCACTTAAGTGGTATTTCTACCACTTTTTGGTGTTCATGAAAATCTACCACTTAAAAAGCAAATTCTACCACTTTTTGCAACTCACCGTTCACCTATCATTAAACTCTACCTTGTAATATTTATAGTATATTTAAATTTTTTGTCAATAAATCTTAAAATTATAAACGAGTTATATAAAACATTTCAATCTGAGAACACAAAAATACACTTGATATTCGAAAGAATAACTACATTAAAATTAAATTTAATGAAAAATTTTGTAAAACCAGAAAATATGAATGTAAACACAAATAAAAAACAGTGAAAACTATTTACCATATTCTCAAATGTATTTTGGCCTTTACTTTGAAAGGTACTTACTTGAAAATGATATTGTTGAACAAGATGTAATGCAACTACGAAAAGTTATGTGCAGCTATTATATTGAATTATGTGTTCAAATTGGATAAAGGTTTAACCTTTCAAACGATGAACTAAAATCTTTCAAATATTTAAACCCGAAAAACGTCATTGATGGAACAATGCCATCAGTTTTAGGTCTCACGAAACATTTTTCACCAACTATAAATAACTCAGAACTAGAGTTATTTAATTATGAGTGGAGAAAATTAATTGGAGAAAATCAATTACTCCAAATTTTTAAAACTGATGACATTGTTTCACAATGGCTTTTGATAAAAAAACTTAAAAGACGGAATGGACAATTTAAATTTTGAAAACATATCTTTTTATATGTTGGAGCTTTGTTGCTTACCGCATAGCAGCGCTATTTTCAGATTTAAAAAATATAAAAAATGAAAAAAAGAAATAAATTATGGTTTATTTAATTTTTTGTATTTTTTAATAAGTTATTGAATATAAGATTTACTACATAAAAATGGGTTTTAATTTCTACCACTTTTCTACCACCTTTTTGACATCATTTCTACCACTCTTTTGCTTCTGCGAGGTCCCAACACTGGAACCCACGCATATCAGATTTGCTCACTCTTAGAAGTCGTGTGCACTACGCACTCCACTACTTTAGACCACTGACGTCACAGGTCGAGATGTGCTAATTGTTTATCAAATGCATTTGAAGCATCAACCTTTTTATAAGCTCCTTTTAAGTATGCTGTTTTGTTCCGCCTCCATTTTTCTCCATACCTTATTTGATAGACTTACAATTCGTAGTATGTATCAAAGGGGGAGAGGTTGGAAGATCGGTAACGAACCAGACTATTAAGTTATTATTGTTGTTTAAGAATTTAAATTTAAATGAAGGAAACGCCAATAAATCAGAAACGTTATAATTATTTTAATTTCCAAAATGTAAATTATTAAAAACAAATCGAGAAAAAACAATTATTAATTTTGCGACTGGTTGGTTTGGTGGTTGCTAGAAAAGAGAAAGATTCTATCATCCTTACATTGAAGCCAACCCATATCACTTGCTAAAACCAGTATTTTGCACACGATACCAATATCAAAGGTATTACCTATGTACAATTGCGGTTTATTCTTTTTCTTAAATGCAACGGTCTTAGCAAGCAATGCATAGATTATGTAGGTATGTAATATGTTTACAAAAAATAAGTTAACAACAAAAAAATATATCATAAACAGCTTCCATCATCCCAAAACCAATACAGTAAATATAGTGTAGGGCAATTACAAAATGTTTGGCAATTTATACAAAATTAAAGAAAAAATTGAAATGATTTAAGTTAAGCAAATAAATAATTAATTAAGCATTAATAAATAATACATATATATGAATACAAATAATAGCAGCTTCGTTTATCAACATGCCGCCCCCGCTGAAGGAATTTCAGGACATGGCAAGAGGGCAAGTTTGGTTATAGGGCGCATGAAAGTGCCTCGTTTGGTGCGCAATGTAACCACCCGTACGTGTCCATCTTCACCTGGATGGACTGCGGTTATTCTTCCTAAGGACCATAGAGATGGTGGCATGTTAGATTCCTTCAGAATGACCATGTCACCCACTTTAAAATCTCTTAGATCTTCTCTCCATTTTGGTCGCTGCTGCAAAGATGTGAGGTAGTCGGTATGCCACCTTCGCCAGAAACCTTGCATCATATTTTGTAGTAGCTGCCATCTTCCCAATCGATTAATGGGTAATTCCAAATAACTTGGCTCGGGAATCGCCGTGTAGGGTCTACCTATAAGAAAGTGAGCAGGCGTTAATGGATCAAGATCTGAATCGGAAGAAGGACAAAGGGGCCTAGAATTTAAAAGGGCTTCGATTTGAGCTAGCAAGGTACACATTTCTTCAAAGGTAAGGACACTATCACCAACTACTCGCCGAAGATGTTGTTTTACTAATTTAACCCCCGCTTCCCAAAGCCCACCAAAGTGGGGGCTGTGAGGAGGAATAAATTGCCAATCGATGCTTTCTCCAGCCAACATTTCTGCGATCTTTTTGTTGTGATTTTGGGACTGCATCAATTTATACATGTCTGATAGCACACGAGCCGCTCCTTGAAAGTTCGTACCATTATCGGAATACAAACGCTGCATCTACCACGCCTGGCGATAAATCTTTTCAGGGCAGCCAAAAAGGCGTCCGTGGTCAGGTCCGATACTAATTCAAGGTGTAGCGCCTTAGTTGTCATACAGACAAATAATGAAATATACCTTTTCGACAACGTTGGTTTCCTTCCTCTAGATGAACGAAGAGTTATCGGGCCAGCGTAATCACATCCTGTATGGGCAAAAGCAAATGATGGATTTACGCGAGACGATGGCAAATTTCCCATAAGCTGCGTAGATGTAATTTTCCGTTGACGAAAACACGTATGACAGTCATTGTACGATCAAACAACTTTGACCGTCAACCTGGGAACTCTATTTTGTCTTTTCTATGAAAAAGATAGGTAGATCCTGGTTGAGATAAATTAAGCGAAATTACTTTAGATCCTATAACTTTTAAATTACTATATTATAGCCGATATACTATAAAAGCGAAACTATAAACTTGTAGCGAACGACGAAATGAAAATGCAGCGATTTTTCCCCTAAGGGTTTTGAACAAGAAAAGAAATTTATTAAAGTTGAAAGCTTCTATTTATACATACATTTTATTGCAGATTTTTAGAGAGAGAAATTACGTTATTTTTAAGTAACATTTTTAAGGCGAATTCAACAATAAGTTATTATGGCGAATGGTATAAATGAAGCGCCAAATTCAAAAATAAATGTAATAAAAGTAGTAGAATTTATTCAATTTAAGAGTAAGTTAATTATTCAAAATTTAATTCAAAAATAAAGTAATTTATGATGATCTGAGCTCCAACATTCCGCCCCCTTTGAAAGGATCACCTTTCAAGACGGAATCGCCGCCAATTTGCGAATAGGTCTTCGAAATGTTCCTCGTTGAGTTTTAACATCGGCGACTCTTACTCGCCCATCAGGACCTTCGATGACTTTGGTGACTCTTCCCAAGAGCCATTTTTGGGGTGGTAAATTGTCTTCGTGAATGATGACCAAGCTGCCGATAGCGATATTTGGACTTGATGTTGTCCACTTTCCACGACCTTGCAGTTCAGTGACGTACTCGTTGGACCATCGCTTCCAGAAATGAGTTTTGACAGCGTTAATTCGCCGCCACCTTTCGAGATAGCTTATGTCGGATACCTCAGTCAATAGTTCGGGAATCGCCTTGAGAGAGGACCCGATCAGGAGATGTGCTGGTGTTAGGGCTTCGAAGTCGTTTGGATCTGTTGATATAGAAGTAATAGGCCTCGAATTCATGATGGCCTCAATCTCGACAAGTGCAGTTGACAGCTCTTCGAATGACAATTTGGCGTTTCCAAGGCTGCGATACAAATGACCCTTAGCGACTTTAACTGCAGCTTCCCAAATTCCACCAAAATTGGGTGCCCTGGGGGGTATAAAATGAAAATTTATATTGGAATTAGTACAATAATTAATGAGATTTTCTTGGTTGGATTTTTTGAACAACATATCTCGCAACTCGCTTAGTTTTGACTGTGCGCCAACAAAATTTGTCGCGTTGTCACAGTGGATGTCTTTGGGAATACCTCTACGACCTATCATTCTTTTTAATGCTCCTATAAAAGCGTCTGCTGAAAGGTCTGATACAGCTTCTAAGTGAACCGCTTTCGAAGCGAAGCAGACAAAAACTGCCACATAGGTTTTATAAGGCACCTTCCCCCTAATTTTGTAATATGTGTAAATAGGACCACAGAAATCAACCCCACAGCATAAAAATGGACGTGAAGATGTTAATCTTTCTGCAGGCAAATCTCCCATTACTTGGTCATATAACTTCGGTCGATATCTTGCACAATGAGTGCACCTTCGAATAACGCTGCGTGCCAACTGTCGAACATTGATGATCCAAAATCTTTGTCTCGTTAGCGCCACAAGAGCCTTTGGACCTGCATGGTAGTTAGAATAGTGCAAATGTCGAATAAGTTCTTTGCTGAAATTGCAATCTTTTGGAAGCAACATCGGATGTTTGTTTTCCTCTGGAATGTCAGCATGTTTCAATCTGCCACCTACTCTCAACAACAAAAGACCATTTCTGTCCTCGATAAAAGGACATAACCATTTTGTCGATCCTTGAAGTTTTGAGTTTGATTTTACTGCCTGGATCTCCTTCGCAAAATACTCCATTTGTATGACATTAACTATGGTGAGTAACGAATAATCTAACTCCCCAGCTGTAAGGTATCGACCTGGGAATGGAATCCTCAGTAATCGTAAATTGAGATATCTTTTTACGTAAGCAAAGATTCTCAAAACTTTGGTGTACGAGCTAACCTTTTCAATTAAATTGAGATAATAGTTTTTGTCTTTTTGACAAACTAAAACAGTTTTCCTGTGTTCTAGCAATAAATCTTCTGGAGGAGGAGAAGCTCCTAATGAACATGGCCACCTTTCTTCATCCTCGATCAAGAAATCTGGACCCCTGAACCAAATTGAACTTTTAAGCTCTTCCGCTGTACATCCTCGAGAAACTATATCTGCTGGATTGTCAGAAGTTGGAACATGTTTCCAGACCACCTCCTTTGTTGTGTCCTGGATTTCAGCTACTCTATTACCAACGAAAGTATTTAGCTTCGAAGAATGTGTGGATATCCAGTGCAGAACTATTGACGAATCAGTCCAAAAGTAAGTTTCATTGTAGTGCTTGACGATGACCCTTTGTATTGTTACCCAAAGTTTGGATAAGAGATGTGCTGCGCAGAGCTCTAGGCGGGGAAGTGTTCTCTTCTTTGCAGGAGCAACTCTGGATTTGGCGACTAAAAGTTTCACTCCTACGGACCCACTATTGTCAATGCTCCGCAGATAAATGCAGCAGCCATACCCTTTCATAGATGCGTCTGCGAACCCATGTATCTGGAATCTGATATTGTTTTCTAGAAAAACGTATCGAGGAATTGGAAGATTTTGAATTGAGTTGAGATCTGTCATGAATTGACGCCACTCTGTCTCGAGATTTGGAGAAATATTTTCGTCCCAATCGAATTTTTCTATCCAAAGCTGTTGTAGCAGTATCTTAGCCCGGATAATTATTGGACTAAGCAAGCCCATTGGATCAAAAAGAGACGACGAAAGCGAGAGAATAGATCTTTTTGTGTATTTTGTATAGACCCGATTAGGTTTGTATGAAAAAATGAATTCATCAGCACGAGGGTTCCAAGAAATACCTAACGTACTGGTGAGATTGGATTCAGTCAATTTGATGTCCTTTGGTGTAGCTTCTTCAATTAAAGCGATATGATTGCTGTTCCACTTCGAAAGTTCTAAGCCAGCTGTACTCAAAATTGAAACGACTTCATTCCGTTTTTGACAAAGAGTATCCAAGTCGTCTGCCCCAGTTAGCATGTCATCAACGTAAAAGTCCGACTTAAGAACAGCAGCACCTTGACTAAAACGTTCGACGTTAATTTCAGCCAAATACTGAAGACAGCGAATTGCTAAAAAGGGTGCAGATGATGTGCCGTAAGTTATGGTATTGAGCTGGTAAGTTTGTATTGGGGTATGTTCGTTTTCTCTCCATAAGATGAATTGGAATTTCCTATCCGATGGATGCACAAGGAATTGCCTATACATCTTAACGATATCTGCAGTTAGCGCGTATCGATAAAGTCTAAAACGTAGCAAAATAATCAAAAGCTCATCCTGTATAGTAGGACCCACCATTAGTATTCCATTTAAAGAAATTTGTGATGATGTGCGGCAAGATGCGTCGAAGACTACACGTAACTTTGTTGATACGCTATCAGGCCTTAATACATATTGATGCGGAAGATAATAATGATCTTCATCAAGGTTTGGATTGGGAACTAGAGACATGTGACCTAAACGTTCGTATTCTTTTAAGAAATCAGAATATTGACTTTTTATTGATGCATTTTTGGATAACCTATGCTCAAGCGACAAAAATCTTCTAAAAGCAATATCGTAAGAGCCTCCAAGACAGCTAGGATGTTTTTTGAAAGGTAGTTGTACCATAAGCCGACCGCTAGGAAGCACCTTAATTGTGTCTATGAAATGCTTTTCGCATTCATTCTGCTCTTCAGACCATATTGACCGTAGACCTTGAATTTCTTCAAATTCAAAGAATTTTTCAAAATATTTATCAAGACCAACTTCAAGTGTATTGGCTACGCACGATGCTTTCTTTGTAGTGTTGTATTTTGATTTGTATCTTCCAGATACAATCCATCCTAATGCAGTTTGTTGCAATGATGGAAGACCCTCTCCGAGTTTTATCTGACCTGATTCTAATAAATCGAAGAAAGCTTCAGCCCCTAATAATAAATCGATTTGTGACGGTTGATTAAAATTCTCATCAGCAAGCTCTAAATTAGAAGGTAGATTCCAACTGCTTACATTGAGAGATGCTTCAGGCTGATACCCAGTGATGGAAGGTGCAACTAAAAACTCGAGAGAAATTTCAAAGTTGCTATATCGTGAACGGATTGTTGATTGAGTTTGATATTTTGTTTTTGTTTCAGTCACTCCTATTCCGACGATGTCAACATTCTTACGATGTTTCCTTAGACCAAGTGAATTGGCGAACTTTTCATTAATAAAATTGACTTGTGAACCAGAATCTAGTAGAACCCTACCGAGTTGAAAGCCTTCCGATGAGTCCTTGATAAGAACTAATGCTGTTGCTAAAATAACTTGTGCTTCAGGAACTTGCTCTTTTTCCATTGCGGAATGAGTTGCAGCTGATGTGCTTTGACCAGATGTATCTGAGGGAGGATTAATACCAGAATTGGTGTCTGCAGGTTGAGTCCTATGCAAAAGGCTATGATGTGCTTGTTTGCAAGTCTTGCACTTATAAGACGATGGACATCTTAATACACTATGACCCTTCCCTAAACAATTCAGACACAAGCCTAGTTTTTTGGTTTTCCAAAATCTATCCATAACCGAAAGCTCAAGAAATTTTTTACAATTTGTAATTGAATGGTTAAGGTCTCGACATAAGATACAGGATCGTTGGTTTGCAGCAAGCGAAGTTTGTGGGCGATGAGAATTTACTATTGTTGGCTTTGTTGATGAATGTTTGTTGAATGTCTTCACGCATTGTTCCGAACGAATCTGCTTGCTATCTCTTGCTTCCAAATATTGGCACCGTTTATTGAGTATGCTTGCACAATCCTTCCAATCCGGCAACTTCTTATAGTCCAGTTGTTCATCCCACTTCGATTGTGTATCTGTGTCAACCTTCGACATCGCAATATGAATTATTATTGCGTTACAAATATTCTCATGCGATCCTATAGAAAGTAGCGAACTAATCAACGCCGAAATATTGTCTACCAAGCTCCGTAGAGAAACAGAAGAAGCTTTTTGAACCTTAGGTAATTCGATCAGCTGTGAGATATATTCTAAGAAAATGAGGCAATCATTATCATAGCGCTCTTTCAAACTAAGAAGTGCCTTGGGATAATTGGCTTCCGTGACTTGAAAAGCCTTAACTGTGCCAAGAGCTTGATCACTCAAACAAGAAAGCAAGTAATTAAATTTTTCTATTTTTGTCAAACTTAAATCATTTTCTACCAAATTGTTGTACGAATTTATAAAATTTTTATAGTCTGAATATCTTCCACTAAACTTTGGTAAACGTTGTTTTGGAAGATGACTAATTGTATGTGGGACAGTAGAAACTGTCATGTCTGCGATACTACTTCGTCTACCAGTACCCAAAAGCGAAAGAATTTTAGTTTTTGCGGTGATGTACAAATCTTCTATTTCACCTCTACTAGTATCTGTTGGTAATAAAACTTCTATTTTGGTTTGATATGCTAATATTTGTTTAAAATACGACTCCAAAATTCCTAGACGACATTCAAGTTCAGTTGAAGTTAGGGCGTTAGAATTGGATTCCACGATATTCTTTATCCGAGATATACTTCCTTTAGTAGAAGCTCGTTGTTGTTTTAATTCATCAAGTGTTGGTTCAGCCATTTTAGATTTTTAATTTTCTATTATTCTTTAAACAGCGACAGTAAAAACAAAAACGATTATAATTTATTGAAAATTCAATTAAATTTATTCAACAAATCAAAAATGCTAGGTGGCAACCCTGTTGTAAAGAATAAAATTTCCCAACAAAAAACTGTCCCAACAAATAAAATCTCACGGCGAGTTGAATTCAAAGATAGATTGTGAGAATTGAGATTAATCCAAAATCCAATTTTAACAAGCGAATTTATTCTGTACTAAGAATTTCTTTTCAAAGCATTGAAGGTTAAACCTACGAAAAGGCAAAAGTTGTTTAATGCATTTCAACAACAAAAAAAATGCTATTCAAAAAAGCTCTATCAGTGAATTGATCATGAAGCAAAAATCTCCCCCGACGACGACGATGATGGCGATGATGACGATGAAGACAACGTTGACGACCTGGGTGATGATGTATTGGCGAAATGAAGATCGATGCACTGATATCAAGTTGAAATCGAATCAGGTGTGTATACCATGGAGATGTTATGTGGCTACGATAAGAGAGTACGAGCGAATAGAGCAAAGCGATAAATGAAATCAATAATGTTGTGTGCCGAAATGTTGATCTGTGCACTGAAATCGAAATCAGGTGTGTATACTATGGATCCTATTTGTGGATTGTAAGTAACGAGAGAGCGAGCGAATAGAGCGAAACGATATTATGCAATGGTGTGGTGAGTGCGTCAATGGGTTAGTTTTCGAAAATATGTTGGAAACGAAAGCTTTTTAATATTGTGTGAATGTGTGTGTGTGTTTCGCCCAAAAGTGGATCGTAATTACACTTTTGTGGATTTTATCAATTTTTACGTGATGAAAGCACCATAAATTATGCGGATGCTGATTATGGTTAGCGAATGAATTTATGTTCGATATATGTTATTTAGTTTATGTAGTTTTATATTTAAATATTTATTTATGAAATTTATTTATAAAGCAGGATATGTTGTTCATAGTTTTATTTAAATATAGTTAGAATATATTTTATGTATGTATATAGTTTAGATATATATATAATGTACATTTGAAGATTTAGGTAATAGCAAGTTAATGGTCTTTTTTGTATGTCGAATGTGCGTTTTTTTTTTTTTTTTTTGTATTTAGCTTTTATGTTGTAATTAGCTTTAAAATTATGAATTATGATGCTGGAACAACGCACATTTGAATAAAATTCAGACCGGACATACCTGGGTGGGAATTTTTCTACTTATTTCCCACAATTTTCTCTGGCTTTTTAACCTGCTGGTTCGTCTTCTTCTGGGATGATTGATGAGAGTTTTCTCCTTGGATTTTGTTCTCCTTTCTCCTGGATTTTAGCACCAACACCATGCACTCGCGACACGAAACCGATAGCGCGACGTAACCGATGAAATTTTCACTTTTAATGCACTAATTTATAGTTTTTTGATTAAGTTTATAGTTTTTATAGTCACTTTTAGTGCAAGATATATATAAGTTTTCACACAGAATTTATTTGTTTTTAAATTTTGTATAGGAATTTATGTGGATTACCACTTTAAACACGTTTGGGCGCCAAAAATGTACGATCAAACAACTTTGACCGTCAACCTGGGAACTCTATTTTGTCTTTTCTATGAAAAAGATAGGTAGATCCTGGTTGAGATAAATTAAGCGAAATTACTTTAGATCCTATAACTTTTAAATTACTATATTATAGCCGATATACTATAAAAGCGAAACTATAAACTTGTAGCGAACGACGAAATGAAAATGCAGCGATTTTTCCCCTAAGGGTTTTGAACAAGAAAAGAAATTTATTAAAGTTGAAAGCTTCTATTTATACATACATTTTATTGCAGATTTTTAGAGAGAGAAATTACGTTATTTTTAAGTAACATTTTTAAGGCGAATTCAACAATAAGTTATTATGGCGAATGGTATAAATGAAGCGCCAAATTCAAAAATAAATGTAATAAAAGTAGTAGAATTTATTCAATTTAAGAGTAAGTTAATTATTCAAAATTTAATTCAAAAATAAAGTAATTTATGATGATCTGAGCTCCAACAGTCATGAACTAGCTTTCGAATAAGATTTCTGCTTCCGAGGATCCAAAACTCCTGGTGAATCAGTGCAAAAAGTCCAGAAACACCGATATGTAAAAAGTTCCTGTGAGCATCCAAGAGAATTAACAGAGTCATTGGATGATTTTTGGGCAGGATAATAGGGTGTCTAATCGCGAAGGGAACGTTTTTAGCATTCGAAATTCTACCACCGACACGCAATAAACCGACGACATCAATGAAAGGCGAAAGCGAACACAATTTTGAGGCCTTGTCGACACAACGGTCAGTCTTAAGAGTTTTGACTTCTCTAAGAAACTCCCTTTGAGTCCACTTGAGGCAGACTATTTTACCAAGGCGTAACTCTGAGAGCGAAAGATATCCATACCTTCTATCACCTTTAGGCAAACGGCAAAAATAGATGAAGCGACGAATATAGCAAACTATTCTCACAATTTTCCTTCAACTAGAAATTTTAAGCGAAATTTTGTCAAGAAAATGATCCACCGCAACTGAAACGTGAACTGTATGGACTTTCTTCCTCTCTTCAGGAATATCTTCTATTACAGTTTCACAATGATTTGGCCACTCATCAATACTATGAACCAGCCATTCTGGCCCGTTCCACCACAATTTGTGTTCCATCAAATCCTTAGGCGAGAGACCCCGCGAAGCACAATCAGCAGGGTTTTCAGATGAACTGACATGACTCCAAGACGAGCGAGGTAACGAAGACAATATTTCAGAGGTACGATTCGCTACAAATGTACTCCATTTTCGTGGCGAGGATAAAAGCCATGACAAAACAATTTGAGAGTCACAGAACGCAGATACTCTAACTGGTTTCACATCTAACGACGACCGAATAAGTTCTATTAAGCGACACAAAAGAAGACTCCCACAAAGTTCCAGGCGTGGAATAGACAACTGCTTTACTGGAGCAACTCGAGTCTTGGCGGCGACTAACTTCACTTCAACACCATCTTCCGAACAACTACGACAGTAAACCACTGCAGAATAAGCCTTTTCCGAAGCATCCGAAAAACCTATTAACTCCAAGCTTTTAGAATTTTGGGTAAACCTTCGAAAAATCCTAAAGTTTTCAAAATAGGTCAAATTCTCCCGATACAGCTTCCATTTTTCTGCGATTTCAAAGGGTAAAGGATCATCCCAATCAATTTTCGTCTTTGCGGTCCACAGCTCCTGAAACAGTATTTTCAACAAAATAGTGGAAGGAGCCAAAAACCCCAAAGGATCAAAAACCTTTGCAATCTCTGAAAGTAGTTTTCGTTTTGTAGGCACAAAGTGTTCGGGTAAACTAATTTTGTACGTAAAGGTGTCATGATACGGGTTCCAAACCAAACCGAGAACCTTGGTACACTCAGAAGAACTATCCAAATCCAGTGAAACAGCTTCTTTACAGTCGATGTCGCGCAATATTTCCCAACAATTAGAGCTCCACTTGCTGAGCTCAAGACCTCCACACGACAACATCTCGACGATCTGCTTCTTCAGCTCCAAAGTCTCCGACAGCGAATCAGCCCCCGTCATTAGGTCATCAACATACATGTCATGCAAAACTGCATGTGATGCTAAGGGATACTGGTGTTTGTAATCAAACGCTATTTGACGGAGAACTTTCATGGACAAATATGGAGCAGGTGAAGTACCATATGTTACCGTAGCCAAACGAAAATGCGATATTGGACTATCAGGGGATTCTCTCCAAACTATCCTCTGAAAATCCCGGTGCTTTGGATGCACCCAAATTTGCCGAAACATTTTAACAATGTCAGCGCAAAACACGAAACGGTGAAGACGAAAACGAATACAAACGTTAACTAAATTTCGTTGAAGAGGAGTTCCTATATGAAGCATTTCATTAAGAGAACAGTTTTTGGTATCTTTGTGAGACCCATCAAAAACAACACTAATTTTGTTTGTGATCACAGCGTGATGTGGCAAATAGAAAACACTTCCCGACGTAGGTTCTATTTTCTCATCTGGGATACGCTCCATGTGTCCCAGATCCAAATAAGTCTGCATGAACTTGCAGTATTCCACTTTTAGGTCTTTATCACGCGAAAACCGGCGTTCCATTGCGAGAAGTCTAGACAAAGCTCCAGATATGGAGTTAGCAAACTTAACATGGTCTTGTCGAAAAGGAAGTTCTACCATGTACTTATTATCAGGTGTACGAGTAAGAGTTTTTGAAAAGTTTTCATCTACCTCATCTTCAATTACTCTAAAGGAAGAACTATGAGGTACCTCTTCAATTTCCCAAAAGGATTTCAAAATAACATCAAGGTCAACTCCTGCGTGCAATGAAACTAACGAATTTCCTGGCAAACAACCCGTTACAACCCATCCAAACAATGTCTCATGAGCAACCACCTTTCCCTCTGGATCTGAACGATGATCACTTAGCAGAATGCTCCAAGCCTTGTCAGCGCCCAACAAAACATCAATGGGACCTGGGTTTTTGAATCCCACGTCCGCTAACAAAAGATCGTCAAGAAAAGTTAAATTGCTGGCTTCAAACGAAAGCGATGGTGTTTGGGAAGTTATTTGGTTCAGAATATATGCCTCAACTTGCATAGTATGTGAGGTAATGCGGGATTTTAATTTTAACTCAGCAGCACCTTGAGTCACACCAGCTTCAACAGACGAAATCCCGGATATTGGTAAACGAGCATGAGAACGACGTAGACCAAGCCTTTTCACCAAACTATCAGTTACGAATGAAACCTGAGAACCACTATCCAACAAAACGCGAACGAGATGAGTTTTTCCAAAAACGTCATACACTTTTACAACAGCGGTTGGTAATATAACCGAAGAACGCGAACCATTTTGCATATGGTTGCTTACGACGGAAGCTGAGCCTTGCGTAGGATCAACGGCATTAGCTGGGCTTGGGTTATCTAAGTGTACCAAGCTATGGTGTCGAGAATTGCATGACGTACAACGTGCTTTCGATCGACATCGATTCGACGAATGTTTAGTACCGAAGCAGTTATAGCATAATCGTTGATCTCGAGCGAAATTACGACGCAAACTAACCGACATTGAAATAAAATCTGGACATTGTGGAAGATAATGTTCACCTTTACATTTTGGACATGAGGTATTTACTACGGCGAGGCTTTTTATATTCGAAGAATTTGACGTACGAGAGTTCTTGACGCGAGAAATTTTGGGATCGCTAGCTTCTAAGGCATTAGAACGCTTTTCGAGAAAATCTAGAAGGTCTTTAATCGTCGACTCTTCCGACATTTTGTTTTCTAAAGCCCAAGCTTTTTTAGTTTCAGAGTCGGTTTTATTTATCAATAAATAAACAAGCCACGGATCCCTACCTTCCAACTTAACCGCTTCAAGACCACGAATAACTTCATCAGCTTTATCCACTAGCTTACGCAATTGAGAGCCATCACACGACCCGACGTTTGGCAATTTTAAGAATTGTTCGATAAGAGCATTTATTATAAAAAGTGGTTTATCATAACGATTTTCTAATTTCTCCCAAGCGAGCTGGTAATTGGAATCCGAAATGCTAACACCGTTCAAAAGATTAAAAGCGTCCTCGCGCAAAACCGATTTCAAGTACCTAAACTTTTGAGCACTCGAAAGTTTTGTGTTGCAGTCCACCGTTTTCAAGAACACATTGCGAAAACCTGGCCATTCCCGATAATCACCGGAAAACGGTGTAATGTGCATAGGTTGCAGCTTTATATTAGTAGGGTTTTTATCTACCTGGCCTAACCGATCTACCAATTCGGCTTGGGAAGAAACTCATTCCTTCAACGAAACGTTCGTTTCCCCATTGCTTTCCACTGAAGTAATGTCTTTTAAACGTTTTAACAAAGCACACTTGGCTACTATATACTTCGATTCTAAAATCTCAAACTCAGGTTCTGGATCAACGTAACCCTCTTCAGCATGAAATTCAAAATGAGCCGATTGAGAACTACAAATGTCTTTAAAGGCCTTCTCTAACCTTTCCAAACGCACATTCAATTCTAAACTATTGGCACTTTCGGGAATTTCTTGCGCGTATGTATATACTCTAGTAATGGAGCCTTTGTAATGTCCACGAGCTTGTTTTAAAACCTCCATTTTGGCACTTAGAAATACCTTTTCTAATGCGTTTCTAACAAAAAAAAAAAAACACGATTTTTTAAAGTCCAACAGCACACAAAGCACAAAATTCTTTTATTATGGTTCCAGCAACAGTAATCAACAGACAATAGCAGCAGCAAATCGAGCCCCCCCAACAAAAAAATCATCCATGAAACCGCAGTGGAGCACCAGGCAAAAATCAGATTTCTGCGATATACTTATCTGTGTATAGGAATCCTGAGTCTAGGAACCACCAACCAAAAAAAAAACGAAAAGCCGATTCCAAATATCCGGCTCGAAGAACCAATTTTGTTTAAGAATTTAAATTTAAATGAAGGAAACGCCAATAAATCAGAAACGTTATAATTATTTTAATTTCCAAAATGTAAATTATTAAAAACAAATCGAGAAAAAACAATTATTAATTTTGCGACTGGTTGGTTTGGTGGTTGCTAGAAAAGAGAAAGATTCTATCATCCTTACATTGAAGCCAACCCATATGCATCACTTGCTAAAACCAGTATTTTGCACACGATACCAATATCAAAGGTATTACCTATGTACAATTGCGGTTTATTCTTTTTCTTAAATGCAACGGTCTTAGCAAGCAATGCATAGATTATGTAGGTATGTAATATGTTTACAAAAAATAAGTTAACAACAAAAAAATATATCATAAACAGCTTCCATCATCCCAAAACCAATACAGTAAATATAGTGTAGGGCAATTACAAAATGTTTGGCAATTTATACAAAATTAAAGAAAAAATTGAAATGATTTAAGTTAAGCAAATAAATAATTAATTAAGCATTAATAAATAATACATATATATGAATACAAATAATAACAGCTTCGTTTCTCAACAATTGTTATTATTTTTATTGTACTATTCGTACTAGAATGTCAGCTTGTTAGACTTGACCATTCCTTTTAATTTCATTGAATGTTTTTGAAAACAACAACAACTTAAAGGTGCTACCACTCATTGTTTTTGGCTGGAGATATAGCTATTTCGTGCTTTGCCACTTTTGCACTCATCAGTCTCCTTTTTTTTTGTGGTGCTGAGCTTTAATCCAATTTTAATTGGAAAACTTTTTATGCACAACATAGGATTCGAACCCACGCATATCAGATTTGCTCAGTCTTAGAAGTCGTGTGCACTACGCACTCCACTACTTTAGACCACTGACGTCACAGGTCGAGATGTGCTAATTGTTTATCAAATCCTATGTTGTGCATAAAAAGTTTTTCAAATAAAATTGGATTAAAGCTCAGCACCACAAAAAAAGGAGACTGATGAGTGCAAAAGTGGCAAAGCACGAAATAGCTATATCTCCAGCCAAAAACAATGAGTGGTAGCACCTTTAAGTTGTTGTTGTTGTTGTTGTTGTTCAAAAACATTCAATGAAATTAAAAGGAATGGTCAAGTCTAACAAGCTGACATTCTAGTACGAATAGTACAATAAAAATAATAACAATAATAACTTAATTGTCTGGTTCGTTACCGATCTTCCAACCTCTCCCCCTTTGATACGTACTACGAATTGTAAGTCTATCAAATAAGGTATGGAGAAAAATGGAGGCGGAACAAAACAGCATACTTAAAAGGAGCTTATAAAAAGGTTGATGCTTCAAATGCATTTGATAAACAATTAGCACATCTCGACCTGTGACGTCAGTGGTCTAAAGTAGTGGAGTGCGTAGTGCACACGACTTCTAAGACTGAGCAAATCTGATATGCGTGGGTTCGAATCCTATGTTGTGCATAAAAAGTTTTTGAAATAAAATTGGATTAAAGCTCAGCACCACAAAAAAAGGAGACTGATGAGTGCAAAAGTGGCAAAGCACGAAATAGCTATATCTCCAGCCAAAAACAATTAGTGGTAGCACCTTTAAGTTGTTGTTGTTGTTCAAAAACATTCAATGAAATTAAAAGGAATGGTCAAGTCTAACAAGCTGACATTCTAGTACGAATAGTACAATAAAAATAATAACAATAATAACTTAATAGTCTGGTTCGTTACCGATCTTCCAACCTCTCCCCCTTTGATACGTACTACGAATTGTAAGTCTATCAAATAAGGTATGGAGAAAAATGGAGGCGGAACAAAACAGCATACTTAAAAGGAGCTTATAAAAAGGTTGATGCTTCAAATGCATTTGATAAACAATTGGCACATCTCGACCTGTGACGTCAGTGGTCTAAAGTAGTGGAGTGCGTAGTGCACACGACTTCTAAGACTGAGCAAATCTGATATGCGTGGGTTCGAATCCTATGTTGTGCATAAAAAGTTTTTCAAATAAAATTGGATTAAAGCTCAGCACCACAAAAAAAAAAGGAGACTGATGAGTGCAAAAGTGGCAAAGCACGAAATAGCTATATCTCCAGCCAAAAACAATGAGTGGTAGCACCTTTAAGTTGTTGTTGTTGTTCAAAAACATTCAAATGTGTTTTGTTCCACATGACTTGAACCGGGTGTTGCATCGACAATTATAGCGAAGTAGTATTTGGCGTTTTCAATCTCCTCCAAAATAGTTGAATTCACATGTTGGGCACACATTTTAATGAACTCAATTTGAATCTCAACGGAAAATTAGTGGACTTGCAAACGTTTTTGTTCTTGTTGTGAAATTCTTACTTTTTCCAAGTGCTCCTGAAGTAAGGGGTCATAATGACTAATTAATTCCAAAATGCCCAAAAATTTAAAATTATTTGGCTCTCCAATAAGATTGCCATCGCGTCGTATTCCTAGTCCCCTGGTGGGATTTTCTGGTCCTCCGAAACCGAATCAAAAATTTCGTTTACAGCAGAAACAAAAATAGAAGAAAAGAAACTTTATAAAAACAGAAACCGAAATAAATATTTGTGTTTGGTTTTAATTTGCCGGGCCCCTTATTTTGACTTTAAAAATTTTCAAAATAAAATAAATTTGAAATTTACGTTAAATTAAATAAGAAAACCGAAACAATTTATTATAACTTTCTTTCAATAGCTCAGAGTTGCCCAATTTTCCATTAAATATTAACAAAAATGTACGCCAATAATAATCAGGGGCCCAGATCGGCAAGCTTGTGACTGGTAGATTGGCAGATAACATGCAAACAGGGGCCCGATTGCGAAAGCATGAATGATTTTAAATTTTCGGGCCTCTAAAATTAAGTGGAAATAGGTATGTTGATGATAAATAGACTATATTCACATTGCTTTCAATTTTACGGGCCCCTAGGGGGGGTTTCCCGCCTTCCCCTCTCCCCTCTCGACGGGACTGTGTACATCAACACTAATTCTAACAGACCAGCTGTGTTGGCATTGAGTGAAACCCAAGTAGGAAAAGATTCCGATCCTGCTGAATTTTGTATTCATGGGTATTGCTTGGTGCCATTATTCTTCTCACACCATGGTCTCGCCATATATATTAGGAATGATGTTGCATATCAACTTTTACCACAACACGGTCATTGTACCAACTCCCTCTTTAATTTCATGTGGTTAAAACTTTTCGTGAATAAGCACATCATTCACTATTGTTTTCTTTATCGGAGCCCAAACCTGGATCTTTAACTGGTCGCTATCCTTCCTCGGTAGCGACGTAGACTCCAGATATGATTTCTAGTATGATTCATCTGGGAATGGAAACATTTATCCCGAATAGGGTTATCAAGGAGAAAGAGGTGAGCTTCCGGAGTTTTAAAGCCAACCCAACTGAGAAAAACCGGAAAAGGTTTAAGTAAGTCGGGAAGGCCTGCAACGCCTATATTCGAAGGACCAAATTTTAACATGACCAAAAATTACGGCAACAAATACTGCAATGTCCCAAAGGCAGTAAGAATTTTTGGTCTTTCGTAAAAACATGAGGAATTCTTCCTCTTCCTCGGTTCCTACGCTTGTTGTCAATGACACTCCTTTAGTTAGCTCTATTGATAAAGCCAACTTATTTGCAAGGCAGTTCGCCGAAAATTTCACCTTACCAGATAGTGTCATGACTCCTTCTTGAACGCGTAAATGATTCTATGGGACCAATCTTTTTTCGTACTCGAACTGTGGCGAGAGTTCATAAAGATCTCAACATTCATAAATCCGTTGGCCCAGATGGTATCCCCGCTATTCTTCTGAAGAGGTGTTCTTCCACGCTAGCAAAACCACTGCGTAAGCTTTTCCATTTATCCTATTCTTCTGGGCTCGTTTCGAGTAGTTCGAAAACTGCATTTGTTCAGCCAATCCCAAAAAGGCGAATCTTCTTCTCCCACAGTGCTATCGACCGATAGCACTAACGTCCCTTCTTTCTAAGTTCATGGAAACGCTGATTAATTAATAGCTTAAGAAATATTTTGAGGAACGGAAGCTTCTTAATGACCGGCAATACGGCTTTCGTAGCAATATTTAATCTCACCGAACAGTGGAACAAATCTTTACATCGTTTTGGAGAAAGTAAGATTATTGCACTTGATATTTCAAAGTCATTTGATAAAGTCTGGCATCTTGATCTCTTATCGAAAATGCGTGCTTTCGGTTTTCACGAATCTCTTCTTCGTTGGGTTAGAAATTTTCTTTCGAACCGTTCAATACAAGTTGTTTTGGACGGATTCAAGTCTGAAATCCATAAAATAAATGCTTCCTCGTTTTTATAAATGATCTCCTGTCTGCTACTTCTGATCCAATACATTTTTTCGTTGACGATAGCACTCTTAGCTTTTCATATTCGTTTCCAGACTCACAACCCTCCTCTTCGGATGTAGAACTGCAACGGCAAAATATGATTAGCTCATTAAATTCCGACCTACACAGCATTGCACAATGGGGAATAAAAAATCGTGCGGAATTTAATGCTTCGAAAACGCAATGCTGTCTTGTATCGTTAAAGCGAGATAAACCCTCTTCGCCACTATCTATGAGTGGCACTTGCATCAACGAAACGGAAAATCTCGACGTCCTCGGAATGTGCATCAGCAACCACCTTTTGTGCAGCGATCACATACGCGATGTTGCCAAAAATGCCGCAAGATGTCTAGGTTTTTTGAGACGTTGCAAGAAATTTGTCTCTCTTTCTGATCTGGCTACAATCTACAAAACCTATATACGTCCGAAACTTGAATATAACTCTCATCTCTGGGCTGGGGCTCCAGTTACTTATTTAAGCCTCTTGGATAGTATTCAAAGAAAAGCTTTTAAAATGATTGGTGACATTAACATCATCAACTCGTTTACGTCACTCGAACATCGACGCAAGGTTTCTTGTCTCACCCTTTTTTACCGCCATTTTAACGGGCTATGCTCTAGAGAAATAGCCAGTTGCATTCCTCCCCTTAAACAATTTAACCGTAATACCAGCGCTTCTAGGAATGCCCATCAGTTTACCCTTGAGACCAACTTCGGCCGTACTATGAAGTAAAGAGATTCATTTTTTAGCCGTACTACGCGAATGTGGAAAGCCTTGCCACGCTCTATCTTTCCCTGTCATTGCAATGTTCAGAAATTCAAAATCAATGTATACCGACACCTCCTATCCAACCCTTCCCTATTTTCCTAATGCTCACACTGTGTCTTTGGCATATTAAAGGTATACAAAACCCTTTTAGTGTTCGCTAATTATATATAAAAAAAAAATGTTTTGATGTCGATATCTCCACTGGTTCTTGAGCTATGGACGACGAAAAAAAGTTCCCGAACTTACGGACGCACAAACGTGCGTACACACGCACTAACAGACATCTCTCTAAAAATCTTTTATTTAGACTCTAGGGACCTTGAAACGTCGAGAAATGTCAATTCGACAAATCGGACCAATTACAATAACTTAGTATGAGAAGTTAATAACATTTGAATTTTCTTATGAAATTTCTGAAGTTTATGTACCTTGTATAAGTAATTCTTTTTATATTACAGTGAACCAAAAAAAAAGTTGTACAGTTGATTTTCTTTTGTTAAAATACAATTATCTATGGAGTTAATTGCAATAAAAAAACAAAATACTTACCAAAAATAGGGATTTTTTTAACCTCCAGATTAAGTCAAATACATTTTTTTAAATAAATTATTTTAATACAAAAAACCAAATTAAACAAAGAAAGTCTTTTTTATAAAACAAAAAAAAAACTTGTACATTTGAAAAATTCAATTAAAAAACAGCAACATTTCGAAAACCCAAATGGTTTAATATTTTGTATAATGTCCTTTGCATCTAAGAGCATTTGCAATCTCCTTGGCATTGAAAGGGCCAATTTTTTTGTAACATATGGCGTAATTTCAATCCATATCCTCTGTATGGCATCTTTTAACTGTTCTTTATTTTTTACTTTCCTTTCCCTCAACTTTTTTTCAACATGAGCCCAAAGATGATCAATTGGATTTAAATCCGGACTTTGAGCATAGAGGAAATATATTATCTAGAGTCCCGACTTAATGGGTTTGCTCTCTTTCGGCCTACAAACTAAATTGAGCGAATTTTGCCCATTAGCATAAGCATGTGTTAGTTGTCCCGTGCATTTCTTATGGGAAAATCCAGATTCTATGTAGTTGTTATGGGCTTTTGGGTTCAGTTTGCACAATTAGAGGGAAAACAATGTGAGGTGAACTCAGCCGTTCAAAAAAGAGATCCATTGAATTCAAAAATTGAAAAATGAATGCAATATTTTAAGAAAAATGAATTTTGCAACTTCTTTTTACTGTGCTAAAAATAATATTTGACTGCTTTTGGCACACAAATTATATGGTTTTTATGAAAAATTTCGCTAAAAACAGAAAAAATCGTGCTGAAAGTATAGGCGCACCCTAGAACTGCAATGCGAACGCGGTCCAATTTGAGTTGGTTCCCAGTTATGACAGATTAACAACGAGGTGAGTATTTTGACAGCGAAAATGAAATCAAAACAAAGACAATCTATTGAACATTAATTTTTCTTTTAAAATATTATTTATGCAGATTTTCATTTTGAGAAGCATTAAAGATTGCTTCTAACCAGAATATTTCAAGAACTCGAAATCTAGATCGGTTAAATCGGCTGCATCTATTAAGTAAGCCACATCAATGATATCCAGATCGAAAAAGTTGGAATCGGCAAGTCCCAGTCGAGTTGAGCATATGTATGATACGAGCAGTATCGTGTTCGTTGCGCGTAAGTTCACGTTCATCAAGTCATCATCCAATTCGAACTCATTTCGTCATTGTCTTCGTCCTCATCATCAAGCGATAAAGTTGACGAAGCTTGAAGCACCAAATACCTATAACATCAAGTCGCCCAGCAAACATGCTTTATCTAGCAGCGCAAAGATAGGTGCACAGAGTCCAGGCGCGGTATTTCGCAATCAATCCATTCCACCTGCCAGACGTAAATCGCGAAGTTCAAGAAAAGTTAAAGGAACTCTGGTGTGTCCAGTGCTGGATCAAGCCTAGATGATAACCGGGAATACAGTGCTATTAACATGAGCCACGAAGACCTGAGTGATATTAGCGAAATGGATTGAATAATATAAGATTTTGAATCCGAAGCAGGGGATCACCTTGAAGTGAGTAAAGAGGAACAGGATAAAATCGATCTTGAAGATGCCAAGAAGAAGGAGGAAGATGCTAACAAGTTGGATTTTAAAAAAGACAACTACTATGTATATCAAGAACAGCTACACCACCAGAAGTAAGTTAATTTAAGATCCAGAACGAATTTGAATTGATTAAATTACTCATTTAAAGGTTGTTCCACAATATCCAATATCCAAAACATCAGAATTATCAAGAATCAACCGGTCGTAAGTTCACGATAAAGTTTACGAAGCTTGAAGCATGATGAGGATGTCCTAAATTTGAAGACGAAGAGGAATGTTTTGAAGGGAGCACAGAGGAACAGGATAAAATCGACCTCGAAGATGTTAAGAAGAAAAAGGAAGATGATGATAATTCCGATGGCTGCTCTTAGATGATTCTGAAAATAACAACCACTACTTCAAGGACGGAGCTACACCACCAGCTGTAAGTTTATTTAAAATCCAAAACAAATTTGTATTCATTTATTTACTCATTTAAAGGTTGTTTCACAATATCCAAGACATCAGAATCATCAACAAACAACCAGTCTGATTTCACTTCCGGAAAAACACCACTACATATCTACGATGATTTAGATCCTTATGGCCGCAGAGCTAGATAAAAAGGATTGCCAGCACATAGGAGTCCTCATTATGAGGACGAGAGAGGAGTGCGTCCAACACGTGAAGTGATTGTACAATGAGTTAAATTCCCAGGCTGGGGTGATGAATTGAATTATCCTTTGATGCATTCCAAGTTCCCTTAGCTCTTTCGAATCTTGAAAGAAGCGGTAAAAATCGCCGCGACAGACGTAGCTCTAGCAGTAATTTATATTATACCAGCTCAACAAGTTCAAAATCAGATTCAAGATCTGAATCAAGTCGATCTCCAAGTCCAGAGCACAGACGTCGCTACAATAGCTACTAAACATCACAAACAATATATCAATTTTGAAGAATATTTCGTTTTATAATCAACAACAGTGACACAGCGTTACCGGGAACACCCCAAACCGATGAACTGTGTTCGTCCAAATCATATTGCTGCTGTTAATGCTTTGTTGCAGCTTAACTTCGGGCTTAGAAGTAAGTAAGCTTACTATTACGATTTTCAAGTTATTAATTTCTTATGTTTTCTTTTCTTCATAGTGTCCGAATGTCTGGTGTGGCTTCAATAAAGCATGCATATCGATTTGGAATCGATCCGTTCAAAATATAAAATGTCTCATTTTTGTTGGCAAGGATGAGTATATGAATAAAAACAATTTGTTTAGATTATATCCACATTAAAATTCACATTAGTTAAAAGTCCTTAACAATAATATTGTCTTCTTTTTCTGTGATAAGGAATTATTTAAATCATTAAACATGTAGACTTTTTGATTTGTTAATCATGATTATTTGTTTTTAAAATAAAGTGGAATTGATAAAAATATGTTTTTAAATTCTATTCGGCACCCAACCTTATAATACATTATAAGGCTTTTCGAGGCTATCAAAATTAATGAAATAGCTTTTTTCAAAAAAAAAAATGTGTGATGTTTTTCCAAACCTACAATATCTTTCCTCAATATTCCGTTTAAATTTGTTTCGTACTTTTTATTACGAATTTGTAGTCTAAGGTTAAAACATCAAGTTCCTGTAGTAAATTAAAAATAGACAAAAATAATGTTGAAAAATATTTTTGTAGCTAAAATCGTTCGTATTCGTAATCAGCATCAAAAATTAACTCTTAAACGAACTATTTTAAACCATAAAAGTAATACAATTCAAAACTTTAGGTAGAGTCAAATGAAGACTCATGAGTCTGTTAACCACACGAACGTGTTGAACCAAAACATAAGAAGAATAGGGATTACAAATATTATGTTTTTAATGCCTCAATAAAGAAAAATATACTTTTACAGCTTATTCGTTTTTTTTTATTATTTCCTAAAAATTCAATACAACTAAAAAGTTATAATTCACTAATTTAATATTTGACTTGACAATCACAAAACCAACAGCCGCAACAACCGATTAGAAAACCCAATCAGCAGCCATCGTCGTCTTCTTCTTCGTCGTCGTCTCAGCAGCTCGTATCGAAATCACAAGTTAAAATAAGCATAAGCAATAATCATGTCAACGACTCCTGCTGCTTCCCAATTTGCTTCAACAGCAAACAACAACAACAATAACAATAACAACACCATCAGTTCTGCAGCTTCGACTCGCAAGGCCAAGAGAAGACAAAACAAGAAGAGCCCACCGTTAAAAAAATAAAAATAATTAACTAAATAAAATTAATTATTAAATTAACACTGAATTAAGTTTGAAATGAGAAACGGTTTGATCGTGTTGTGATGTATGCTCTCCTCCATCCACGTATACAAATAATCGGCTGCTAATAGTAGAATATGCGTCGCTTGAGCATGGGAATTTTTTTTATGGCTTTTTTAATGGGTTTTGTTTTGAATAGTTTTTAATGTGTTTTTAATTGGTGCGGTATTGTGTTTGATGTATTGTTTGGCGCACGCCTTGGCGCCGCATGCGGAAGTGATGATGATGAAGGGTTGGTTTGTGATGTTGAGGATCGTAAATGTTTTATTGGAAATTAAATATAAGCTCGTTTGCTTAATAAAAAAAAACTTTATTTAAAATAACAATACAATTTCAATACAATATTATCTTTAACACAAAATATAAACGATCAGCATGATCGCAGGTTGTACTGGAACTGAAGAGCGGGATAACTTCGGTCTAGGTCTTTATATAGCCACTGTTGCAGCTATTTGTTCTTCTTGTTGTGTAGTGTGTGATGGGGGTGACAAAGAATGTCATTGTTTTCATCTTGTCGCTGGACATGATGATATAATGATGGGGACGTGACTTGTTTGTGTCGTTTGTTGACACTATCGATTTTATTAGATTTGGGATAAGTGGTTTCGGGTTTAATGTTTTTCGGTTTTAATTATTTTGGAGTGTGACGTTTTAATAAAAAGTATGATGAGTTAACTTCCCCCTTTGTTAATAAAATATCGTCCCGATATTTACGGTGATTGTGCGTGCACTCTGTTCATAATATCTCGAACTTGTAGACTCATGTATTCGTCTTTAGTGAGGACAGGGTGCCTTGGTCTTCTTAAGTACACTATTATGATTATTATCATGATAATAAGAATTATTAGAATTATTAATCCGAATGTGGACACAATAGGACTATTTGTTACTTCTTCTTGAATTGTTGTTAGAAGGTTAATGTTCTCCATCTTAAGATTATCATCCAGTGCTTCAAAGTATGTACCTATGTCATATTCGTTGACCGTGTACGTCTTTAGGAACGTGTTGATTTGTCCCGTGGGGTTATTGTATATTTTTCCGTCTATTGTTGTTGTGTTCTCGAACGTGAGCAAGTATGTACCCGTGATGGTTAGGTTCTCTACCTGATGGTTTTCAGTCAAAAGAATTGATCCGTCTCTTATTACTTCTAGATACAAGTCCTTTTCTTTAGTTTTGTTGCACAAAGCTCGTTCATTGTGTAGTAGATCTATTAAACATGTATTGTTATCTTTTTGTGTTTTACAATAATTATATCTTAACTCAAATTTACAATTTTGAATATTTTGGTACACATTACCACATTTTGCAATTTCTTTATTTATTATTAATTTGCCGTCAGGCTGGCTTAGGGCTCTTGTTTCGTACAATTTACATTTTTTGTATAAAATTGGATACTCAATCATTATAGCTATTACATTTTTATTTTGAACGATTTTAAATTTTGAAATATCGATCAGTTCAGTGATTGTGAGTTCCGTTTTTTCTTTTTTTATTATTTTATTTATTTCATTGTGGTTTAAAATTGCTGGATTAAGTATTCCAAGCTTTGCTAATGTGAGAGTAGTTATTATATTTTGTAATTCTAAAATAATTAAGTTACACTTTTCCGCTATGAGATCATCTTTGATATCTCTTTTAACATTTTTTAAAGCGTCAAATATTTTTGAATTGGTTACAAATTGTTTATTATTATTTTGTATCAAATCATTTAACTTATTTTCTATTGTTATCTTATCATCGTGATCTGGCGAACCAGCGATCCATTTCCAAATTTTACCAATAGTTTCTATTGCTCTTTTGGGCCTTGTAATTGCTAATTGGTCAAGAAAAGTTTGAATGATGTTAAGATGACTGTCGAATTTTGTATGTCTTGGAGTGTCAGGGTAATTGTTATTGTCATGCTCTATTGCTAACTCTTTCCATGTTGTGTCAACGAAATTCTGTATAAATGTAAGGTTTGTTACATGAAATATGGTTGATGTATTCTCATACAAGAGTACGTCGTCTACTTCTATCAAAATGTAGTTCTCTCGAGTGTAATCAATTAATTCTGCCTGGGTTGCAGCGAAAATAAAAATAAATAAAAAGATGTCCATTTTCTGTAAGTTAAAATTTCAAGTTATCCTTATGGACTATTTTATCGTTAGTTAGTTTGACTTTATTTCCTAAATCTTCTTTAACTATTCTCTTTTTAAACCTAGGTTGCAATTTGTTTCTTACTGTAGGATCTTTTTGGTACACTACTTCTTTAGGTTTTATATTTTTGGCTTTCCTATTCCTATTATTATATTCGATCATTTTGTCTTGAGCGATAGTTAGTTTGAGAGGAGTATCTTCATGAAATGCTTTATTAAAAAGAATGTCTATAGGTTTTTTCTGGGTTACAGAGTGAATTGTTAAATTGTATTCTCTTGCCGCCCGTATGAATATTTCTACAGGTTCTAGTAATGAGTGTTGTGTTTTCATGCACCTTGCTATTTCTTGTAATGTACTATGTACTCGTTCGACTTGTCCGTTGGACGTACTATGGTTTGTCGTTACATAATATAATGTTATATTGGATCTTTTCATAAGAGTCGTGAAGACTGCGGATGTAAATGCTAGATCCTGATCACATGTTATATGTTTGCAAGCTGGAAATATTTGCAGTAGTTCCAAAACTTTGTTTGACATTTCTTGTCTATTGTCAATGTGTTTTATAACAAGGAATTTAGAGTATGCGTCTATGCATGTAAGAAATTTGTGCTTTTCAGCGAACATTACATCAATGTGAATTGATTCTCCTTCTTTTTTCGGAATTGGTGCCTCACCAATGGGCTGCAGGGTAGGATGTCTGTTATATTTGTTAATGTTACATATTTCGCAATGTTTAATGTATTGCAAGAATTCATCTTGCATTTTAGGCCAATAATATTGTTCCAGAATCTGCTTAACATTCTCTCGGGCATTTCTATGTGCTCGGTTATGAGTTTGTTTTATGATATCTGCTTGGTCATCTTTATTTGTAATATCGTCGGCAAAGTACTTTGTTCTGATGAACTTGTTTTTAAAATGTTCTTTTAAGATACCTTTTATTTCGTAAATAACTTCAGACGTTGTGTATAGCGCTATTATTCCGTCTTGTAAGTATTCCTTAAATATAGGGATTAAGTCCTTAGGGTCTTCGTACGTTATCAAATGTCGTTTCCTATTAGGAAATGGAGTTAGTTGATCGTGTATCGTACTGATGCCTTTATTTATTATAACTTGTTGGCTATATTGGTTCACTGGTCTGTCTATGAAGTCTATGTCATTTTCTTCGCTACTTTCAGCTGAGTGTACTGTATTTGTATCAGATATCTGATTTAAATTTTGTCTTGACAATGCGTCAGCGACTACGTTAGTATGACCTGGTTTATAGATCATTTTAGGTGCATGTTCTTCTATAAGAGCATGCCATCTCTTCATCTTTGCGTTTGGATTTCTTGGTGAAACTGCAAATGTGAGAGGTTGGTGATCCGTGTGGATCTCTAAATTTGTGACACCATATAAATAATTCCTCAAATTCTTCAAAGCGTAAACGATTGCAAAGAGTTCTTTTTCATTTGCGGCATAGCTGCGTTCTGATTTGCTTAGAGTTTTGGATATGAATGTTATAGGCTTATTGTCTTGTGACAGAATTGCACCTACTGCGTCATCCGATGCGTCAGTGGTTAGTACGAATTTTTTTGAGAAGTCTGGTTGTGTAAGTTCGACTTCTGTGAGTAGGTGATCTTTTAATGTTTGAAAAGCTATTTTTGCTTCTTGGTCTAGTTCGATGGCTGTCTTTTTTGCCATGTGAGTTGATACTTGTCCGTCTTCGCTCTGAAGGTATTTTGTAAGTGGTTTTGCAATTTTTGCGTAATTTTGAATAAACTTTCGGTAGTATCCTATCATTCCTAGGAATGATCTTAACTGCCTTAAGGTTTTAGGTTCGGGGTATTCCTTTATAGTCATCGTTTTATCGGGATTAGTTTTTATTACGTTGTGTCCGACGACATAACCTAAGAAGTCTACTTTCTCTTCGTAGAGAGTAGATTTTTCTATCGAAATCTTCATATTAGCTTCTTTCAACACTTGAATTATTGTTTCAAGATGCCTCGTGTGTTCTTCGATTGAATGCGAATAGATAATTATGTCATCTATGTAAACGTGACATATTTTTCCTATGAAAGGCCTAAGAATATCATCCATTGCACGTTGGAATATTGAAGGCGCATTCTTCAATCCAGAGGGCAATCGAGTGTATTCATATTTTCCGTTATTAACGGAAAAACTGGTTTTTTCAATGTCTTCCGGTTTCATTTTTATTTGATGGAATCCTGATTCCAAGTCAAGGGTGGAAAAGTATTTGGCTTTTCCTAAGTTCGATAGTATGACATTAGTATCCGGTATAGGGTACTTGTCAGAAATCGTGCTTTCATTAAGCTTTTTGTAATCGATGACTAATCGACTTTTTGGTGTGCCGTCCTCGTTTGTACCTTTTTTTGGCACAACCCAGACAGGGCTATTGAAAGGAGATTTGGAAGGTCTGATAATTCCTTCTTCCAACATTTTGTGAACTTCACTGTTCACGAAGTTATTTGCAGATAAGGGATAAGGGTATTGTTTACTCCAGATAGGTTTGTCATTGGCCATACGGATTTCCGCCATGACATCTGGTTACATTATCAGAACACCCTCACATAACTTTGTAATAATATTAAACACCCTATCATAACAAAGTATCTTTATATAAACAAAATGTAATGCTCACACATTGATTCATAATTTCATCTCATAGCGATATATATATCCGATATTATAAATATCATAACAAAGTATCTTTATATAAACAAAATGTAATGCTCACACATTGATTCATAATTTCATCTCATAAGCGGATGATGATATCCGATATTATAAATACCATATCAGCACTTTTTGCCTTCAGTAACTTGTGTGCCCAAAGCATCTTAAATAATTCTAAAAGAATTCTTGTGTCAGCAATTTTAAAAAACAAAGGAAAGCAAACGATCTTCAGCCGAAGATAGATTTGCTTAAGTAAACATTTTATAAGTATAAAAAGGGTTTCATCGATCAATGAGAGTTCAGTTCACAGTTGTCATTCTACGTATAGCCTAAGATTTCCCCCCACCAGTGGTAAGGGATCTGAAGCTTTGATTTAATAAATAATATTAAGTTTAAAATACATTGAATGCGTTTTATTTAATTGTTGATTGTGATCTTCTGCGATCACAAAAATATATTTTTTATTGAAATAAAGAATCGGAAACGAAATTGGCGCAGTCGGTAGGATCTCGAAAGATCAAAATATATTGAATCTTACTTTATTAAAAGTTTAATTCGGGATCGTCCTAAAACTAAATAAAATAGTTAGTACCGGTAAAGTAAAATTACTAAATAGTGCTATAGGACAGTGAAAAATAAAAAAATATATATTTTTGTTCAGTGAAAAGCATCGTAAATCAAGATCCGAAAGGACAATTTTACAAAGTCTCATAGAGAGAATGCTTGACTAATAAAACAATTAAATAAAATACTAAATGCAACCAGAAGGAAATCTTCAAAAGGAAGCATATACAGAAAGTGAACTCAGTGTTAAATTAAAATTAACAAAAAGTGCTACTAAATGCAACCAGAAGGAAATCTTCAAAAGGAAGCATACAGAAAGTGAACTCAGTGTTAAATTAAAATTAACAAAAAGTGCTACTAAATGCAACCAGAAGGAAATCTTCAAAAGGAAGCATATACAGAAAGTGAACTCAGTGTTAAATTAAAATTAACAAAAAGTGCTACTAAATGCAACCAGAAGGAAATCTTCAAAAGGAAGCATACAGAAAGTGAACTCAGTGTTAAATTAAAATTAACAAAAAGTGTTACTAAATGCAACCAGAAAAAATAAATCTTCAAGAGGGAGCAGAGGCCCCGCAAGTAAAGGAACCACATATAGAAGTAAACTCACAAAGTTGGATAGACGACGAAGCAACAGCTGATTTCCAGGAACATATCAGATCAATTCAGCAAAAGTTGAGAAGAAAACAGCTTCAACAAAATAAAATTAAAGACAAATAAAAAAGTTAAAAGTGCTACAAAAAAAAAAAAAAAAATATATATATGACATTACTTTAAAAAGTGTAAATTAATAAAAAGAAGGAAGAACAACTGTACGTGGCAAAATTATCCAAGTCGAAAGCCCCAACGTGTTCAATAAATGAAGAAATATACACCATACAACAAACCAGCTGCGTTAACATATAATACCGAGGAAGAAAAAACTTCAAAATCAACAGATCCTGCAGCAATCCAGCAATCAAAAGAAATTGAGCAAGCAGAAGAAAAAATTGAAAATAAGGTAAAAATGGCTACAATAAATATCGACCCCTTAAAATTAGTAAAGAATTTACCAAATTTTAATGGTAAATCATGTAATATTGTTATATTTATTAAAAAAGCAGAATTTGTAATAAATTCATGTAGTTTGTATAACGAAGGTTCACAAGAATTTATTTTGAGTGAAATAAAATCAAAAATAACAGATTTCGCCCTAGAGGTAGTATTAAGGAGTGGCGACCCTAATAATTGGCAAGACATAAAAAATATTCTAGTAAAGAATTTTGGTGAGAAAGAATCTTTTCTAAAATTAAAAGAACTAGCAGATAAAGTTTATTCAAAAAACATTTCTCAACTATATAATACATTCTCAGAAATCCTCTGTAGACTAAATAATAAATATTATTTATCTGAAAATAAACCGGAAGAATACAATCCTTTCAATAATGAAGCGTCATTATTATCTAAATTTTGTGAAAGAATACCCCCGAACGCAAGTTCAATAATAATCAATCATAACATAACAACCCTTAGTGAAGCTTTTTATAAATTAGAATCTTGTCATTGGACAAAAGAAGAAAATAATTATAATGATAGAAATACTCGAAACTATAGAACTGGAAATAACAATAATAATTTTAACGACAAAAACTATAAAAAATATAATAATTACAATACAAATCAAAGATTTGATAGAAATTACAAAAACGAATCAGGAAATTCAAATAACTATAGGAATTTCAATAATAAAGGTCAAAACTTTTATAGAAACAATAATCAAAACTATAGAAACCAAAATGAACGAAATTATAGGCAACCAAATAGAAGTGGAAATTATTCTAATAATAATCGTAACCCATTTGCTACACAAAATAAAAAGAATGATCTAGAACCAATGGAAATAGATCACCTTACTCAAAATACAGCAAATTTTCAAACACCCGCCTCAACAGACCATTACCCTGCATAGATGTTCATATTCTTAATAAAAAACTTAGATTTTTAATAGACACAGGAGCAGCTACATCTATTTTAAAAGAAAATATATTTCCAAGACATTATGAAAGTAAATTAGACAAACCAGTTATAATTAAAGCATTATATAATGAAAATCAAATAAATTCAAAAATAATTTTACCATTACCAATCGAATTTAATAAAAAAGAATCAACCATGGAATTTTTAATTACACCAATTACAAACAGTTCGTTTGACGGAATTTTAGGAAATAATGTCCTTATACCATTAGAAGCTGAAATATCATATTATACACATACTTTGAAAATAAAAAATACTATTATCCCATTAATGACAAAACCAAAGGAATACCCTTTAGATAGATACATTCAGGAATTATCAAATACACAAATAGATTTATGTGGTATTGATGTAGTTCTACAGGATTTAACTGATAAATTAACTGAACATTATATGAACAAAGAAGAAAAGAAAGCTCTGAATCAAATATTAAAAAATAATAAACAATTATTCTATAGCGAAGGAGATATCTTAACTAACGTAAAAGAAGTAACACACAACATTGAAACTAAAAGTGATAAACCAATATATTCACGACTATATAGATATCCAGAAGTACATACAAAAGAAGTCGATAAACAAATAATCGAAATGTTAGATCAAGGCATAATAAAAGAAAGCAACAGTCCATATAATGCTCCTATCTGGGTTGTACCCAAAAAGATAGACAATTCAGGACTTAAGAAATGGCGAATTGTTATAGATTATAGAAAACTTAACGAAGTAACCGTGGAAGACAAGTTTCCTATTCCAAACATTGAAGACATTTTTAGTAAATTGGGAAGATCCCAATATTTTACCACATTAGATTTAGCGAAAGGTTTCCATCAGATATTGGTGAATCCTAAAGATAGGTATAAAACAGCTTTCTCAACAGCAAACGGTCATTACGAATTTAATCGGATGCCATTTGGATTAAAAAATGCCCCCGCAACTTTTCAACGAATGATTAATCACGTATTAGAAGGACTTGTAGGAAAAATATGTGTGGTCTATTTAGACGACATTCTCATATTTAGTACATCATTAGAGGAACATATTTGCTCAATTAACAAAGTATTTAAAAAACTTAACAATCACAATTTAAAAATACAAATAGATAAATGTAAATTTTTTAGCAAGGAAACCGAATATTTAGGGCACGTTATTACTACAAACGGAATTAAGCCAAATCCAGAAAAAATAAGAACAATTGAAAAAATACCTATTCCTGGTACAACAAAACAAATAAAATCTTTTCTAGGTCTAACAGGTTATTACAGGAAATTTATTAAAGATTATTCAAAGGTAGCAGTACCTATGACCAAATATCTTAAGAAAGGAGCAAAGATAAATATTAAAGACCCAGAATATATAACAGCTTTTGAAGAACTTAAATTGCTCATATCTAATGACCCCGTTTTAAAATATCCTGATTATACAAAGGAATTCGTGTTAACAACTGATGCATCAAATTATGCGATCGGATCAGTCCTTTCACAATCAAATCACCCATTATGCTATGCATCTCGGACCCTCAATGAACATGAACGCAGATATAGCACTATTGAAAAAGAATTATTAAGTATTGTTTGGTCAACAAAATATTTTAGACCATACCTTTACGGTCGCAAATTTAAAATACAAACTGATCATAGACCTTTAATTTGGTTAAGTAACCTTAAAGAACCAAACTCAAAACTCCAAAGATGGAAAATAAGTTTAAATGAATATGATTTTGATATCGAATATTTAAAAGGAAAAGAAAATCGCGTAGCAGATTATCTTAGTAGACTCGAAGTAAACGCAGTCAATAGAAATGAAGATTCAACATTAGCCACAATTCATAGTGGAATAGAGGAAAGAAATGATCACATAGGAATTTCAGAATTACCTACAAATATGTTTAAGCATCAAATAGAAATTATAGAGTCAGACAATGAAGGTAAAGATATAAAATATATATACAAAGGTATAAGAAGACTCACTATTAAATCAAAAGATATAGGTGAATATTTTACTGAAGCATTAAGGGAATTTTTACCTGATCACGGAAATGTGGCAGTATATTGTCCAAGTGATACTTTATTTTGCAAAATTCAGGAAAAATATGTTGAGCTTTACAGCAATCAAAGTAAGCTAAAATTACTGAGATGCATTACTCTTTTAAAAGATTTAAGTAATACAGACGATGCGTTGAATCTCATTCAAAGGATTCATGAACAATTTAATCACAGAGGAATACAAGAAACATATCTTGAAATTAAAAATGAATATTATTTTCCAAAATTAAGAGAAATAATAAGAAGATACATTAACAATTGTACTATATGTCAAACAGCAAAACATGATAGAAGTCCAGAAAAAATAAAATTTGAAATGAGCAAAACTGCACTTAAGCCAAACGAACTAATACACATGGACATTTATATTCCAAGTAAAGATATTTACTTTTTAACAATTATAGATAAATTTACTAAGCATTTGACAGCCTTTCCCATAGCTAGTAGAAACACTCATAAAATTATTGAGCAACTTAAACTTAGAAATTCTATATTAGGCAAACCCCAAGAAATAGTTTGCGACAATGAGTTTAATAGCCTAGCATTTAAAGAATATTGCAATGAAGAAGGAATTAAAATAAAACTCATAACCCCAAATCATAAGACAGGAAATTCAGATGTAGAAAGAGTGCATGGTACACTTAATGAACATAGAAGAATATATAATGCACAAGAAGAGAAAAAGAACATATTAAACCTAAGAGAAAAAGTAATAAAAGCAGTTAGTATATATAATTGTACAATCCATTCAACAATATTAAGAAAACCTATAGATTTTATTCAAAACAAAATAAAAGTAGAAGATTTAGAAGAGATAGGAAAAAGGATCCAAACAGTTAAAGAAAATAATATTAATAAAAGAAATCAAAATAAAGCAGATTTTATTGAACCAGATTTAAAAAAAGACGTTTACGTAAAAGCTGACGTAGTAAGAACAGCAAAGAAGATAGCTGCAAAATATAAAAAGACCAAAGTAGAAAAAATTGATAATAAATATTATGCAAATAATAAAAAATTACATAAAACCCATTTCAAAAGAAAATATAAATATCAAAGTAGTGATAATAATAATTTAATCTCTTTACAGCCAAAATGAAAACCATAATTATAATTGTATTATTCACTTTTACCATAGTGAAATCAGAATTTTTATTACAAGAAATTCATAATCAAGCAGGATATATAATTATAAAACAAGAACCCATCGAATTAATCGAAAAATATGATAAAATACTCCATATAATTAATTTAGAAACTTACAATGAAATTATTAAACAAATTGAATTTTCTATAGAAACAGGCTATAACAATTTTCAAGACTTAAGATTAAAAAGATTAATGACAGAAGCTTTAGGAGATTCTAAATCCAAATTACATAGCATACTTCCTTATTCAAGACAAAGGAGAGGATTAATAAACATGGGAGGTAACGCACTCCATTTTCTTTTTGGAGTGATGGATAATGATGAAAGATTAGAGATTGAGAATCATTTAAAAATAATTGAAGAAAACAATATGAATGCTATGACAGAATTAAATAAACAAATAGGTATAAATACGCAATTCCAAACAGAATTAGAAACAATGGCAGACCGTATAAACAAACACCAGTATATATTAAGAAACTTTATTAATTCCACAGAAATAAAACAAGAAAATCTAGCTAAAAGCATATTATCATTACAAATAAATACAGATATAATGCTGTTAAACAATGAAATAGAAAAATTACAAGACAATGTAGTCTTTTCAAGATTAGGAATTCTAGGGAGAAATATCTTAACTAAAGAAGAAAATGAACGATTCAATATAACCATTAATAAATTAAAATATATTGAGAGCAGCCTGTTAACTAGAAATAACAAATTAGTTTTTGTTTTAAAAATACCAGTATTTACACATAAATGTGAAAACATAATGATTCTACCTATACCAAACGATCAAGGACTTGAAGTCGAAATATCAAAATACAACTATATAATTTGTAACAAAACATTATATGAAAACAATGAAATTAAATATCTTAAACATTTAAAGAAAAGTCCAATATGTATTCAAAACCTATATAAAACAAAATATGAAAACTGTAAGATAAGATCAAATAAAGATCAAGAATTAATAGAATTAGAAGATGGACTTGTATTAACAAAAAACTTAGTAGAAACAAGTCTAAATGAATATTGTAACAATATTGAATATAAAATTATTAAGAACAACCTTGTACATTTTAAAGATTGTAACATTAAAATAAATGCAACTTTATATATAAATCGAAAAGAAACTTTTAAACAAAATATTATAATTCCACTATATAACACATTAAACATTACAAAAATTAATGTTACATTAGAAGATATACATATAAATCAAATTGAAAATTTGAAAGAATTGCAAGCAATAAGATACCAAAACAATATAAAACATGTTATATCATATACTAGTATAACAATCATAATTATTATAATTGCAATTTTATTATTATATTTTAAACGTCGAGAAACCCATAAATTTAAAATTGAAAATAGAATTATAGATACTCAGGAGAGCATCAAACTTAAGGGGGGAGGGGTTACATTATCAGAACACCCTCACATAACTTTGTAATAATATTAAACACCCTATCATAACAAAGTATCTTTATATAAACAAAATGTAATGCTCACACATTGATTCATAATTTCATCTCATAGCGGATGATGATATCCGATATTATAAATATCATAACAAAGTATCTTTATATAAACAAAATGTAATGCTCACACATTGATTCATAATTTCATCTCATAAGCGGATGATGATATCCGATATTATAAATACCATATCAGCACTTTTTGCCTTCAGTAACTTGTGTGCCCAAAGCATCTTAAATAATTCTAAAAGAATTCTTGTGTCAGCAATTTTAAAAGACAAAGGAAAGCAAACGATCTTCAGCCGAAGATAGATTTGCTTAAGTAAACATTTTATAAGTATAAAAAGGGTTTCATCGATCAATGAGAGTTCAGTTCACAGTTGTCATTCTACGTATAGCCTAAGATTTCCCCCCACCAGTGGTAAGGGATCTGAAGCTTTGATTTAATAAATAATATTAAGTTTAAAATACATTGAATGCGTTTTATTTAATTGTTGATTGTGATCTTCTGCGATCACAAAAATATATTTTTTATTGAAATAAAGAATCGGAAACGAAATTATCTGTTCTGAAGGGAAGAGTTAAATCAATGTCATTATGGATACTTTTAATTTTCTCCATCATTGCAACTCTTAATTGATCTGTTTTATCCTCTTGAATGTTGTTGATAACTTCTTTGTCATCAAAATAAATTTTTTCGACTTTATTGTTGTATTTTAATGTATTGTCATTAAAATCAATCTTAGCATTTACTTTGCTTAATAGGTTAGCTCCTATTAGAGCTCCATATTCAAGATTTTCTAAAACATAAAATCTTGTCTTAGTGTCGAATATGAGTGCTTCGTAGCACTTTTTAATTATAATTTCCCCGTTCACCGTTCGGGCGCGTTTAAAAATTGGTAGAGTGATTGGATCACTCAATGTACCTGGTTGGCAGTAGTTGCTACTGGCACCGGTATCTATTAATATTTTAATTTTTTTGTTGTTTATTACTCTTCGTAAGTGGGGTAATCCCACTCTTGGTCTAAAAAATCCTCATTCTCATTGAGGTTATTTACCCTCTCAGTCTTTACTGGGGGTTGTTGGATAGAAAGTTGTGCACTTTCCCTTTCCCTTTTAAATACAGGTCTTGTATTGTTATTGTATGTATTGAAATTTGGTTTTTGCCAACGCGGCGTATTTGCGTTGTTGTTATAATTATTATTATTTCCCTGTCTAAATGGGTTTTGTGAATGATTATTATGAGATTGTTTGTATCGGTTTACATCATCTCTATTGATGGGTCGATTTACAGAACTACCAAGAACCATAGGTTCAAAAAGTTGTGGTAATTGCCTGTAATCATTATGTCTGGAAGGATTGTTGGTATTACCATTTGGTTGTCTCGACAATCTCAGTGTATTGTGATTATGATGGTTTCTGTTTTCACCTTTGTGGTTGGCAAATTGAAGTGCAAAATTTGTTCGAACATTATTGCTTTCAAGTTCTTGCGCCTTAGCGAGTGCGTTGGGCAAGTCTGGTGGATTGAGGGAGAACAATATTTGAGGTAGTTGGCCGTTCAGGCCGGTTATGAATATTCTCAAAGCATTGCGTCTGTTCATAGCATTGAGTTCATTCGTTATTGGTGAATTTGACCCATGGGTCATAATAGTCTTATTGGTCAGCAGGGTCAACTTGCAGTTGATTGCGTTGTAGAAATCTATTATACTAGTAGAACCCTGTCTTAGAACACTTAGTTCTTGTTCGATTATGTGCATAGGTCGCTTGTCAGCATATGCGAAGTCTAGTCTGGCCAATATTGCCTCGAAATTAAGGACAGTACCATGATTTGTGAGCACATCATTGGCTGCCTTTGTTATCTTGTTCCTAAAAATTGTCAAGGCAGCAAAGTACCTTTTGCTTCCTATTTTATACAGTCTGATGGAATTGACGGCAGCTTCTCTCCAACTTACGTAGGAGGTTTGAGTGCCGTCGAAATCACGTAATGACTTAATTATGTCTAGGGACTCATCACAAGCAATGCTTGAATTAATGGTCTGTGTCTGGTATTCTACAACGTTCGAGGCTAGGCCTTTGTCGTATATTAATTTCTGCAATCTTTCAATTTCAGAGGTATATATGTTGTGTTGGTCTTGTATAGCTTGTTCAAATTTAGCATTGTTCGAGCTTATAGCTTGGGAAATAAGACCATTCACAGCGTCTTGATTCATTTTGTTTTTTTTATAATTTTTTCTTATGTAGGGAAAAAAAGGAATCGCAATATTTTCTGTTGCACCAGATCACGTTACACGCACTTTATAATAATATGAATTTGTTTTTAAAAAAATATTTAATAATAAATATAAATATAAATATATATATAAATATAAAGTATAAAATAAATATATACTTAAGAAATTTCTCTTTTCGAAGTTTTGCTGGTCTCGGACTGGTGTCTGATGCTGCTGCTTCTACTCGGTATGTCGCACTTTCTTCTATCTTCGTAGAATAGTTGGCTTTTTTGATTTGGCTGGAACCACACACTTAGCACTGATTTTACTTTATGTTTTCAAATCTTAAATTGTTTGCTAAAGGGATCCCGGTTGAGCCCCCAATTAAATATAAGCTCGTTTGCTTAATAAAAAAAAACTTTATTTAAAATAACAATACAATTTCAATACAATATTATCTTTAACACAAAATATAAACGATCAGCATGATCGCAGGTTGTACTGGAACTGAAGAGCGGGATAACTTCGGTCTAGGTCTTTATATAGCCACTGTTGCAGCTATTTGTTCTTCTTGTTGTGTAGTGTGTGATGGGGGTGACAAAGAATGTCATTGTTTTCATCTTGTCGCTGGACATGATGATATAATGATGGGGACGTGACTTGTTTGTGTCGTTTGTTGACACTATCGATTTTATTAGATTTGGGATAAGTGGTTTCGGGTTTAATGTTTTTCGGTTTTAATTATTTTGGAGTGTGACGTTTTAATAAAAAGTATGATGAGTTAACTTGGATTTGAATAGAAGTGAGGAAGAGGCGGCGCGGGCTCTCTGGATATTTGGAGAATGTGCGGTGGATGGATCGTGATGCTTGTGGTGGTTGCTGCCGTCGGTCGGTCGGTCGGTCGGGAGGGAGTTTAAAGAAGATGTGTGTGAAGTAGTTTTGGATATTTGGAGAATGTGCGTTTGATGGATCGTGATGATTGTGGTGGGGTGTAGGTAATGTGTTTGGTGGTGGTTGCTACAGTCGATCGGTCGGTCGGTCGTGTCGTCGTGGTCGTGGTCGTCTTTGTTGTATGTCGGTATTTTTATTGATGTGTAAGATGGTATGTAGGGGTATGATGTATCGGGATGAGGAGGTGGCGGTGCGGCAGTGTGGTGATATGGTGATCTGTTGAAGTGAGTATGCATTTGATGGTTAATTTGTGGGTTTGTTTAGGATTTTATGAGGAGCGATCGTTTGTGTGAGGATGAGTGAGAGTAGATTTTATTTGTGTAGGGATGTATGGATGGGTTGGTGACCATGATGATGATGATTTATTTATAAATATGGAGAATGAGATGGAATTGTATTTTTGTTATCATGTGAAATGGAAATGAGTATTAAGAAAAGTGTTGAAAACTTTGAAAGGCTGTAACTTTTGAAGGAAGCGTTTTTTCGCAAAAATAGCCTTATTTTTCATCACCGTATATATATTTATATTTCTAACTATCTATCTATGTATCTATGTATGAATATATCATTAAAAAGATAAAAGAACAAAATCTGAAATATTGTATTTAAGAAAAAAAATAAATAAATAAAATAAAGAATAAAAAAAAAACATCAATTTGAAATTTACTTATTATTTATTTTAGATATGTGTATCCATGAATTATGTTCAGGAGGGAAACCCAACCATTTTACAAATATTTTATCTTTTTTCCTTTGTAATACTTTTTCTATAAGAAATGTGTCTGGATATTTGGTTTTTTTTTTTGTAGCTCTAATTCATAGAATCCACCTTTAATAGGATGACATTGATAGTCTTCTAGCAGATACGTTATAGGATTACTTCGTTGAATTTTTGTAATTTTAAAAATTTCAGTTGTCCAGTTTGGTGTGTATCCTTTTTCAAATACATGTTTGTATTTACTGATTTTGTTTGTTTAATTTTCTAGCATACACTTTAGACAAAGAACAATTAAAATTTTATAACGCACTATCCCTAACCACTCGCTGCCCCTGGGGTAATAAAAGCATTGCGTTGCATACCTAGCCTACAGTGGGGATTCCTGCTCATGATGTCAGGGTTAGCTACTTTCTCCTAGAAGTTGAAGATAAGTTTTCAAGAATAAAAATTAATTTTATTCAAATTTTCTGTAGTCCACCCTGAGCTTACATCGATAAATGCAGCAAATGTTTCATGATTTTTTTTTTTATTAAAGTAATAACAATAGATATTTGGGACTTTAAATGAATGTCAGACAAAGCTATAAACTCTGGCTGTCGGATTCTATCAGAAATGTGATCGCCTAAAACGTCAGCAACAGACCAAAGGTAGCTAATTTAATTACATATTGCGAATGAGAGGCACTTAGCTTGTGTTTTCTCTGAAATGTGGTTAGAGTGTTCATACTGTCCACATCCGAGGAACTCCATGCGAAAAAGATACCGGAAAAAAGCAAACAAGATCAACAAAATAATTTATCTTGTTATTCTCGCTACCAAATAGCTATTGGTAATATTATAGAATATTGATTTTCGCTAAAGGTTCGAGTATAATCTCTGTTTCTATACTTGTGTGTTTATTTTAAATCAGTAGGGCGCCCATTATTAGCTTCTCCGAAAACGATATTGTTGAAAATGGTTTCTCTAATAATTTTTCAATTATGGTCTTTGCTTGAGAAGTATTGGAGATTCCATTTTAATTCCTACGAAAAAAAAGTTTCTATTGTTAGACCAAGTTCATGAAAAAAAGTATCTATTTTTAAACAAACAAAGAAGACTCTATTAACAACGACTTATCTCATAGCCTAAAACCTTATTCTTAGCTGGTCATAGAATTATACAATTCCATGACTTAGAAGTCAAATAGAATTTTTTATTGAATACAATTTGAAAATTAAACTTCATACAATTTTTATTATTTTGTTTTTGATTGCAAAAGAATTAAAATTGATCCAATGCAGCTGCATAAGTCGTAATGTTCTCTTATTTAGTTTTTTTTCGCTCTGGTAGTTTTAAATTTAAAGTCTTATAGTTTTAATTTTTTTTTAATTAATAAGAATAACGAATTTTGAATGAAAAAATATATGGACTTTATAAACATTTTGAAAAATCACACTTCAAACTGATTTTTTGACTAAATATTTGTTTTTTGAATGAAATTAATTTTTATTTTTTGAAAATTTCTTTTCCATTAAAAGAAATGCTTGTTTTAATTTGAGCTGTTCTAAGGAAATCAAATAAAATAATTTCTTACGACTAGCCTCTACCATGTTTGAATTCGTATGGAATTATATTAATAGTAATTACAATAAAATATACATACATAATGTACATAAAAAAAACATATTGATCACAAAACATTTAATATTTAACTAACAAAACAATAGATATTAAAATGCACTTTCTTAAGTCACTTTCCTTTCCGCCTAAAAGAAGGTTCTAAACAAAAACTACTTCCTATAAAACATTTAAATAATCCGCCTAAACTCCAACGTCTTTACCATTTCCTTTTCCTCACGTATCGGCATCAAAAATCAGTATAATCGCTAAAAGCTGCGCTAACCGTCAATCAAACATGCGTTGCTCGCTATATTCTCGTATAGCAGGGTCAAGCAAGTTCGCTAGCAAAACCCATTTTCATATAAATAAATAACATCGCACAATTTTATGCTTTCAAAAACGAATATGGTATGATGGTATAAAGTATACCGAACAGTTGCCGTGTTCGACGATCATGTTCGATTCGTCAGTGTTGTTCTTTTTTCCAGTCCATAGGAAGTATAAAGAGAGAAGACATCAAACTCTTGTTGGTCGCGCCTGGTCTCCTCATTGTTGTTTGTCTTTAATGTGTATTGTGTACCTGCAAACTTCGCCTGGTTATCGCTTTTTTTTGCGCTAACCCTTCTATTTATTTGTACAGGCTTTTATTTGACTGTGTGTATTTATCTGTATGTGTAGAATGTATGAAATTTGATAGCGCAAACTTTTGCAATGCCCAAGCCCAATGTTTCAAGATAGATTTGGTATTGTATGAGAGTTGAATTGCATGAAATGAAAATTATTTGAAGAAAAGTCAATTTGACTTTCATTACAAGATGCAAGTTATGTAACTACAACCGAATTTTTTAACATAATGGTCAACTGTTGAGTTGGTTAGTAATTCAATTACCAAATAATATTCATATTACAAAATAAGATTAATTCTAAAATTCTTGGTTTAGCGCCGCTAAACCCGCTGACTATGAGGAATCGCCCCTGCTAGCCTAGCTCTCATTTCAAATGGGGGTGAATCAACACGATTAGATTTGCTCCAATGTTTTTTTTTTAAAGAATTCCGTAACGGACCAAATTGTTATTGAATTTTAAATTGATATCTGAAGACAAACGATTTTTAGGATGAAGCGATCCGAAGTATTGGATTTGTTTGTTTGTTTAATTTTCTAACATAAACTATAGACAAAGAACAATTAAAATTTTATAACTCACTATCCCTAACCACTCGCTGTCCCTGGGTAATAAAGGCATTGCGTTGCGTACCTAGCCTAGCTCTCGTTTCAAATGGGGATGAATCAACACGATAAGATTTGCTCCAATGTTTTTTTAAAAGAAAAAAATTGAATTCCGTAACGGGCCAAATTGTTATTAAATTTTAAATTGATATCTGGAGACAAACGATTTTTAGGATGAAGCGATCCGAAGTATTGGATTTGTTTGTTTGTTTAATTTTCTAACATAAACTATAGACAAAGAACAATTAAAATTTTATAACTCACTATCCCTAACCACTCGCCAGATGGTTTCATTTTTATTGTACGATGTTTTGAATCATTATAAGTTTTAGTCAGCAACCCTATTATATCAACCCATTTATATGTTCCTTTGAAACTGAATTCTTTCCACATAAGAGTTTTCAATGTGCGATTAAATCGTTCGACAATCGATGCTTTCAGTGGAGTAAATGTTGAATAATGGTTGATTTGATGTTTTTGCATTAGAGTTTGAAATTTCTTATTGAAAAACTCTTTTCCATTATCTGTTTGTAAATTCTTAGGCCATCGACCTTTGTTGAATATATCTTGCATGGCAACAGTGACCATTGCCCCAGTTTTATGTTTAATAGGAGTCGTCCAAGCAAATTTAGAAAATGTATCAATAACTGTGAGAAGATATCGGTAGTTTTCATTTTCTGACGAATACGGTCCCATTTCGACTAGATCAGCTTGCCATAAATCATCAAGCCCCTTGATAACGACTCTCCTTTTTTTAAAATTTCTTCTTGCTGGCTTATGTAGTTATTCGACAATGTCTCTTTTACTCATCTTTTCACTAAATGATTAAAACAACAAAACATTTTACCTTTTTATTAGTTTATTTATTTAAATTCTTTCATTTGATATAGTACATAACAAGATTTACCTATATGTATACATAGATACTATTTTAGTCTTTTATACAGAGACATCAATTTTTTTATTCTTAACATTCTATTTTCAAGCATGTGGCATGCGCATGTATCTGGTCCAGCTTTACACAGATTTGAAGACCATGGACGTGTATGAAAGGAAAAAAAAATTTTCAAAATGTATGACATAGACCACAAGTACAAAAAATAGACTTTTCCGTCAATTGATTAAGCTTGCTAACGGTTTGACACAACACTTTGAAAATTGGTAGATGAACTCTTTATAAAACTAACTTTAAGTAAAAAAAATAAAAATATATATTTTTTCGCACAGTTTCGGAGTTATAAGTGCGCAAACCTTTAAATGCGTTTTTCTCGAAAAAGTGCAAATGGCGTATAGAACAAAACAATTCTCAGGCGACGTAATTGTGTCAAACAAGAGTTTCTCAAATTTTTCAACAACTTCATATTTAATGTATTCTCTAAGTTGCTCGTTTGCGTCATCAACATATTTTTTGTTAGCAGCGTCTTCCTGTTCTTGTGGATCTTGAATATTTTTTAGTCGTTTAAACGTTAGATTGTAATCACCGCTTTCTGTTTTTAAAAAACCCTCACCAGCTGGTCCAGGCAAACCTCGCTCTCCCTGTAAACCTGGTGGCCCCGGCTCTCCTTGTTTCCCTCTTGGGCCTCTCGGTGGGGTCCTATATGAATAACGACCAAATTTATCAACACTCATTATTTTTTTTTATTCGATAATATCGGCTTCTTTAAGTTCTTCAATAATTGAAACAATTTCGTTAGAATGATTGTTATGTCCAGCTTGATGTGAAGCAATAAGCAGTCTCAATCGATCTACAAGCTCATTGGGATTATCCCAAAATATATAGTCTTTTTTCATTTTTGATAATTGCATTAATCCATTTCCTGAAGTTGTTTGTGGTGTTAATGGTGAAGGTAATGGCTTAATAGAAGTGTTTGTGTTGAATCCTAATAATTTACTTATTATATTTTTATACTTATAACCACGATTACCAAGTATTTGTCGCTGTGAATCATGATCTTTTCTATATGCATTAGTGTCATGTAAAATGGACTTGTAGTTTTTTAAATCTTCATCAGTGTAAATTGTCTTATCGGGATTTTTCTTAAATATAAGCTCATATAGCCCATTTGTTCCTTCAAAGGTTTTATTTTTAATTTCTATATCCCTGCCGAGAATATTGATCTCAGCATTACCGATGTACCACTTTCCATCTTTTAAACGAATACCATACCTTTTATCAAGAGTGCTGGAATTATTAATAAATAAATCTATATATTTTTTAGGGTAATAGTTTGAGGTTTTCTTTGTTCTTTTTGGAGTATCATTGTCATCGACAAAAATAGGTGAATCGTCAATAAAAGACTTTGGCGTAATGAATTCATCATGTGGTTGATGTTGTTCCAGATTGAGTTTTATTTTCTTTAAAGGGCTCTCGATAAGACTGTTTTGAAACTGCTCGGAATTTGATTTTTTAACCAATTCGTTTAGTGGTTTCGTGAGTGGTTTAAAAGTTTCTTCAATTTGAGTCTCGTAAGCTTCCCTATCGGTCTTGAATGATTTGTATTTCTTTCGTAGAGCATCGGTGGTTTTAATAAGCTCTTTTGTTAGTTTTACATCTATGTTCATCATATTGTAAAGTTAATTTCTTCTTACAAATGCAGTTGAAAAAATAAATCTCGAAGTTGATGAAAAAATCTTTCGATAGTTCTTAAACCAAATTTTTATTGCGCTTACTGGTCTTAACCGTATAGAATACTGGGTCTTAAACTGGATTGAACCGCTTTTAACTGCTATAATCTGTCGCTGTATACTATAGACAAAGAACAATTAAAATTTTATAACTCACTATCCCTAACCACTCGCCAGATGGTTTCATTTTTATTGTACGATGTTTTGAATCATTATAAGTTTTAGTCAGCAACCCTATTATATCAACCCATTTATATGTTCCTTTGAAACTGAATTCTTTCCACATAAGAGTTTTCAATGTGCGATTAAATCGTTCGACAATCGATGCTTTCAGTGGAGTAAATGTTGAATAATGGTTGATTTGATGTTTTTGCATTAGAGTTTGAAATTTCTTATTGAAAAACTCTTTTCCATTATCTGTTTGTAAATTCTTAGGCCATCGACCTTTGTTGAATATATCTTGCATGGCAACAGTGACCATTGCCCCAGTTTTATGTTTAATAGGAGTCGTCCAAGCAAATTTAGAAAATGTATCAATAACTGTGAGAAGATATCGGTAGTTTTCATTTTCTGACGAATACGGTCCCATTTCGACTAGATCAGCTTGCCATAAATCATCAAGCCCCTTGATAACGACTCTCCTTTTTTTAAAATTTCTTCTTGCTGGCTTATGTAGTTATTCGACAATGTCTCTTTTACTCATCTTTTCACTAAATGATTAAAACAACAAAACATTTTACCTTTTTATTAGTTTATTTATTTAAATTCTTTCATTTGATATAGTACATAACAAGATTTACCTATATGTATACATAGATACTATTTTAGTCTTTTATACAGAGACATCAATTTTTTTATTCTTAACATTCTATTTTCAAGCATGTGGCATGCGCATGTATCTGGTCCAGCTTTACACAGATTTGAAGACCATGGACGTGTATGAAAGGAAAAAAAAATTTTCAAAATGTATGACATAGACCACAAGTACAAAAAATAGACTTTTCCGTCAATTGATTAAGCTTGCTAACGGTTTGACACAACACTTTGAAAATTGGTAGATGAACTCTTTATAAAACTAACTTTAAGTAAAAAAAATAAAAATATATATTTTTTCGCACAGTTTCGGAGTTATAAGTGCGCAAACCTTTAAATGCGTTTTTCTCGAAAAAGTGCAAATGGCGTATAGAACAAAACAATTCTCAGGCGACGTAATTGTGTCAAACAAGAGTTTCTCAAATTTTTCAACAACTTCATATTTAATGTATTCTCTAAGTTGCTCGTTTGCGTCATCAACATATTTTTTGTTAGCAGCGTCTTCCTGTTCTTGTGGATCTTGAATATTTTTTAGTCGTTTAAACGTTAGATTGTAATCACCGCTTTCTGTTTTTAAAAAACCCTCACCAGCTGGTCCAGGCAAACCTCGCTCTCCCTGTAAACCTGGTGGCCCCGGCTCTCCTTGTTTCCCTCTTGGGCCTCTCGGTGGGGTCCTATATGAATAACGACCAAATTTATCAACACTCATTATTTTTTTTTATTCGATAATATCGGCTTCTTTAAGTTCTTCAATAATTGAAACAATTTCGTTAGAATGATTGTTATGTCCAGCTTGATGTGAAGCAATAAGCAGTCTCAATCGATCTACAAGCTCATTGGGATTATCCCAAAATATATAGTCTTTTTTCATTTTTGATAATTGCATTAATCCATTTCCTGAAGTTGTTTGTGGTGTTAATGGTGAAGGTAATGGCTTAATAGAAGTGTTTGTGTTGAATCCTAATAATTTACTTATTATATTTTTATACTTATAACCACGATTACCAAGTATTTGTCGCTGTGAATCATGATCTTTTCTATATGCATTAGTGTCATGTAAAATGGACTTGTAGTTTTTTAAATCTTCATCAGTGTAAATTGTCTTATCGGGATTTTTCTTAAATATAAGCTCATATAGCCCATTTGTTCCTTCAAAGGTTTTATTTTTAATTTCTATATCCCTGCCGAGAATATTGATCTCAGCATTACCGATGTACCACTTTCTATCTTTTAAACGAATACCATACCTTTTATCAAGAGTGCTGGAATTATTAATAAATAAATCTATATATTTTTTAGGGTAATAGTTTGAGGTTTTCTTTGTTCTTTTTGGAGTATCATTGTCATCGACAAAAATAGGTGAATCGTCAATAAAAGACTTTGGCGTAATGAATTCATCATGTGGTTGATGTTGTTCCAGATTGAGTTTTATTTTCTTTAAAGGGCTCTCGATAAGACTGTTTTGAAACTGCTCGGAATTTGATTTTTTAACCAATTCGTTTAGTGGTTTCGTGATTGGTTTAAAAGTTTCTTCAATTTGAGTCTCGTAAGCTTCCCTATCGGTCTTGAATGATTTGTATTTCTTTCGTAGAGCATCGGTGGTTTTAATAAGCTCTTTTGTTAGTTTTACATCTATGTTCATCATATTGTAAAGTTAATTTCTTCTTACAAATGCAGTTGAAAAAATAAATCTCGAAGTTGATGAAAAAATCTTTCGATAGTTCTTAAACCAAATTTTTATTGCGCTTACTGGTCTTAACCGTATAGAATACTGGGTCTTAAACTGGATTGAACCGCTTTTAACTGCTATAATCTGTCGCTGAACTGTTCTGTACTGCTCTCATGGAACATTACTGTACATATGATACAAAAATCAAAAATTGTATCTATTTTATAGCTTAAGGAAGCAGTCAAAACCCTTTCTATATCGACCTTCATTCAAGGGGCTGTCCTTATCAATGACCACCAAACCGTAATTTGTGTTCCAACATTCTGCACATACCTTTTGTAAAGGATGCCCTGCCTGTCCTATAGAAACTATGGAGGATATGGGCTTCCTCAAGCCGATTATGGATGATGGCTAAAGAGCCGATCTGTTAAGGCAATAAAAGAAGGCTAATCAGCCGAATATCTTTCTTTGACTCTCAAATTGAAAGTGACTTTTATTTAATCAAACTTAGGCTATTTATACAAAAATAATTTACTTACACACTAAGAACTTAAAGCTATACATATAATTACTAAAACATATATACATTATATTGCATTCTAATTTGATGGGAAACAAATGACAGAATCGGGCAGCATACTTGCTATGTCATCAAAATCATAACCAATATGCATGCCCCTTTCATAATGCACAAATGTATCCAAATTCATTCAGGCATATTTACTACACAGCATGCAGTGCGTTGAACCTTCATGAATAGGTAGATACACTTGACCATCGTAAAAGTAATCTGAGACTCAAGTGGCATTGAAAATTGTATTTGATAATTTTCTGGGGTGAATGAAATGCGAGTGCATATTATAAGAAATGGGTTGGCTATAGGAACGTGGAATATAAATCTATGGCAATGACCTGCAATAAAATATAGTGTAGTGTATGCGCACTACATCCTCACTCTCTTAGAGAAAAAAAAATTTTTTGATTTAAACATTTTTTTTTGACGTGACAACGTCTTAAATTAGGTTGTTAGGGAGTCACTTATGAAAAAGTGTAACGCCCGGTAACGTAACGATGAGTCACCGAACGAGAGAGAGGCCCGCCGAATGCCTTGCGTCTCTCTCCCACTCAACTATGATCGGTCTGCCGCGCGCGCAGCACTAGAGAATTAGGCGCATTGAATCGACGCATGCTTGTGTCTCTGTCTTTGTCTTTCTCGAACGTTCTTGGCGTTGGAAAAACAAGAAAGCGTCATAATACAAGTTCACACGTGTGGTTAAAGTATCGTCAGCTGTGTCTGTAGTGAAAATGTGGAGTGCTTAGATTCGTCATTTACAACAACTACAACAATAAAGGTAAATAATTGTACACTGATATTTCATTATCGTAAACTATGATTGATTGATTAATTGTTAGATTGACACAAAAGTTGAGAAACTGAGTTTATAGGTTATGTCATACTATTGATAAATGTTGATAGTGTTAAGTAAATTATTAGTTTAAAAAATTTGTGCAATTCTTATTTTCATTCAATTCCTTGTTCTTATTGTGCAATTTAATTATATTCATATCAATAAATATTCTACCGAGAAAAAGACGTTGTCACGTAAAATCTTCGCCCGTAAAACCGACTTTACAGGCAACCATTTTTTTTGTTTATTTTTTTAATCTATTATTATGTACCTCTTTGGTTTCATTATTAATCTTAATTTTACTATTTACACCATTTAATTCTATTACTTCGTATGGTCCTTTATATGGATTTTCTAATTTTTTCTTATTTCCTACTTTTAAATATACCTTATCTCCTACTTTTAATTGTAATGGGTTGGCAATCTTATCTACTAATTCCTTTCTTTCTATTTTACTTTTATCTAATAATCTTTTAGCTATTACTCTCATTTCACCTAATCTAAATTTTAATTCTAAACTGTAATCATCAATGTTATATATAGGGATTGTTATGTTATGAGCTAAGCTTTCTGGTAGTTTAGGTAGTTTTCCATAAACCAATTCAAAGGGTGATATACCTATGCTAGAGTGTGGTGTTGTATTGTAACTAAAGACAAAATAGGGAATCCACTCATGCCAATTGTTTTCTTTTGCAAAGGCAATTAGATATTCATTTAATACTCTATGGTTTCGCTCTATAGATCCTAATGTTTCGTGATGATAGGGTGTTGATGTTATGTGATTTATCCCAAATAATGTGTAAACGTGTAAATTCACATTGTAGAGTGAGTATATATCTAAAGTCGTTTGAAGGTCTTAGTGGACCTACCGTGTCTGCTGTTACTACTACAAAACTTGTTGTTGGTGTCTCTGTTAATACCAATCTTTCTTTTGTATTTCTAATTTGTTTGCTCTGTGCACATATTATGCATTCATTAACGTATTTCTTCACCATTTTGTTTAAATTTTTCCAACAATATCTTTGTTTTATTTTATTTATCGTTCTTTTTATGCCTGAGTGCCCACCGGCATGTGGTGTATTATGAAAATTCTCTATTATCTTTTCTTTCTCTTTATCATCAATAACTCTTATTGGGGGAATATATATCAATATTTTTAATCGTGCTTTCCTTTCAATTTTTTGTTGTAATTTATTATACAATTTTTTAAATTCATATATACTTATGTGCTTGAATATTTCGTCATTATTAGCAATTGCTAATTGGTTAATATCTTCTTTATTCATTCTGAATACCAGTTTCTCCAAGATCAGACCTAAATCGAGATTCGGATTATCACTGTATTCTATCACCACATCTGTAGTGTTTACATGAATTTTTGTACAGGCTTCTCCTGAATTAAACCTTAGTTTATATGAGGATTTTCGCTGATGTACTTCATGTTTTTGTCGCACTTTTTTGAATTTTAATTTTTTATTATTTTTAACTTCTGTTATAGAAGCACATTCCCAAATGTATATAGGTGTATCATTCGTTTTTAACTCTATATTCTTAACATTTTGGTTTTTTATATTTTCATTTGCTATTTTAGCTGATTTTGATCTAGTCATAATTTTCACATTTGAAGTTGGGATCATTTCTTTTAATATTTCAGAATCAAGCTTGATACGTGATAACGCATCAGCATTTGTGTTCATTGATCCCTGTTTATAAATAATATTAAAGGTGTAATCTGCTAGATCTAATCTTATTCTTGTTAATTTTGATGATGGATTTTTATGTGTAAAGAGACTTACTAACGGTCTGTGATCTGTTACCACAGTGAATTTTCTTCCATATACGTATGGTCTGAAGTAGTTTATTGCCCAATGTATGCCAAGCAGTTCCTTCTCGCTTATTGGTTTATTCAGCTCATGCTTGGTTAAACTTCTACTGGCATATGAAATCGGGAGATCTTTACCTATCTCACCTTGTGATAGTACTGCTCCTAAGGCAACATTCGAAGCATCAGTTGTTATTATGAAGGTCTCTTCATGATTTGGGTACTTAAGGATAGGTGGATTTATAAGTTTGTTTTTCAAATTGATAAAGGCATTTTCACATTCTTCGCTCCAAATGAATTCTACTCCCTTTTTGGATAGCATGTTTAGTGGTCTGGCTACTGTTGCAAAGTCTTTTATGAATCTCCTATAATAGTTGCAGAACGCTACAAATCTTTTGACTTCCTCTGCATTTGTCGGTGTTGGATATGCAGTAATAGCTTCATACTTTTGTGGATCTGGTTTTATTCCCTCATTTGTTATTAAGTGTCCAAGATATGTTACCTGCGTTTGCAGCCAATTGCATTTTTTGGGGTTCAGTTTGAGATTGTATTTTCCGAGCCTTTGAAGAATCTTTATAAGGTTACTGTTGTGATGGTTCAGGCTACAGCCCAATATAATTATATCGTCAACATATAAGAAAGCCTCTGTGCTAAGACCTGCTAAGGCTACAGATAGCATACGTTGGAAGCTATTCGTTGATATCCAAACGGTAACCTATTGAAGTGAAAATGTCCACGGGGTGTTGAAAATGCTGTTTTTGGTCTAGATTCTTCATCCAATTCTATTTGATGGAAGGAGCTAGATAAATCTAAGGTGGAAAAGTATTTAGCTCTGCCTAGTGTATCTAGTACATCATCCAGTCTTGTCAAGGGAAATTTATCGTCTATTCTTTTTTTATTCAATTGACGGAAATCCACAACTAAACGCCATTTCTTTTCTCCCTGGGAGTCTTTCTTCGGTACCACGAGCAAAGGTGAGTTAAATGGGCTAACTGAAGGTTCAATTATGTTATCTTCAAGAAGTTTATCTACTTGTTGGTTGATTTCTTCTATCTGTCCATTGGGGAGTCTATAATTTTTAATGTAAACAGGATTGTTGTCTGTCATAGAAATTCTTTGTTTGTAGAAATTATTAACTGTCAATATATCTCCATCTAGATGGAAACAATCCGCAAATTCCTTACATATGTCTAAAATGGAATGTTTTGCTTTAGTATCTGATATGTCGATATTCAGTTCTTTTATTAGTCTTTCATATTGATTTACTTTTTTGTTCTTTTCAAAATTCTTTTTTAGATCAATAACATGAAAATCAGTAAGTGGGACTACATCTGGCTTGAATGGTTTTAAGGTAACGTCATGCTCTAAAGTGTTTAAAAATGCTATTTGAGTGATGCCTTTTGCGGGGATAATTGAATTCGCAATAAAAATTCCATTTTGTATTTCTTGATTGAGTACGATGCTGTCTTCCGGTACTTCAAGATTTATTGGATGCAGGGATTGTGTTCTTGCGGGTAAAATAATATTTTGTGATTTAGGAAGCTGTGTGAATATTGGAAAAATGAATTCATCATTTTTGAATAAAATAGATAGGGTAAAGTTTTCATAATCTATTTTACAATTGTTTTTTATCAAAAAGTCTCTTCCTAGAATACCATTCGTATTGATTGGGAAAGTGTCATCCACTACTTGGAACTTTTGCTCAATCTGCTCGCCCTCAATTCTTAATTTCCCTTGTATTGAACCTATAGAATATACTTCCGAATCTGTGACTCCTTTAATCGTTATTTTATCTGTTATATTTATGTTATTTTCCGAATTTAAGCTACTTCTCTTCAGGATTGAGATATCAGCACCTGTATCAATTAAAAACTTTTGATCTTTTACTGTTATGTCAGATTGAGCTATTATATAATTTGTAAAATGTAGGTTAAGATTCAAGATTGCCTTTATTGGTTGTTTTCTAAGATGAGATCTGAGTCTCTCTGGGCTTCGGAGACTCCTTGTGTGTTTTCCGAACCTTCAATATGGAATTGTTCTTGGGTTTCGTGCATTGTTGTTTACATTATTATATCTATTATTATTGAATCGGTTATTACTATTATTGCTATATCTATTGTTATTATAATATCTCATATTGTTGATATTATTACTACTATTGTAACTGCTATTGTTATTTCTATTGCTATTATATTTTGTGTTGAACCTAGTATTGTTGTTTTGATTATCTGATCTACCAAATCTGTTGCTATTGTTCCTATAATTGTTACCCCTGGAGTTATTTACTCTGAAATGATTAACTTGTGCAAACTCATTAGACGAGTCTAACTCTGCTGCTAATTGAATTGCTTCATTGAGTGTTTTCGGTCTAGCCGAGAAGATCGTTGACTTTGTTGGTTGTTGCAGCCCATTTTTGAATGCATTTAAACCTAATTGGTCATTCATTTTGCAGATCATTTCCCTACTTTCATCTCCTAGCTCTAACAATTGCAGTGAAGTGAGCTCTGATACCAGAGTTTCTATTTTTGTTGCAAAGGTAGTAGTTGTGCTTAAATTTTGTTGTATAGTGGAGAGTTGTGAAATTATTTGAAGAGAATTTCTTTTACTTTTAAAAAGTTGAATGAAGATTTCTTTCAGTTCTTTGATTGTTTCGGGTTCTTTAACAGTATTTAGTTTATTCCTAACTTTGTCGGTTAGTTTTGTTCCTAAAACAAATTTTATGAGCTTTTTTTTTTCATTTTCATCACTAAGAGAGCTGTCAACATAGTCTACTAAATTTAAAAAATTTGTCAGTTTTTCTGCTTCCCCTCCATACTCGGGGATAATTTTTATACTCGATAAAATGTCGAATTTTGCCATTTTTAATTCTAGTTTATTTATTTCTTCTTCGATTAATTTTTGATCAATTTCAATATATTCTTCGCCTATGTTTTCTGTATCTAATAGTTTCCTTTTATCATCTAATATTTGTTTCAATCTGACCAACAAATTATCTATAATTGTTTTCAATGCCTGGTGATTTGTTTCCTTAGGTGAATCTTCATATTTTCTATTAAATTCTTCTTCTAATTTTAATATTTCATCTCTTTTTTCGTTTAAATATTTTTGAGAATATTTTCTTGTTGGAGTTTTATTAAAGTTTGCTACTATTTCTTTTAATATTTTTATAGTGTTCAACATATTTTAAATCAATAAAATTCTTATTTGTTCAAATTTTTTTTTTTTTTTATATTGTTATATTTTTCATTTCATTATTTACAATTTTTTGTACGTTAGTTCTAAAATAAAATTTAAAACATTTTGAAAGAAAGGTAGATTATGAATATAATTAAAATAATAATTAAAATATCTATAAATAACAGGTTTGAACTAACTAGATTGTTATTATTATTATTGTTTGAGGCATTAACAATCACCTCTTCTTTGGATGATTTTCCTCCCATTTGTGTAACATTTTTTTTTTGTTTTTTAGTTTTTATTATTTTTTCTGTTTGCTTGTCGCTGCAAATTTCTTACTTTTTCGATGAAATGCTCCCTTTGTTCTTTGTTGGCTAATCCAGCTTACGATTTGCTAGCTCTGTGCTGACCAAAAGGTTAGTAGTGCTATCGATACGCTGGCGACTCACGATGCGTCTGTAGTAACTAAAGTCATTCTGTATAGCTGGGGTCTTCATCTTGTATTCGTCGAATTTAAGAACGAATTTAAGAATTTCAGCCAACTGCTTAAATAGAGCCAGGCAAGATCGCCATGTAAAGGATGCCCTACCTGTCCTATAGCAACTATGGAGGATATGGGCTTCCTCAAGCCGATTATGGATGATGGCTAAAGAGCCGATCTGTTAAGGCAATAAAAGAAGGCTAATCAGCCGAATATCTTTCTTTGACTCTCAAATTGAAAGTGACTTTTATTTAATCAAACTTAGGCTATTTATACAAAAATAATTTACTTACACACTAAGAACTTAAAGCTATACATATAATTACTAAAACATATATACATTATATTGCATTCTAATTTGATGGGAAACAAATGACAGAATCGGGCAGGATACTTGCTATGTCATCAAAATCATAACCAATATGCATGCCCCTTTCATAATGCACAAATGTATCCAAATTCATTCAGGCATATTTACTACACAGCATGCAGTGCGTTGAACCTTCATGAATAGGTAGATACACTTGACCATCGTAAAAGTAATCTGAGACTCAAGTGGCATTGAAAATTGTATTTGATAATTTTCTGGGGTGAATGAAATGCGAGTGCATATTATAAGAAATGGGTTGGCTATAGGAACGTGGAATATAAATCTATGGCAATGACCTGCAATAAAATATAGTGTAGTGTATGCGCACTACACTTTTGAAACATTTTAAATGTCATATCCGAATTGACATGATCATTATAAATATGTTTTAAATTCATATCATCCTGTTTGAAGACGATGAGAAAATTCGCATTGTCTCGAATTAAGTGTTTCGGTATTCTTGTATATGTTTGGCACAAATAAAAACTATCGATGTGATGATGTCGTCCCATACTAAAATACACTCGAATCGTATCTTGTTTTTCACAGGCAATATCGTCAAAGATGAATATAGAATTTGGTTTAGCCTCTTCGACTCGAATTACATCACAATTATTGGAAAATGTAAAAAAGCCCATGTTTTTTATTGGTTTTATGGCTTTTCGTAAAAACTCATACTTCGGTGGATGTAGAGATTTAGAATAAACATAGATATTTTCAAATTTCAAGCCATTTGGATGTAGTAGTAAACTCATCATGACATTTGTTTTTCCACAGTTTGAGGGACCAATAATTAACCCCCTTATACTATGAGGGAATAATTTACCATGCTTTTTTCTCTCAATCTTGTTATCCAGTTCCATATTTTGTACCGGTAACTGGTATTGTTGCTTAACGAATCGCATAGTGATGAAAACTAAATAAATTCCTATAAATGTCAAGTTTATATATATAAAAACCCTCATATCGCATCTAACCATTCTAGCGCAAAGATATTAATATAAATTGTTTGATTATTCCAAAAATTCTATCAGTCAAAGAAATATTGTAAAAGGAAAAGGTTTATTAAATACCTTAATAAACAAACTACCTCTTGAACTACATCTACCTGGTTATCAATACTGTGGTCCTGGAACAAAACTTCAAAAACGCTTAGCTCGAGGCGATGCGGGAATTAATTTGCTTGATCAAGCGTGCAAAGAACACGATATATCGTATTTCAAATTTAAAAATACATCTGATCGACACATTGCCGATAGGATTTTAACTGAAAAGGCCTGGCAGCGATTTAAATCTAAGAACGCTAGTATAGCTGAACGGTCAAACGCACTATTGGTTACCAACCTCTTAAAAGCAAAAACAAAATTCGGTATGGGTTGTTCTCAGAGTAAGGATAAGAAGCCTAAAAAAAGAGCGAAAAATGAAAACGAAGAAAAGAAGTTCAAGATAGATAATAAAGCTAAACAACCCTCCTTTAGAAAAGTGATTCATACAATTGTGAATAATATCAAACGTAAAAAACCTCTCAATTTAGAAAAAGCAATTAAAATAGCAATATCATCTGCCAAGAAAACAGTTCGAAAAAACATTAAAAGAATTAAGACGCCAAGAGTTATTGCCATACCAAAAACTGGAGGAGCAATTCGTTTCCTTATTCCTCTGTTTGCTGGACTTTCAGCACTTGGAGCTTTAACGGGTGGAGCTGCAGGAGTAGCAAAAACTGTCAGCGATATCAGCATTGCTAAAAAAGATCTAGAGGAGAAAAAACGTCATAACGAGAAAATGGAATCAATTGCAGTCGGACAAGGCTTACACCTTAAACCTTATAGAAAGGGGCTTGGACTTTATTTAAATCCAAAGTCAAAAAACTCCTAAGTTCGCTACCTAATCGTGCATTAAATGAAATAGATTTGAGAAATTTTGCAAAGAAATTAATTCCGAATTTTCGAGGAGTTTTCATGCGCGATAATTTACCAAAAACTAAACCGAAGAAAAATGAATCTGGGATTGTAAATCTTGATTCCTCAATTGGTCCTGGAACGCACTGGGTAGCGTATTATAAAGAAGGCAGTAAAATTGAATATTTTGATAGCTTTGGAAATTTACAGCCTCCTAATGAAATTTTTAACTATTTTGGGTGACAAAATTAACTATAATTATACTAAATATCAAGATTACGACTCTTTTAATTGTGGTCATTTATGTTTAAGATTTTTATATGATTGTTTATTTTCAAATAAATAAAGAGTTTTCTTTTAAAATGGTTACATTGTATTTTTTATAAGCATGACGTTGACACTTACGCTAAGCGGAAGAACTTCCCATCTATTAGCTGAATATTTTCCACCTTTGAACCTGGATCAGGACTACGTTTGCGGATTGATTGATTTTCAAACGTACAACTCCATTCCGAATGTAGATGAACGGAACAATTTGTTTCATATAGGAGAATATGAAATTGAAATCCCAACTGGGTCTTATGAAATTGATAACATTGCAAAATTTATTTCCGAAGAATTATTATCACGAAATTCTGCAGCTATTGTTCAAATAGAGGCAAATAATAATACTATGGTATCTGAAATCCAGAGCAACGAAAAAATATATTTCAATAAGGATAGAACTATTGGAAAATTACTTGGTTTCAGTAAATGTGTTCTTGACCCCGGTGTGGTACATTTGTCGGATTTACCTGTTGATATAAATAAGGTGAATGTAATACGAGTTGAGTGTAATATCATTACTGGTTCTTATTTTAATAATACTCCTGTGCATACTTTACATGAATTTTCTCCAGAAACAGGAGCAGGGTATAAAATCATAGAAGTCCCGAAAAATGTCATCTATTTACCTGTGAACGTCAATCGAATAAGCAGTCTAACATTAAAACTCGTGGATCAAGACGGTGACTTGATAAATTTCAGAGGAGAAAGAATAACTGTACGACTGCATTTAACTCCAAAATCATAATAATGTTAATCTATAATAGTAATTATAAAATAGATACGAAAAGTAACCATCCATTTAGTTCTATTAGAACAGCACCACCGTCAAGACCAAAACTATCATCTGAAAATAAGACCTACCTTCTTACATTAGGATTTAAACTAAAGTAAGAACAATATGAACGAAATATTAAACATTACCCATGGACCTAACTATGATAATAGCATATCTAAGTTTGAGTACCATAGTTACTCGCCATTTCTTCAGTCATTCAATCCAAGTGATGAAATACGTATCCCTATACAACAACAGGATTTGTGCATTTTACCCAGTGAAAGCTACATTTATATAGAAGGAGGTCTAACAAAATCAGATGGAAAGCCTTCTTCTACGGGAAAATTATCTAATAATGCGATGGCATTTCTTTTTGAAGAAATACATTATGAACTCAACGGAGTGGACATTGAGAACAATAAAAATGTTGGCATCACAACATCAATGAAAAATTATATATCATTGAATGCGAATGAAAGTAAAAGCTTAGAAAATGCTTCATGGACCGGAAACTCCAGCATTACACCTGCATCGGGTACTTTTAATTTTTGTGTACCACTAAAGAATCTGTTGGGATTTGCTGAAGACTATAAAAGGATTATAGTAAACGCAAGACATGAATTGGTTCTAATTCGTACTCGAAGTAATAAGAATGCTTATTATACTACAGACAACGAGGAAATAAAACTATCAATTTTCAAATTGCAATGGAGAGTTCCGCATATTACCTTATCCGATTCAAACAAGATTACATTATTGAAACAAATACAATTAAATCCAATTCAAATTCATTTTCGAACTTGGGAAATGTACGAATATCCAACACTGCCAACTAACACTGATCATATATGGACAGTTAAGACTTCAACTCAACTTGAGAAACCGAGATATGTTATTATTGCTCTACAAACGAATAGAAAAAATCAAAAGGATAAGGATGTAAGCAAATTTGACCACTGTGAAGTTAGCAATGTAAAGGTACATTTAAACTCTAAATCGTACCCTCGTGAAGATTTAAATCTTAAATATAAACTAGACCAGTATGCCATTCTCTATGAAATGTACAGTAAATTTCAATACTCATACTATCAAAAACGCTCACAACCACTTTTATCACGACAAAACTTCAAGGATATCGCCCCAATAATGGTGGTTGATTGTTCCCGTCAAAATGAATCAATTAAAACAGGACCAGTGGATGTAAAAATTGAACTTAAAACAACACTTCCAGTTCCACCTTTAACAACAATGTATTGCCTTATTCTTCATGACCGTGTAATAGAATATAATCCAGTTACTGGAGAAGTTAACAAACTTACTTAAATTGACTGTCATGGTGTGTAAACTAATACGTAATCAAATAAAAAAAATCATTTTATCTAACAATATTTTAACCTATCGGGTTCATGCTCAATGATTTTGTTAATACCAATACTCACCATGTAACCATTCCAAATATAAATAAACACATAAACAATATTGTACTTCTAGTTCTTTTTATTTAATTCGTTTTTTACATTTTTTATTGTAATATTTTTCAAAGAAATATCAGAAAATGTTACAAATGCATTGTAAATCTAAGAGGGTAAGAATGCCGTGGGACTATTTTGACGATAAAATCCAAAAGGTAGGGAGCTATGGTTAGAGAGAAAGTGGCGTTTTTCCGATCTTGGTCTATAGGTCTTGCACTGTGTCTTTGTTATCACTTGATGATCCCTTGTACTGCAAATATTGTCAGAAATAATCTGAATGTGATCATTGCCATCGGCGTTAAGAACGGCTTGTTTGATTGAGTAATTTAAGCATAATCCCTTTACCTTGCAAATAACCTCTTCAGTGTTGTCTTTTCCACTTAAGACTTTGTAGGCATAATTCTTAGGTCCTCCGCTTACAAATTCTGTTATGAAACTTCCTTCGCCGAAACATTCTAGTTCGTCAGTCATATCTCCAATAATGTTGCCAGTTTCAGGATCACTATCCCCTTCTCTGCTTACGAATATTACGGAATCCGTATCGTAGTACAACACTCGTTTACCTAATTGTTCCAAATATTCGTAGAGCTTTAAACGCGCTTGTGTAGTCGTATATGCTGCAATGCAGACATTAGCTGTGTTCAGTAGCTTAGCAGATTCTTCTTTATATTGATAGTTCAATATTAAATTTGTTTCATTAACAGGAAATATTGAACAGACGTTCACTGAAGGATTTGTTATTATTTCATACAATTCAGCCGGATTATTTATAATGGATGTTTGGGGTTGGTTTTCTCTTTGACCAAATTTACCCCAAAATGAATTAAGAATAAGTTTTGCCAAAGATCTTTTACCTTCATTTTTAATTATTTCGGAATAATCAAGCTCGATATTTTCAATTTTGAGGAAATTAGAAATATAGTTACCCTTATCTTCTTCCGTTATACAAGCTGCAGGCCACCCCGACGCTTCTTGTTTAATTTTTAAAAATTTATCCATCATAGCGTCAAATAAGCCTCTTGAATTTGTATCTTTATCATACTGTATGGTATCATATTCCCATATTTCGTAAATTGTAAGAATTGTATAACCTTTCTTAATGGCTTTAACAACTTCTTCAATTACCCATGTTCCACATAAAGCTCTTTCACTATCAGAATGAGAACAAATATCATCATCACTATACACTTTATCGCTGCAAGATCTGCACAAGGTAAACATCAATTTGTTATTTTGTTTGATAGGAAGAACAGGATGAAATAGTTGATCCGGAGGTAATATTTTGCACTTGATTAAACCACTGATTTTTTCAAGTTTTAAATTTGAACATTCGGCAGAATCTGTGTGTATTTTTGGGTGTCCAATGGGAAATTTTCCATATTTACACACCCAAGGATATAAGGAACAAACATCAATATATTTTATTTGTTCTCCTTCCGTGCATTGATAGTAGCTAGATGTGTTACCGGTTCGTCCACCATAAAAAGCTTCACGAGGATCGAGCGGGGATTTTTCAACGAGATGATGTGTTCTTAAAAATTCTAGGTCCGTGTCCTTAAACAGAGATAACCTATTTTTAAAATGGCATTCCCATTCTTCGATGACATCATACTTGAATGACTTTAAACGAGCTGTTTTTGCTAACGTCCTTTCAAACCTTCGATTTAAAGTATCAAATTTATCAACAGTGAGAGGTTCATTCCTATTATATTTTTGACATTCAGGATGACCATGGTAATAACACCCATAAAATTCAAATATTTGCTTAGTTTCCTCGCAAAATCCATCAACTTTGACTCCGGCAACAACTGCTTCTTTACCGTTTGAAGAATGCTTAATTTTAATACGTCTTTGTTTTGCCTCCCAAATTAACCATTGAATTGCTACCTTCGATTGGTTGTCGACGTTTCTGTAACCGTTTTTCGGTATAATTCCAATTGTATTTTCAACAAGGAAGTTTCGTCGGAATACTAGATTGCATGCAGATGCAATCGTAGTAGACTCCAAGAATGGTTCAACATTACATTGAAGAAGAAACAAATTTCTAAATTTAAGACAAGTATCAGTTAAAATTTTTACATCACTGACACAGTAGTCCACAAGATCACGTTCCATTATGAAGTTATCATCTTTATGTTCTTCATACCATTTAAAGAAAACTTCACGTTCAGCTGTTTTCATCGAGTCAGGTTCGTAATATTTATAATGAGGTAATTTTCCATGGTATGTAGCATTTTATGTCGTGTTGAAAAAGTGAGGGAAATAACCTTTCTTTAAAGTTGATGGTAAATCAAAAGCTTTTGGTAGTTTCGATAATGCCATTGGGAAATAATTGAGGGAATCTATAAATTTTACATTTCCAACTTGCATGAGAATTATTTTTGTTCCACGCATGATCAATTGCGGTTTCAGACTTGTATTTTCCAAAATGTAATTCAATATAAATTGATGGTCATACGCCTGACCGTTGTGAGCAATTACAATCACTGTTTTGAATACCTGACGAATCTTTAAAATATAGTTAAGAAAGTTAGGCACCACGTCTTTGGTTTCAACATGATTTCTATAACTACACTGCTGACAGAAATGCAGATTATCTATGTCAATACATAAATTGCATCTTTTCTGGAAAACACACAAATTAGGCTTATGTAATTTGAATAAAGAGCCATCTGATTCTTTTTCTTGGCGGCTCTCAAAATCATAAAAAATGTAAAGACATTTGTGGAAATTTGGTTTTCCTGTATTAGGTATCATATAGCATTGGTGATTTTGCGGGACATATATCTTACATGTATGACAAAAATATTCACCGCACACATGATCACTTTTTCCAGAAGTTTTCAGGTAATTTAAACATCTTTTGACTTCATCACACATAGATTGTTGTCCTGAACTTGAAGATTTGTGGTAGTCGAAACATATTTCACCTCGAAAATTTTGATTACATTCTCCACAGAGAATCTCATTAGCAGTTGTTTTGCAAGCTGGTGTTTTGTGGCATTGTGGACAAGATTTAATACATCTGTGTGCTTTTTTATTATCATACGGCTTATGGCATGTTCCGCAATAGTAGACACAACAGAATGCAGCAGTTAATGAAATTATTACATTAAAATGATTTTTGTAGTGAAGTAAATTAATTCTTTTTCTGTTTGGTTCATCTGATGTTGCTATCCCTTCGAATATTACTGTTCTTCCTTTTGTTGCATATTCATAAACCGTAATTATATAATCGGCTAGATATCTCTGAAATTCTTTCAGTTCTTCTATACCACAACCATCGAATGGCAAAGTGATATTGGCATTATTAACCAATATTTCCGCTCTTATTTTTTGCAGTTTTCCCACATCATTTCGCACTTTGTAAGCATCTGATGACTTGTCCGCATATGCTACTGCTACTGCTAAGGCTCTGGGTAAACACAAGTTATCCTTGTTTTTGATGGATATGATCCCACGTTTTTTAAGGCATTCTTCCTCATATGAATTGAAATGAGGTTCGCGGCTATTCCCTTTACCTGAAGGTAGTTTTATGGAAGTAACCGTTAATTCGAAAGTATCTGTGCAGAATCCTTCCGAGTTACTTTGAAATATTTTAAGCATCATTTCCCATAAATCCTCGATTTTAAATTCTGATGCGTTCTTAAAATTCACCCAACCACTTCCTCTCTCCTTGGAAAATCCTTTTCCATTAAATGTCACTCCAACCTTGTCCATAGCCCCCACACCCTGAAATGCAAATTTAAGTGCCTCTTCAACGGCAATTCTTACCCATGTTGTCGGCTCTGCTCCTTTGGGGATAGGACTGATCCTAAACTCTATTTTGTTGTCTTTCAGGTTGAATCGCTTTACTTTTGTTTCAGTGGATGAAACTACCTCATAACGCTAATGAATAAAAACAAAATTATCTATATTTTCCTTGTTTTTAAACCATTTTTTTTATAACTTACTTTTTCTTCAACGGGTGGGAGGAATTCAAGTTTTGGTTGCCCTCCTGGAAGTGATGCTTCAGAAACCTTCAAAAATAGCCTGAGAACAGCGCTATTTCTTCTTCTGAAAGTCCATTGAAGTTAGAAGGTAAAAATACATTAAAACTCTCCATTTCCAAAAGAATTCTTGGACCGTATTTTGTAGGAATTTTCTCCCCATTTTTTATTAAGTAGGTAATGGATTGAAGATCACTTATACTTTTTAATGGTTTAACCATACCCAAGTTATTCAACTTGTTCAAAAATTGAGAACTCATTTTGGATTTTTTTTATTTTATTTTTCAACCGATCACTGCAAAGTTCACAATTAAACTAACCAATCCTTTTTAAAAATCTTCCATACACCAAACAAAAACTTTGAACAGAAACACCCATTTATTTATAAGCTCACGCCATACAAATACATATTCCTATCTATTGTTCATTTGACAAAAGCAACAACAGTCATTTAATATCAACATAATAATTTTTCTTAATGTTGTAGAATTTCTTATTACTTCTCTTCAAATTCAATACATCGGATCGCTTCATCCTAAAAATCGTTTGTCTTCAGATATCAATTTAAAATTTAATAACAATTTGGCCCGTTACGGAATTCAATTTTTTTCTTTTAAAAAAACATTGGAGCAAATCTTATCGTGTTGATTCATCCCCATTTGAAACGAGAGCTAGGCTAGGTACGCAACGCAATGCCTTTATTACCCAGGGACAGCGAGTGGTTAGGGATAGTGAGTTATAAAATTTTAATTGTTCTTTGTCTAAAGTTTATGCTAGAAAATTAAACAAACAAAATCAGTAAATACAAACATGTATTTGAAAAAGGATACCTACACACCAAACTGGACAACTGAAATTTTTAAAATTACAAAAATTCAACGAAGTAATCCTATAACATATCTGCTAGAAGACTATCAATGTCCTCCTATTAAAGGTGGATTCTATGAATTAGAGCTACAAAAAAAAAAAACAAATATCCAGACACATTTCTTATAGAAAAAGTATTACAAAGGAAAAAAGATAAAATATTTGTAAAATGGTTGGGTTTCCCTCCTGAACATAATTCATGGATACACATATCTAAAATAAATAATAAGTAAATTTCAAATTGATGTTTTTTTTTTATTCTTTATTTTATTTATTTATTTTTTTTCTTAAATACAATATTTCAGATTTTGTTCTTTTATCTTTTTAATGATATATTCATACATAGATACATAGATAGATAGTTAGAAATATAAATATATATACGGTGATGAAAAATAAGGCTATTTTTGCGAAAAAACGCTTCCTTCAAAAGTTACAGCCTTTCAAAGTTTTCAACACTTTTCTTAATACTCATTTCCATTTCACATGATAACAAAAATACAATTCCATCTCATTCTCCATATTTATAAATAAATCATCATCATCATGGTCACCAACCCATCCATACATCCCTACACAAATAAAATCTACTCTCACTCATCCTCACACAAACGATCGCTCCTCATAAAATCCTAAACAAACCCACAAATTAACCATCAAATGCATACTCACTTCAACAGATCACCATATCACCACACTGCCGCACCGCCACCTCCTCATCCCGATACATCATACCCCTACATACCATCTTACACATCAATAAAAATACTGACATACAACAAAGACGACCACGACGCACAGTGGGACGACCCATAGCAATAAATAAAAAAATTGAATATTTTTGCGGGACTTCTGAGTGATTGATATGTTAATACACATATTTATACGTCATAACTGCATTTTAATTATTTTAATTTATCAACACATGCAAAAGTTATAGGGCGTTAAACAGTGACAAGTGGAATATTTTTCGCAGGCAGTAAGAACGAGTTTTTTTTTGTATATAATTTAAATTTGTCTCTAATTAAATTGTGCTCATACTTAATTTGGATAAAATGGAAAATAATAGTAATCAAGGTATGGGAAACCATATTCTGCTGTAAGAAATTATATTTGTTTCGTGGTTTTAGTAATATCGTCTCTGAAGTGAAGGTCTTATTAGATTTTTGTGTTAAAATGTGAATGTCGTGTTGAAGTAGAGTTTTCTAAAATACCCCAAAAAGCCCCCTTGAAATTTGTGCTGTTTTAAGTTGGACTATGTGTTTATATTCTAAATCCGAAAGGAATTTTTGCGCAAATTTGCGTTTTTTTAGTTATTGCCATTTTTGTAGGCTCAACTCCATCGATCAAAAATGGTGACTTGTTGCAAAGTTATATCGAGAATGATAAGTCGACGAAATTAATAAGTGTTGTTGCAAAAATGTGTGTATTACTGGGGTTAGAAGATCTAAATGAAGAACTAGAACTTGAAACTAAAAAAAGTTTCTAAATATTATTGCCTAAATTGAGGCAAAAGTGGGAAAATTGTCAAAGAAAACGTGACACGTTCATGGAAATTAATGAGCGATGGCTTAGCCTTGATTTGCCTTTAAGTGCCAAAATGCCTAGTGTACAAGGTAGTACAAGTCAACCAAGTCAACAAGCAAAGGCAGACCTTCAAAAAGTTTTAAAGATTGTAGCGAACGCACAAAAAAAAAACGGCGGGTTCAAGAACTTACATCACAACACAGCACAGATTAGCTTAACTGTGCTGATAAGATCTCGAGCCGATTCTCACACTTTCCTCAAAAATCGGAAAAACTTTGACCCTAAAGCAAAACCTAGCTTTGTACATTGACTTGGATTTGTCTAAGAGAAAGTACGCTCCTCTGCGTTCAGTTAGCAACGACATCCACAAAGATTGTATACCAAGTTATCACAAACTTAAAAAAATTATAAAGCAGAAATACTACCCGAAATTGATCTTGCGTCAGAAACAGTTGCTGAAGTCAATCTTCAATCCTTACTAAATAAAACCTCCAAAAGCATTGTCGAAATTAATAAAGAGAAATTATCATCTTCACCTAATAATGAGCACTTCGTTCGAGCTCATATGCAAATGGGGTTTTGATGGTAGCTTGGACACAGAAACTATAAACAAACATTTGCTAATAATGAGAATACAGATAGCTTCCTATTTGTAACTGCTTTTGTACAATTGAAATTAATGGATATTATGAACAGGGATAGACAAGGAGCTCATACGGAATTTCAAAATCATATTGAGGACCATTGTAACTGGTTGTGAATTTAATTTGGAAAGATTCGTGAAACTCTTGGAAGAAACGAAAACCATGTACCTTTCAAAATGGAGCTGGTTTTATATGCCTAGCAGCGTCCATAAGCTTCTGGTTCATGCTAAAGACATTATTTCTTTTTTTTTTCATTTGCCTATTAGTGGTCTTTCGGACGAAGCATTAGAAGCTAGACACAAGGAAACTTGGAAGACCAGGCTAGATCATAGTCGAAAGTGCGCTAGAACAAGTGCGATGACTGATTTAATAAATCATTTATTAATTACTTCAGACCCACTTATTTCAAATTTACGTTCAAATAGCTCACATTTACCTAGAATTGATGCAGATATTGATCAATATCTACTCAGCAATAACTTGGACGATAATGTGTGAGCATCAGAGAGCGATACCGATTAATTCATTAATTATTTATTTATTATCATTTATATTTTAAATTTCTTCATTATCATTTATTTTTTATATAACATAGTAATCACATCATGTTTGAATTGTTTTTAATAACAAAAAAAACAAAGTTTGAATTTTAAAAAAAAGTTTGCTGCTCCTCTTTTTTGTCGAATTAAGCTGTGCGGGGCACTTATCACTGGTTTTTGTATGTGTTTTTTAGTTCATAACGTAGATATTCAATGCACTAGTTGATTACATGCATAATAATTAAGTTCAAACCATTTATACAAGAGATATTAATTTTGCCGTTTTGCCCATACATTCGTTCCACTGTGCGACGACACGACCGACCGACCGATCGACTGTAGCAACCACCACCAAACACATTACCCACACCCCACCACAATCATCACGATCCATCAAACGCACATTCTCCAAATATCCAAAACTACTTTACACACATCTTCTTTAAACTCCCTCCCGACCGACCGACCGACCGACCGACGGCAGCAACCACCACAATCATCACGATCCATCCACCGCACATTCTCCAAATATCCAGAGAGCCCGCGCCGCCTCTTCCTCACTTCTATTCAAATCCAATAAAACATTTACGATCCTCAACATCACAAACCAACCCTTCATCATCATCACTTCCGCATGCGGCGCCATGGCGTGCGCCAAACAATACATCAAACACAATACCGCACCAATTAAAAACACATTAAAAACTATTCAAAACAAAACCCATTAAAAAAGCCATAAAAAAAATTCCCATGCTCAAGCGACGCATATTCTACTGCTAATTCTCACTCTTATTGGTTAACTTTTTTCAAACAAACAATATTAGCCTTAAATTAGAAAAACAAAAGAATATATTTAACAATAATTGAAAATCTTTTAAAAAATTTCCATTTCTTGTTATTATTAAACTGTGAAGGTTTTTTTATTAAAAAAAATATATGTATATGGATTTTTTGTAAAACAAAAGAATATCCATTGAAAGGAACAAACATGAAAATGATACAATTTAGGAAAACCAAAAAGAAGTGTTTTTTTTTTGGGTATATTTAATATTTTTTTAATTACTCAAAAACTAAGATACATTTAAACACCTAATTTTCTGTTTTTTTTTTATATAAAAAAAATAATAGCATTGAATTTTAAAAACAAAAATTATGCTGAATTACATATAGTTTTGAAAAGATTAAAAATTTATTTAAAAACTAGCTGCGCCACATCAAAAGTAGATTATCAATGGATGAGATTCTAAGCTGTCGTCGGATCAAATTGTATGACTAGTTGCATTACCGCTTCGTTTTGTTTGGTTGCTAAAAAAAATATTAATTAGTGCTTTCAAAGTTTGTGATTTAGGTAAAACTTACTTTGAAGTAGTCTTGCCATCATGAACCTTCTGTTTAACGAACGCACAATGAAATGGATTAGATTATAATTGTACCATTCCCAGAAGAGGGCTCGTAAGTCGATCCATAGATTGAAAAATTGTGGCTTATCAACTCGTTTGCAATATGCATAACGAATTCAGGGAATTCTTCTATATTGACAATCCTCAAGTTTACCAAAACTGCAGGGAATTCTAAAATAGTACATACAAAAATGATGAAATTATTTTTTGAATTTTCAAGACTTACCAATGATTTCCGACTCCCGTCATTTAGGTGCTTTATTATCCCAGCAGGTTGCTTAAAAATCGACATTCGGTTCAGCTGTTGTCCTTCAATGGCAACAAGATAGTGGGACATTTGTTGCTACAAGCTTGGATTTACATCTAGAAGATTAAGATTAAGCGAGTTGACCACGATATGAATGCTTCGATAAATACTTACACAACTGATCTCCGCGCCCTGTTGCGTCGTTAATTTGAGCGGCATGCATTATATTTCTTGGCAGCTGATGAATAGGTCGAGTTGGCAGTTTCTGTTACTGCTGTTAAATCGTTCTAACACCAACACTGAGCTGCTGGGAGGAGAGCGTTAGCGGTCCACTATTGAATGGCAAAACTTCAACTTGCATCCTTGACTTGGTGGTGTTGTTGCAGCTGGTTTTGTTGCATTGAATGCATTTGACTATTGGTAGAGATGGTGACACCTCCACCGTCAACGCCTGCGGGAGCTGTTGAGATGTACATACAAACACAATGGGCAGTATCTGTCGTTAAAAACATTGATAATATTTTGTTAAGAGAAATATAATATACTAGCGGCCCGTCCCGGCTTCGCACGGGTAAACATAAATAGGTACAGATATTTAAGTTATAAGCATGTTAATTAAAACGACCATGAATCACTTAATTAGAAAACAAATTTTGTCCTATCATTAATACTCTTCGCAGCGTATGCGATGAAAGACATTTTATGGTTAATTTTTTTACACCTTCGGTTGGTTTTAATAGGAATTTCTAAAGATTTCTATAGTAATCTAGTACTAAATATAGCCTATGTTACTCAGTGATAATGTAGCTTTCTAATGAAAAAAGAATTATTAAAATCGGTCCAGTACGTTTTGAGTTTATTCGTTACATACAAAAATACTAATCTTTCCTCTTTATAATATTAGTGTAGATAAAAACTTGCCTGCAAATCAGCGCCTTGTTTGCTTTGTCTTCCAGATTTCTTCAGGGAAATTGCTTCCTGCATCATGGTATGTTATTGGCAGCATATAAAATGAAAACACAGACTATAAAATTAATTGATTATTGTTGCACCTCCTTCACTGCAATTTGACTTACTTTTTATTCAATGAAGTGAACTTGTATATACTTTCTTCATTATAAGGAATTTTGGTCTGAAAAATATCAAATTATATTAAATATCAAAACAATTAAGGAAAACTTACTCTTCAAATCCGAAATCCATTGTTTTGTTTTGCAAAATTGATTGTCATTTTTGACAGGTCACACAAATTCCATAAGTTTCTATTTTAGCCCAAATCCCATTTTGTTTTTTTTTTCACCACTCACATGTATTCACCGATAGCAAATTTGAGAGAGTTCACCTCGAATTTGAGAGAGTTCACCTCGAATAAAATTTGAGGGTGTTTCAGGTAAGACGGGTACCGGTCGGGACTCTAGATAATATATTTCCTCTATGACTTTGAGGTGGATGAGGGAGTACTTTTTTCACGTTATATAACAACCATTCCATCACTATCAACGAGGATGTTTTGGGTCATTGTCATGAACGAAACTAAAATTATCTCCAACGTCCAATTTTGAAGCAGAACTTCTTAAATTATTTTTCAAGATGTTCAGGTAATCCAACTTATTCACTGTCCCTTCAACCCCAGCGAGCCAATTATTAATAACGAAGACAATTTTATAATGGACAAACTGAAGAATAAACCTCCAACCCGGTCGGCCACCGTGGAGGTTTTCGGCCAACAACCCCCCTTTTATAAATTTGCGGAAAGCATCTCACTAAACAAAAAACATATAAACAAAAACTACTATACTAATAAAAGCAATACAGGTACGAAACCCTTATAGGTAGCAACTCTAAACACGCTAACTCTCCAATCAAAAGAAAAATTTGTTGAACTAGAAAACGCGCTTAATAAGATACACTGGGATATAATCGGTTTAGCAGAAGTAAGGCGACAAGGCGAAAGCATACAAGAACTCAACAACGGAAATATATTTGCTTACTTGGGAACTTAACAAGGTCTTTATGGCGTCGGTTTCCTTATAAACAAAGAGTTAAAAAAGAATATTCAAGAAATTAAAGGATTTAACGATAGGATAATAGGAATGAAAGTCAAAGTAGAGAATTTTAACATATTCATCATACAAGTCTATGCACCAACTGAGAAAGCAACTGATGACGAGATGAATCGCTTTTACAAGACACTGGAAATAGCGACAGCACACTTTAAAACAGAGATTTTACTGATAATCGGTGATTTCAATGCTAAATTAGGTTTCAGAAAAAATGGCGAAGAAACCATTATGGGAGAATATGGCTACGGTAATCGAAATGAAAGAGTTAGTCGTCTTACCCAATATATTTGGCAACAAAAACTTATAGTTGGAAACTCGTTATTTAAAAAGAAACCGCAAAATCAATGGACCTGGAATTCACCAGGCCAAAAGTACAAAAACCAAATAGATTTTATTCTTTGCAATTAAAGATGTGTCCGTACTTAATAACTTTCAATTCGAATCAGATCATCGGATAGCACGCGCGGAGTTGTTAATAAACCATAAAACTAGACAACTTCATAAAACTACAAGAAAAGTATTAACAAAATCGATAAGTACAGATATCATCAGAAGTTATAATGCTGATCTTCAACAACGATATAACATTATATCAAGGTTAAATGAACCTACTCAAATAGCATATAACAAAATGGAAAAAACTATAAAAGAATCTGCAGACAGGTATATTCTTACTGCTGTATCTCAAAAACCGCAAAAAATATCGAGTGAAACTCTAAATATGATAGCACTTCGTGATAGTATTCGAAAAAAGACCAATCTGAATGCCCAAGAAAAACAGGATCTGAAAAATATATACGGAAGAACATCAAGAAACGTTGTCAAGAAGACATCCAAAAATTCAATGACAACCTCTTAAAGACAGTAATCGAAGAAACGAGATCAATAAAAAAGGCAAAGAATGCAATCCAAGATTATAAAGAGTGGATAACAGCAATGGCGGATAATGGTAAAAGAATTCACGAAAGGAAGAATATTAACCAAATAGCTACAAGCTTCTACATTAATCTATACAAAACACGCATAGTAGACACTGATGATATATTTCTAAAGCGACAAAACCAGGAAGAAGATTTTCCACCATTTCTTAAGAGTGAAATAGAGCGAGCAATAAATAGTTTAAAGAATAAAAAAAGCAAAGGAAATGATGGGATATTAGCTGAATACCTAAAGTTCGGCAATTTTCACTGGCCAAATGGTTGACTACTATTTTCAATCAGGTTTTGGTCACCGAGGAAGTCCCAGACCAATGGACGAAATCGGAAATAATTCTCATACATAAAAAAGGGAACAGGGACGATATCAACAATTATCGCCCGATAAGCATAATATCATCGATATACAAGGTTTTTGCGAAGTGTTTATTTTAGAGAATGAAAACCACTCTTAATTTAAATCAACCTTTTGAACAAGCCGGTTTTAGATCAGGTTTTTTGACAATAGATCATCTACAAACCGTTAATCAAATAATAGAAAAATGCAAAGAGTATAACATCACAATATACTTTGCCTTCATCGATTTTGCAAAAGCGTTTGACACAGTAGAGCAGAGATTTATTTGGAAGGCGCTTCTCAATCAAGGTGTAGACGAAAAAATAGTTCGAATCCTAAAGAAAATGTATGACAGGAGCACATCCCACATAATAACGGAATGCATCAGACTAGATTTTAAAATATCGCGAGATGTAAGGCAAGGAGATCCAATTTCACCAGCACTCTTTTCCGCAGCCTTAGAAGGAGTATTTAGAAAGCTAGACTGGGAAGACAAAGGATTGAAGATAAATGACAAATGTCTCTCAAACCTCCTATTTGCCGATGACATTATAATTATCGCAAACAGCAGTAAAGAACTTCAAACGGAAATATTGGGTTGTCAACAAATCAACAGAAAACTAAAATTATGACAAATGGTGCTTCTGATCCAGTTAGTGTTAATAACAATATATTAGAATACGTTGAAGACTACAAATACCTTGGTCAGATTAACTCATTCAAAGACAAAGAAAAAAAGGATATAGAGGAGCGAATGACGAACGCTTGGAGGCAGTTCTGGAACGTTAAGCATCTTCTTACATTGAATATTTCGAATAAAACAAGGAAATATGTGTTTGACTCAACAGTTCTTCCAGTCCTCACCTATGGGTGCCAAACTTGGCAAGTCACGAAAAACACTGAAATGAAACTCCAATCATGTCAGAGAGCAATGGAGAGAGCTATTTTGAACGTTCATATTGCCCAGCAAATTAACCATCAGACGTTAGACAGCACTAGATAGGAGAAGTCTGGGGGAGGCTTATGCTCAGATAACCTAAAATTATACCTCTCCTTTCAAATAATGTATATATTTAAATTAGTTTAAAACCTTGATTGAATTATTTGTTTCTTGTAATTTAATTAATTTTACGTACACATACTTGTTTAAATGTAATGTAAATATATTCAATCAAATGGTATTATAAAATTATTGTAAATTTTAAAGTATTAATGAGTGAATAAAGCTTGGAATAATAACTGTCCCTTCCACAAATTGAAAATTTCTACCTCCATTTGCTCCCATCGCTCATCGGATCCAAAAATGTTGATTCGTCGGTATAAATAACGAAATTCCAAAACTCTATCGGCTTATTTATATACTCTTTGGCATATTGTAGGCGCTTCTCTACATTTATGGCGGATAAAAGTGGTTTGTTTCGAGGCGTAAAACCTCTAAACTCTTCCGAATGTAAAAAATTTCTTACCGTCTGTGGATGAACTTGGACAATTTTGTTTCTATTCCGTTATTTCCACTGCCAAAATTTTGGGGTTACTTTGTACAATCCTTACTATACGCCTCTTGGTTTGTTTAGTATCAATTTTTCTCGGTCTCCCACTTCCACTTGGTCTTGTTAAAAATCCGTTTTTTTTTTTTTTTGTAAGAATTAATAACGTACTGAACTGTGGAATGTGGTTTTTCACAATATCAGCGATTTGTCTTAGACTTTTCTTTTCGTCCGACAACTTAACAATAAGTTTTTTCATATCAAGTAAAGTTTGTTTGTTTTCCATTTTTTTTTTAATTTCTCTTATAAATTTTCCTTTACCTGAGCGTCGAACTTGTCGAGTTGAAGAGGCTGAGTAGGGTCAATGATTCTCGAGATTTATCTCCAGATGAGTCCTGAAACCAAAGGTCGCTCACATACCTATACCCCTCCCTCGATCACTTCCTCTCCTACATAGGAAGCGAAATAACCGACTATTGTTACCTTCTCTCCTACCCACCCCTCGCTGCTGTTGAAAAAACCATCCAACGAACCCCTCTTTCGATTCCTCTCGTAACCATCCTTATAATCAGTCCTTCCATCAGAGCTAAACTGCCTGACTCCCTACCCTCTCTCTCCTTCCCTCAATCTACCTCCCAATTGGGCTGGATCTAAGGTGTTACACGACCCGTGCCGATGATCAGCCTGGCTGAGGGCCCAATTAAAAAACTAGCTCAGTCACTAACGGAGTATCCGGATACCTGGCGACCTCCGGATTAACCAGCCTTATCTGTATACACGGATCTCTGTACAGATGGACCACCCGTTATCCGCTACTAGTGGGATTCAAATGAACAATTCAAAAACAAAACAAACAAAACAAAATTTAAAGACCGTACCGGCCAGCAGTACGACGGCAAAGTTGTCTGCTGCTCATCCCTCTTCCACTGGTGCTGACATGGCTGTGGACACTCACAGCCCTGTTGTCACCAGTGGAATACCGGATAATTTGGTAATATTACCTTCTTCTCGTAGTGAGGCAGTTGTGAAGAACGGCTCCTCTACTACCACAGAAAGTAAACCTCTCAACTATTCAACACCGCGAGTCGGAGGTAGTAGGGCTGTGGTGCCAGGTCATTCTACCTCCAAAGCAAAGAATCCTAAAGAAGGTCCTGGGGGAGATGGGCGTAAGCTCAGACCCTCCAAGGCCTACTACAGGGACATGCGCAATGCTAAGAGGATTCTCCAGACGTTTGGTGAACAACTAGGCGCTGGAGGAAACTCTCAGCATGACGCCAAGATAAAATGGGCCAAGAGCTTCCTGGCCAAAACTAATTTAAAAACCAGCCAAGACTCAACGTCGAAGCGACAAAGGTCTATGGAGGGTAGTGTTTCACTACCTAAACGCCCAGCACTTCTCTTGACCCTCGCAAGGCAAAAATGTCCTTCAGTGACGTTCTGAAGGACAAAATGGTAGTCGCGATTATCGACAGAAGTGACGTAGATGGCACGATCTCTGCCGAGAACTGGACATTGGCCAAAGGACAGCTGGCCTTCAGTTTTGTCGAGATCATGCCTGACAATCCGGGACCACCGCCCATCACAAAATATGGCGGTTGGCATCAGGGACACATCAAGTTGATGGTCTGTGATGATCGGACGTCGTGCGATCTACTGACGCTATCGGTAAGCCAACTTGGGGAGGTCTGGCCTGGTGCTAAGCTGGAGGTTGTCGCAAAGGAGGACATTCCTTGCAGACCAAGGGCTCGCATCACGGTTCCGGCCATATTCAAGGAAGCTGACCACGTTCTGAAGGTAATCAGACTCTCCAATCCAACCCTTCCTACTCACAACTGGAAGGTTGCGAAATTGGAGGATCCAAAGGGACCCTACAAGGGTGCAATTGTAATCATCAATGCAGAGTCCCTTTCTTCTCTGGCGCAATCAAAAGGTGTGATTAGGTTCGGGTTTGATGAAATACCTCTGAGGGTCTACAAAAAAGATTGGGCCGAGGCACAAATCCTTCCCCATTCCCCACCCACACAAACGGAAACGGTTGCTGAGGAACCTGGTGCATCGGTCACATTTCCTTCATTGGAAAACGATGCATCCCAGGTATCCCCAGTAGCAGTGGAAGCTCCTACCACCGACCAAGGTTTTTCCACAATGGAGGCCGAGGTCTACGGCAGCGGAGATGAGGACATTCTTTTAGAATCGTCCTCTGATATAGATGACTCCGACATCACTGTGTTGGAGGCTGATCGGGAGTGCGATAGCGAAAATGCTGCGGTTACTCCAGATTAACCTCCAACACTCCATAAAGGCTTCGGCCTCCCTTCTTCTTCGCTTATCTAGCAGCGATGAAGATATTGTCCTGATTCAAGAACCCTGGATTGTTAAATCCATTGTTCGAGGAATCAGGACTCCCAAATACTACGTGCTATATGCATCAGGTGAAGATGAACCCAGATCTTGCATATTAGTAAAACGTAGCCTAAATGTATATTTACTCCCTAATTTCAGCGATCGCGATATCACCGCCGCAAGTCTGGAAACAGCCAGAGGAACATTCTGGCTGGCGTCGGCGTATCTCGGCCACGACCATCTTGGCCCTCTCCCGGGTGACACTCTGGAGAGATTAATAGCTGAAGCGCAAAGGCTCAATATGGGCCTCATCATCGGAAGTGACGCTAACGCCCACCATACAGTGTGGGGTAGCACGGGTATAAACGACAGGGGTGAGTCTCTTTTCGACTATATTCTAAACACTAACCTACTCATAAGTAACGTTGGCAAAGAGGCAACCTTTATTACTAAAAATCGACAAGAAGTTTTAGATATAACTCTTGTCTCCGACTTCATTAATAATAATATTTTGAACTGGAAGGTATCTAAAGATCACTCGTTTTCTGATCATAGATACATCCAATTTTACTTTGTAAATGAACCACCTTGCCAACCGATCTTTCGAAATCTAAAAAGAACAAATTGGCCAAAATACAAGAGAACGTTAAACAGTTTAGTAGAACCTGAACTCTTTAATACCCCCTCCAACACTGAAGATCTTGACGACAAAGTCAATCATCTAACATTAGCCCTAAACAAAACTCTAGATACTGCATGTCCTCTTATACAAGTAAGAGGTAAAGAGGAAACCACACTGGTGGAACTCAGGGCTAGATCCACTTCGAAAAGAATGCAGAAAACTCTTTAACAGAGCGAAAGCTTCTAGAGACATGTCTGACTGGGATTCATATAAAGAATCACTGAAGATATATAAAAAAAGAACTGAGGAAAACCAAACGATCGTCCTGGAGAAACTTCTGCAGCAACGTGGAAGATTGCTCTGAAGCAACCAGGTTGCGCAAAATCCTCTCCAAAAATCCAATCATGCAAAGCTGCTTGAAAAACGCCTCTGGCCTCTGGACCAATTCAACCGAAGAATCGCTCAACTTGCTACTAGACGTTCACTTTCCTGGTAGCTCTAATATTATTAATAACATTGTACCAAATAGTTGTGACAATATAATATATCCCCCACAAGGTCTAGTCACTAGGGAAAAACTCAAATGGGCTATTAACAGCTTTAAGCCATATAAATCTGCAGGTCCGGATGGTATAATTCCAGCTGAACTGCAAGAAAATGCAAGTTTTCTAATACCCATCCTAGAAAACATCTTCAAGGGATGCCTTAAATTGGCATACATCCCGATGTCTTGGAGACAGGTTAAAGTCGTTTTTATTCCAAAAGCTGGAAAAAACAGCCACGTTAATCCTAAAGACCTAAGACCTATCAGCTTATCATCATTCCTTCTCAAAACTTTTGAACGTTTGATCGATATCCACTTAAGGGCAAGTATTGATAAGTCCCTCCTTTCAAAGGCTCAACACGCCTACAACAAAGGTAAATCAGTTGAAACGGCTCTACACAGTATAGTACGTACAATCGAATATTCCCTCCATCATAAAGAGTACACCTTAGTTGCCTTCTTAGATATAGAAGGTGCATTTAACAATGTCGACACATCTGCAATTGCACGTGTATTGACATCTCTGAAGGTAGATAAGTCGATCAGCGAATTCATTAATCAGATGCTGATAAGCAGGATTATCAATTCAAAACTGGGCGATTTTACTGCACAAAGGGGTGTCAGCAGAGGTACGCCACAAGGTGGTGTCCTATCCCCTCTCCTCTGGAACTTAGTAATAAATGAATTACTAATTACTCTAGAAAGAGAGGGATACAGAGTGTTTGCCTATGCGGACGATGTTGCTATTGCAGTAACGGGTAAACATCCCAATATACTAAAAGAACTCTTACAAAACGCTTTAAATAAGCTCACCAGATGGGTAAATCGGTGTGGACTAGGCGTTAACCCACAAAAAACCGACCTTGTCCTCTTCACAAGGAAATACAAAGTCCCACACATTGACCCTCCCCTCATAAACGGTGTACCACTTAAATTCTCTGAACAAGCAAAATACTTGGGTCTCATTTTAGATAAGAAATAAGTTGGAAACCTAATATTCAAGAGAGAATAAACAAGGCCACAGTAGCCCTGTTCTCCTGTAAAAAGGCCATTGGTAATAAATGGGGCCTACAGCCCCGCATTACACACTGGCTATATATCTCGGTCATAAGGCCGATCCTTACTTATGCAGTAGCGGTATGGTGGACGGCGCTAGATACAGCGACAAATCGCGATAAACTCAGCAAAGTCCAACGAACAGCCTGCCTGTGTATGGGAGGAGCACTTCGCTCTACCCCCTCCGCATCACTAGATGTTCTGTTCCATCTAATACCGCTGGACATTTTCAGCAAGCAAACGGCCGTTAATACTGCCATACGGCTTCAAGCCTCCTCTCTGTGGATCAATAATGGAATTGGCCACACCACTATTTTGAACTCGTTCAGAACTATAAACAGTAATATTGACTACACCATACCCCATCCTCAGTTTAATAACTATAGCTTCAAAGTGACTAAACCTCCCAGGTCTTCTTGGGAGAATACATCATTTTTGAACGATGGTCCTATAAACTTTTATACAGACGGATCAAAACCGGAGGATGGAGTTGGTGGAGGCGTATACTCAGATAGACTAAACTTAAGTCTCTCCTTTCGTCTACCCGATCATTGTAGCGTGTTCCAAGCTGAAATCCTGGCTATAAAAGAAGTCCTATCCTGGCTTAGAGAAAACGTTATATCAACTAATGATATACGCATCTTCTCGGATAGCCAAGCTGCGTTAAAGTCCCTAGACTCTGTCTCCACAAATTCACTAACAGCCCTAAATTGTCGATCATCTCTTACGGAGATGGCTACACAGTTCAACATTCACCTTTTTTGGGTGCCGGGCCATACAGACATTCCAGGAAATTGCAAAGCTGACGAACTTGCAAAAAGCGGAACAACTTTGCCTCTGCTGGCTCACAATGCTAGCATAGGTATCCCCTTAGCTACATGTAAACTCATGCTAAAGCAAGACACCATAGATAAAACAAACTTCAGGTGGAATAACACCACCACCTGTGTAGCGACTAAACTAATTTGGCCTAATCTTAGCGCCAGGCGCTCAAAACAATTAATCTCTCTGAGTAGATTGCACATTAGCTACGTTATAGGTGTCCTGACTGGGAACTACTTAATAGGAAGGCATGCTATTCGACTTGGAGACCCTGCAAATGATTTTTGTAGGAGTTGCATGGACGAAGAAGAAGAAGAGACAATCTCTCATCTTCTATGCACATGCCCTGCCTTATCACAAAGACGTAGAATCCACCTTGGAGACTACTACTTTAACGATACCAGCGATCTAAAAAATTCAGACATTATTTGTCTCTTACGCTTCATTCGAATCTCCAATTGGTTCAACGATTTAAGCTGATTAACTGATCCATGTGGTATCACAACGGACCATATTTTGGTCTAAGTGTGCTGGACGTCCCAACCAACAGCCACTTTAACCTAACCTAACCTTATAAATTTTTAACAAATTATTACACTTGCATAATGAAAAAACTAAACCTTTCAAAAAAGAGATGATCTGATAAAGCCTACTGGATAACAGTTATATACAGTATTGTAACTACGAGTACAAAGTGTACAAGTTTTTTTTTGGTTTCATAAAACGGACTTTATTCATTGAATTTGTTTTTTTTTATTAAAATAATTTATTTTAAAAAATGTGTTTTACTTAATCTGGAGGTTAAAAAAATCCCTATTTTGGGTAAGTATTTTGGTTTTTTTTTTTATTGCAATGAACTCCATAGATAATTGCATTTTAACAAAAGAAAATCGACTGTACAACTTTTTTTGGTTCACTGTATTCATCTCTAAAAGAAAACTCAACAAAAAATGTTCCCACTATTATTTTATTAGCATTGTTCAAAAATATTTGTCTCATTTGAAAATGATACCAAAAAAGTAGGTAAAACCTTAATTTTTCAAATTGGCAACCATAAAAAGTTTATTTTCTGATTCTTTTTTTTTTGTCTTGTTGTGTTTTTTTTTTATTTTCTTCATTCCCAATCAACCAATCAAAAAACCACATTATACAGAATATAAATAATAAATTATAACAAAAATATCTTTTCATTGCCTCCCTCGAACTTTCGCTGAGTTTGTATACATTCTTCTCTATCTTCTGTTTTTTTAATAATCTGGAAATTTATTATTTTATATTGGAAGGACCAAATTTTTACATGACCGAAAATTACGGCGAAAAATACTGCAATGTCCCAAAGGCAGTAAGAATTTTTGGTCTTTCGTAAAAAACATGAGGAATTCTTCCTCTTCCTCGGTTCCTACGCTTGTTGTCAATGACACTCCTTTAGTTAGCTCTATTGATAAAGCCAACTTATTTGCAAGGCAGTTCGCCGAAAATTTCACCTTACCAGATAGTGTCATGACTCCCCCAGTTCTTGAACGCGTAAATGATTCTATGGGATCAATCTTTTTTCGTACTCGAACTGTGGCGAGAGTTCTTAAAGATCTCAACATTCATAAATCCGCTGGCCCAGATGGTATCCCCGCTATTCTTCTGAAGAGATGTTCTTCCACGCTAGCAAAAACCACTGCGTAAGCTTTTCCATCTATCCTATTCTTCTGGGCTCGTTTCGAGTAGTTCGAAAACTGCATTTGTTCAGCCAATCCCAAAAAAGGCGAATCTTCTTCTCCCACAGTGCTATCGACCGATAGCACTAACGTCCCTTCTTTCTAAGGTCATGAAAACGCTGATTAATTAATAGCTTAATAAATATCTTGAGGAACGGAAGCTTCTTAATGACCGGCAATACGGCTTTCGTAGCAATAGGTCCACTAGTTCATCTCACCGAACAGTGGAACAAATCTTTACATCGTTTTGGAGAAAGTAAGATTATTGCACTTGATATTTCAAAGTCATTTGATAAAGTCTGTCTTGATATCTTATCGAAAATGCGTGCTTTCGGTTTTCACGAATCTCTTCTTCGTTGGATTAGAAATTTTCTTTCGAACCGTTCAATACAAGTTGTTTTGGGCGGATTCAAGTCTGAAACCCATAAAATAAATGCTGGTGTGCCCCAGGGCTCTGTTTTGTCTCCGACCCTCTTCCTCATTTTTATAAATGATCTCCTGTCTGCTACTTCTGATCCAATACATTTTTTCGCTGACGATAGCACTCTTAGCTTTTCATATTCGTTTCCAGACTCACAACCCTCCTCTTCGGATGTAGAACTGCAACGGCAAAATATGATTAGCTCATTAAATTCCGACCTACACAGCATTGTACAATATGGAATAAAAAATCGTGTGGAATTTAATGCTTCGAAAACTCAATGCTGTCTTGTATCGTTAAAGCGAGATAAACCCTCTTCGCCACTATCTATGAGTGGCACTTGCATCAACGAAACGGAAAATCTCGACGTCCTCGGAATGTGCATCAGCAACCACCTTTTGTGCAGCGATCACATACGCGATGTTGCCAAAAATGCCGCAAGATGTCTAGGTTTTTTGAGACGTTGCAAGAAATTTTTCTCTCCGTCTGATCTGGCTTCAATCTACAAAACCTATATACGTCCGAAACTTGAATATATGTAACTCTCATCTCTGGGCTGGGGCTCCAGTTACTTATTTAAGCCTCTTAAATAGTATTCAAAGAAAAGCTTTTAAAATGATTGGTGACATTAACATCATCAACTCGTTTACGTCACTCGAACATCGACGCAAGGTTTCTTGTCTCACCCTTTTTTACCGCCATTTTAACGGGCTATGCTCTAGAGAAATAGCCAGTTGCATTCCTCCCCTTAAACAATTTAACCGTAATACCAGCGCTTCTAGGAATGCCTATCAGTTTACCCTTGAGCCCAACTTCGGCCGTACTATGAAGTACAGAGGTTCATGTTTTAGCCGTACTACGCGAATGTGGAAAGCCTTGCCACGCTCTATCTTTCCCTGTCATTGCAATGTTCAGAAATTGACCGACACCTCCTATCCAACCCTTCCCTATTTTCCTAATGCTCACACTGTGTCTTTGGCATATTAAAGGTATACAAAACCCTTTTAGTGTTCGCTAATTATATAAAAAAAAATGATTTGATGTCACTGGTTCTTGAGCTATGGACGACGAAAAAAAGTTCCCGAACTTACGGACGCACAAACGTGCGTACACACGCACTAACAGACATCTCTCTAAAAATCTTTTATTTAGACTCTAGGGACCTTGAAACGTCGAGAAATGTCAATTCGACAAATCGGACCAATTACAATAACTTAGTATGAGAAGTTAATAACATTTGAATTTTCTCATGAAATTTCTGAAGTTAATGTACCTTGTATAAGTAATTCTTTTTATATTACAGTGAACCAAAAAAAAAAGTTGTACAGTTGATTTTCTTTTGTTAAAATACAATTATCTATGGAGTTAATTGCAATAAAAAAACAAAATACTTACCAAAAATAGAGATTTTTTTAACCTCCAGATTAAGTCAAATACATTTTTTTAAATAAATTATTTTAATACAAAAAACCAAATTAAACAAAGAAAGTCTTTTTTATAAAACAAAAAAAAACTTGTACATTTGAAAAATTCAATTAAAAAACAGCAACATTTCGAAAACCCAAATGGTTTATAATTTTGTATAATGTCCTTTAGCATCTAAGAGCATTTGCAACCTCTTTGGCATTGAAAGGGCCAATTTTTTTTGTAACATATGGCGTATTTTCAATCCATATCCTCTGTATGGCATCTTTTAACTGTTCTTTATTTTTTACTTTCCTTTCCCTCAACTTTTTTTCAACATGAGCCCAAAGATGTTCAATTGGATTTAAATCCGGACTTTGAGGTGGATGAGGGAGTACTCTTTTCACGTTATATAACAACCATTTGTAGGAAACGATTTTCAAACTTTTGAATGCTTATAAAAAGATTCATAAGAATCTGCAAAAAAAATCCTGGATATGAATCAAAAGTCACCAAAACTCTTCCAAAACCTACAAATCTTGTTTTCCTTAAGTTAAAAAAAAAGAAAAAAAAACAAAAGTTATTGTCGCTTACGCGTAAAGATCATTCTGTTACCAGAATAAATTTAAGTCGATAATACAGATTTTTCTTTTAAGTTGCCACGTACCCAAAAGCGGCACATTTCCGCTTTCGTTCCAATTCAGATCATTTATGCCGAAACACCGTGTGGCTATATTGCAATATCCTCTCGGTAACTTTCTTTTCTATCAAGATGTCAGCCAGGCAAGTCACCTTCGCCTAAAAGAATCCTCGAGTGAGAACACGATTAACAAAACCAAAAATCTTTAGGTAAGAAAAATAATGAAATCAACACAAGTAGATTTCATTGAAATTTTCTCTACCTTACGTAGTTATTCTCATAAGAAAATTTATAGGGAATTTCGAAGCCACCTCCTCGACCTCACAATCTTTCAGTTGGTCATCCCAAGTTTTTTGTCTGCTCGTCGTCGTCATCCTTTTCACCCAATCGACGACCAACAATTTTAACTTCGACAGAGAATTGAAAAACCCTAAAACCGGTTTTATAAAGGTAAACAAAAAAAAAAGTATAAAATTAGAAATTAACATGTAAAATTATTTATCATCTAGGGTAACATTACCGAGCGGACTTCGTTTTTTTGTAGCAACATTAATCACCTATAACATCTAGGGAAGAAACAAGATAGTGAAATTGCGAGGAAGGGAAAGCCCTTCTCGTTTGCTCTACAGGCCGTCAAGTGGCCGGTCACAGGCGAAAACAACATTTCAAGTAAATCAAGAAGTAAAAATCAGAAGCTAAAAACAGAAAAATAGTTTAAAATTAAAAAAAGATACAAATCTGTGTTTAAAGTAAAAAAAAAAAAGGAAAGTAAATTAAAAAAAAAGAGTAAGTTATATTACAAAAGAAAAGGGATAGTCATAGAAAGATTTTAAAAAAAAGGTAAGCAAAAAGAAAGTCATTTTGAAAAAAAAAGAAATTAGTTTTGGTTGCTTTCTAAATAGCCTTTAAATAAAAAGAAAAAAAAAACAGTACTGAGTTAAAATAAAAAAAAAACGAAACTAAAATCTAGAGTCAAGAAAGTTAGTAATTTAAGTCAAAGGAAAAGATTAATTTCAAAAAAATTAAATATATAGTGTAACATCCCATCCGTCGGTTATTTAATTAGTTTTTTTTTCGAATTTTTTTTTTAATTAAATCGGTTAAATCTTATATCGGTCGATAATTTTCATTCAGTGTATAGATGCATGCATAATGTTTTATTTCAACAATCAACGTCTAGCAATCTTCGGCGCTACAAGATGCTGTGCACAACATGTTGGAGCTGGGGTAAGTGCAGTGAGTTTTTTTTATAAATTTACTAAACATGCATATTACATTGAATTTCAATGAAAAACAAAAAACGAAATTAAGATCAAAGAAGAAATGAAAGAAGAAAGGAAAATTTTGACAAAAAGTAAAACGCAATAAGAAAATAAAGAATTTAAACAGGAAAAATAAAACGTGCAAGAAACGAAAGATTAACAATAAAGTAACGAATGAAAGGTCAAAACAAAACAAAGAAAAGAGTAAACGAAAAGAAAAATTAAAACTTCGAGAAGTGCACTCTAAATAGATATAGTTAGAGCGGCTTCGATGTCATTCACATTTTTTTTGTTAATTTTTATTTTTTTTTGAAATTTTAATTTTTCTTTTGAACGATGTATGGGTATGAAAAGTATATTAAGATCATGTGCGATTATTTTATGAGATGGTGAGTGAAATAATAAAATTGATTTTGAATCAAATTGAAAATAAAATTTTGGATGAACTTTTTTTTATTTTTGATGAATTGGAAGAGAGACGATTTTAATTAGAATTTTTTTTTGATGCTTTAACTTGAAAGTAGATCTATGGTTACCAACTGTGGGGATATTTTTTTTAGGTGAGCTAAAAGAAATTTTAAAGATGAAAGTTTAAGTTGATGATTTTTGGGAAGTGAAGGAGATAGTATGAAGTGACGTTCCTGATTTTATTTAAAGGGGGATTTTATCTCCCTTTTCCAAAAAGGGCTATTACTATATCTAGGGCATGCCGTAATAGCGTAGGAGCGTTTCCGAGACGTTGGTTTTGGTTATGCTTTATTAGGGCGGGTATAAAAAATGCTCGAGGACACGAACACCTATGTCCTCCTTTACGTGTGCGCAGACAAAAAAATCGGTAGCAAAGATTCGGGTCCCACTCTTTAAAAAAAGGATATTATACACAGTCAAATACCATCTCCGACGCAGGTCTTTAAATAAACGTAATAAGTTCACTAGCGGATAACAAGATCCCACCCCCAACCTCGGCGAGCTAAGCATGGTAACCTATAAGGCCTAAATAGTTATCGAGGCTTTTGGACAACTCTTCAGACCACTACCCATATTAATTGACGGGTCTGTAAACGTCGTTTGATAGGGGGTAGAGGAGTCAGAGGAGCTATAAATGGTCATGCATAAAGTATACATTTTTTTATTGTTACTGATTGTGTGGGAATAAATATAAATTTAATTTTTCAAACGTTACAGATGGCGCCCAACGTGGAGCCCGAATTTTTTTTTTTTACCGATTTTGTTTATGTTTTTCTCCGACTTAGTTGAGTTTTATATAGTTTTTGGAAATTCTGGATGAAGTTAAAAGCTTATCTTCCAAATGCATCTAACATCGTAACATGGCAAGCCGCTATGGTTGACCAGAAAGTCGTAAGTAATTTGAAAGGTTCCTTGCTGTTGCAACCTAGTAAACTTGCGTGTTTAGCATTCAAACAAATTAGTGTTTTCAATGTCCTTACTGGGAAATAAAATGGCATTCCAGTAGTTTAGTGCGTTGAACGCTTACGTTACGTTTTCATATTTTTTGGAAAGTTTTTTTTTTTTTTTGGTGGATCGAAAGCTCCATCCGGTAGATTAGTGGAAAGAGATCCTGATTTACGTCTGTTGCTGAAGTTTAAGATTCCATATAAAAATAAAATTATGTCTTCGATCATCCCACTTTAACATCCCGAGGAACAGTACCGCGTTATGGGAATCATTTTCCATCTATATACATTAACCGGAGGGTAGATGTTATGATTTCATCCTATGACAGTTGTATTGTAATAAGATACAAATGGTTCTTTGACAAGGTATTTACCGGTGCAGATTATACTCACAGTTGGAAAACACGTTACATTTTTTTGGGGTCATTGTCTTTGATAAAAAGGAATGGAGCTCAATTTTATACATTTTTTTTCTCGAATGGCAGTTCAAATTCCGAATTCACTACCCAGATCTTTAGATGAAAATTTTGAAAGTTAAATATTTTGGCATTATAAGAGAAAGTTTAGAAACTTTAATATTTTTTTTTTTGAGTTAATGAGGTTTTTGATTTGTATTTTTTTTGAAAGATTTTAGGTTGTGTTTTAGAAAATTGAGAATTTCATAATTTTTTATATTTGGTACAAAAGTTATTGAGTGACAAGTTTTCAATTTACAGTTTACATAAGAAAAAAACAATTTTTTTTTAATCACGCAAAGATTATAGTACTAGAAGGTTAAGAAAGCTAATTCAATCCAATGGGTCGACCAAAGAATCCCACGTCTAACGATGGCCAAGTTTCACAAAAAAACCGAAGTAGTAGTAGGCATCTTGGAGAGCGATCAGAGGTTAATACAATGGAAGAAAATCGGAACGATTCCGAACCGGGAGGATCAGGCCAAAGGGCAAACGAGGATAATAATGGTGGTCGCCGTAGAACATCGAGTGCTAGAGACCATGAACACTCCAAAGATGGAGAACAATTTGAAGCGTATGTGCAATATGTTGTTTCTGCAACATTAGGTCTTACACGTACTGAGGATCAACAGTTCATACGCGAGGAACTGCAACGAACCCGAGATCTGTTATTACTAAAAGTTACAGACATTGTTAAGGAAAGCCTTACTAATATATTATCTGCTGTGGCTCCAAATCAGCAAGGACCACGAACATTGTCAAACCTGAACCCTCCAATAGAAAGAGTGAATGCTCAACCGTCACAACTTCCTAACGTGAACGATTGTAACACTAATAGTAACCCCACAAATGAACCTACCGTTCACACTGTAGATATGGCTCGGGGTCAAATATGGATAATTTTCTCGCTCAATCTTCATCAGCCAGTCACTCCAATCCAACTCCACCGTCTTCAACATCTGTACAACGTTTCCCACACTATCACAAGTGGGGAGTAAGATTCGACAACAAGAACATGTCGGTTGATGACTTTTTATTTCGACTTGAAAAAGTCAAGGATAGTTACAATGTAACTTGGCCAGAGGTTGTCAAGAATTTTCATCACTTCGTGAGCGGTAGTGTGGAAACATGGTACTGGATGTTTTCGAAAAATAATCGTTCAGCTAACTGGTCAACGTTGAGACTAGCACTTATTGAACAGTACCGAAGTCTGGAGACAGATTCGGAGCTTTCTAGGAAAATGGCCAATCGTAAGCAATTGTCGAATGAAACTTTTGACAGCTTCTATGATGACTTAATATTAATCAATTCGCGTTTACGAACACCCAAACCTGTTAAGGAAATCATCGAGCTTATAAAGCAAAATGTGCGCCGTAAAACAGGACAGCTGTTACTAACGTTTAACACGCATAGTTTACCGGAAATGGTCTATGTGTGCAGGACCATTGAGAAGTTTTTGAATGCAAATGAGCCTACAAAATCCAAATATCTTCCAGGTACCTCGTTTCAACAACTTCGACGTCAGGTAAACGAGATAGAAGCACCCTCTGCTAATTTAAATTATGCAGCTTCAGATATAGTTGAGGCCTACCATAAGGAAGCCAATACACTCAAATGCTGGAACTGCAAAGTAGAAGGTCATAAATTTAAGGAGTGTGACTGTTAAGCCAACAAAATTAAAAAACAACAAAAATGTATATAATTGTACATACATAGTTATATAATTGTATATTTTGAATTTTTGAATAAACAAAAAAAATGAATTATAAATTTATACATAATATGTTTATATTTTTCTTAACAATACTTAAGCTAAATAATATAATTTAAATAAAATGAAAAATCCAGCCGATCTGCAAAAAAAAGGAAAATAGGATCGGTTAAAAACAACAAAATTGTATGTACGTCTACGTACTTACCGAATGTTGTCGAAACACCCTCTGCGCAAATACTCAATTTGCACTGTGGAAACATTTAAATGATCAAAACATGAAAGAAAAAATAAAAAAAGGTTTAATTAAACAAAAACAACACAAAAGCAAAAAAATTAGTGTATGCTTAAAATACAGCACACCCTATACTCACATGAAAACAATAACAAACAAAACAGCGAAAGCGTAGGTGTCCACAGGAGTCTCACCGGAATTTGGCAATTGTTATTGTTGAGTGAATGACCTAAAAATAGGAAAAGGGATAGGTTTAAAACATTAAATTTGCGTTAGTTAATAACAATTTACTACAATTTAGTCAAATAACACACATTACACGAACAAAACATTGACACAATTTGTAAACATATATCACAGTACAAAACACTAATTTTTCGTCACGATTTCCATTAAAAACAATAAACAGGATAAGGTTTTAGGTTCGTAGAAAACAAACAACTAAATTTTAAACATTTTTACATCATATAAACACAGAAATACATTAATTGAAAACAAATGAGGCAAACAAATATAACCTCAAATTATATTGAAACTTTACATTGACAATAACACTATTAATTTTACAAACCACAAAGAATAAACACTTGAATTAATTAAAGCACTACCCGAACATCTGTTTTAACGTTAACAATTAAACAAATCACAAATAATTAACAAGATTTTTATTAAATAAAATTTGCACGACATGCGCACAACAACTTTTCCAATTTGACAGGTGAACTTTATTATCAGTGTTCACAGGGTGCACTATGTATAAAGGATTTTATCTAAAGAACACGAAAATTTGGTTAATTTAGTAAAAAGTTAATTATTTATCACTACATAGTATAAAACATAGTATAAAACAAAGTCGCTTTTTCTGTCATGTGTCATGTTGTATGTCCCTATGAACGCTTAAATCTTTAAAACTACGCAACGGATTTTGATGTAGTTTTTTTTAATAGATAGAGTAACTCATGAGGAAGGTTTTTATGTATAATATCATCCATTAAATAGTGGACAAATACTGTTATTTTTGAGGTTTCTAATGTGATGTCGCAAATAATTACATTTTTTCCGCTTACATTGCAAACGCAGGCTGAATCCTACGAGATTTATCAAAATAATAATGTACTAAGTATTGTACACAATGAAAAGGTCTACAGAAAACTCCGCGATGGTATATGTCTATCTCTTATGGATATCCCACAATAACATTTTTTTGTCATTTACTTTTTACGACAAATAATGACTAATATTCGAAGCGATTTTAACCAATACAGCATTAATCCTTATCCAATTAAATACCTTAAATACATTGTTGATTTAATATAGATCTATTTGGCCTTTTACAGCATCTGATTTAAATCAATATTTTTGAAGATGTACAGATTTAAAAATTGCGGAACGTAGCGTTTACGGCGACGCGGCGCGGCGGCAGCGTGCCTATAAATAGCGCGTCGGAGGCCGCGGATTTCCTTATAGCACATTGAATTTAGCAGCGATCGGACGCGTTATCGGAGTTTTGTAGCGAGGAAAATAACAATCAACGGAACGTGAGGCTCGACTCAGTCAGCTTCGGGATAATTATAGAGCTGAGAGAGAGAGAGAATCTTCAGCAGAGCGTGAGATTCGCCGCCGTCGGGATCGAGATAGGCATACAGTGCAGAGGGACAGAGAATCGAACGAATAAGTAAAATCGTTCTTTAAGTTGAGGTATTTCGGCAAAAAAAGGACTGAATAGAATAGGTATCTTTTGTTTTTTGTTTCTGAATGATAAGTATTTAGATATTTTTTACTGCGGCAGTTACTAATAATATGGCAATTTGTGTATAGGTAATCATAAGCAAACATATATAGAATTGAGTTAATTTTTGCACACAAATTATAAAGTCATGCCTGGAAGACGTCGTCGTTCGAACATAGGTCGTAGTACAGCGAATGCCAGAAGATTACGTTCAGCAAGAGATGAAGAATCGTCAACGGAACGTGAGGCTCGACTCAGTCAGCTTCGGGATAATTATAGAGCTGAGAGAGAGAGAGAATCTTCAGCAGAGCGTGAGATTCGCCGCCGTCGGGATCGAGATAGGCATACAGTGCAGAGGGACAGAGAATCGTCAGTTGAGCGTGAGGCTCGACTCAGTCAGCTTCGGGATAGACGTAGAGCTGAGAGAGAAACAGAATCGTCAGTTGAGCGTGAGGCTCGACTCAGTCAGCTTCGGGATAGACGTAGAGCTGAGAGAGAAACAGAATCGTCAGTTGAGCGTGAGGCTCGACTCAGTCAGCTTCGGGATAGACGTAGAGCTGAGAGAGAGACAGAATTGTCAGTGGAGCGTGAGGCTCGACTCAGTCAGCTTCGGGACAGATATAGAGCTGAGAGAGAGAGAGAATCTTCATTAGAGCGTGAGGTTCGCCGCAGCCGAGACAGGGATAGACATCGAATAAAGAGAGCCAGAGAATCATCAGCACGAGTTACTAATTCGTGGGTAGATAAGGAAAATTCTGCCATGAATTACGATCCTTCGATTTCTTACAAGGACGATCGTATAGTATCAATAGGTACTATGTCAGTAGTGTGTGAACATTGCTTGGCGTTGAAATTCAAGGACGAATCGAAAGGCATGTGTTGCTTACAAGGAAAAGTCAAATTAGAAGAAATTCTCCCTCCACCTGAACCACTTTACTCTCTTCTTACGGGTGATCATCAAAAATCAAAACAATTCATGCGAAATATACGCCGTTATAATAACGCATTTCAAATGACCTCTTTTAAGAGTAAGCAAGTCGTTGAGCGTGGGTTTATGCCTACATTTAAAATTCAAGGGCAAGTGTACCACTTAGCTGGGAGCTTGCTACCACTTCGACCCGACGATCACAAATTTCTGCAAATATATTTTATCGCAGATCCAGATACACAAGCATCTACGCGGTGCTCAAGTGTTGCACAGCCAATTGATACAGGTTTGATTAGATCTCTCCAAGATATGTTACATTCTCATAATTGCTACATACAGTCTTTCAAAACTGCGATTGAGAGTGTTCCAGCAGATACTCCTGACTTTAATGTCGTAATCCATGCAAATAAAGCTCCTGTTGGAGAACACAGAGGACGATACAATGCGCCTTCCACGAGTGAAGTAGCAGTGGTGATAGCTGGGCAGCAATTTGACAAAAGAGATATTGTATTGCATAGTCGTGATGATAATTTGCAAAAAATTTCAGAGTTACACAGATCTTATGACAGCCTACAATATCCTTTGATGCTATGTCGTGGAGAAGATGGTTATGCCATTAATGTTTCTCAAGTTGACCCAATCAGTGGTACACCTCTCCGTAAAACAGTGTCATGTATGAACTACTATTGCTACCGTATAATGACAAGACGTAACAATTTCAACACTTTGCTTAGATATGGAATGTTAACAAACCAGTACTTGGTAGATCAATATGCGAAAATTGAATCTGAGAGATTGGCCTACATCCGTAATAATCAAACTAAATTGAGAGCTGAAAATTACGTTCATCTTCAGGATGCTTTACAGGCGAATGAACATCACAACGGCGTTGGGCAGTTGGTTATACTACCTTCATCATTCACAGGTGGACCTCGATATTTACACGAAAAATCACAAGACGCCATGACTTACGTCAGAAATTACGGCAAACCTGATTTATTTATAACTGCAACATGTAATCCGAATTGGCCGGAAATAAAAGAAAATATTAACCCCAATTTAACTCCACAAGACAGATACGATATAGTTAACAGAGTCTTCCATTTAAAAGTACAGAAGCTCCTGCACCTCATTAACAAGTGTCATATATTCGGTCCCGTGCGCTGTCATATGTATACAATAGAATGGCAGAAACGTGGCTTGCCACATGTACACCTGTTGGTGTGGTTAGTGAACAAAATTCGACCAAACCAAATTGACAGGGTTATATCAGCTGAATTACCGGATAAAGATGAAGATCCTATCCTGTACGAAATCGTAAAGAAACATATGGTGCACGGCCCTTGCGGGACTTTAAACCCGCATTCTCCATGTATGCGAGATTCTAAATGCAGCAAAAAATTTCCGAAGCCGTTCCAAACTCAAACAAGTACTAGCGATGACGGATATCCCAAATATCGTCGACGATCGCCAGAACAGGGTGGGCAAAATGCTACCGTCCGAAACTGTGATATTGATAACCGATGGATTGTTCCCTATAATCCGCTCCTTTTGAAAATTTTTGATGCTCACATCAACGTAGAGTTGTGCAATTCGATAAAGTCAATCCAATATGTTACTAAGTACATTAACAAAGGCAGTGATCAAGCCACTTTCAGCATACAATCACCAAATGAAGTGGAAAAATATCAGTCTGGACGTTACATCTGCAGCTCTGAAGCTGTATGGAGGATTTTATCATTCGAAGTGCGCGACCGGGCTCCCACAATTGTTCACCTTGCAGTTCATTTAGAGAATGGACAAAGGGTGTATTTCACTGAGAACAATATACAAGAAGTTGTTAATAACCCGCGGGATACAACATTGACAGCATTCTTCAAGTTATGTGCTCAAGATGATTTCGCGAAAACACTGACATATGACAGAGTTCCAAGTTACTATACATGGAACCAGAGCTCTAAAACTTTTCAACGGCGAAAACAAGGTACTGCGGTTGATGGTTTCCCCGGAGTAAAAAAAACGGATGCTCTTGGCAGAGTCTACGTGATTCATCCCAACAACAGCGAATGCTTTTATCTGAGAATGTTACTGCATATTGTAAAAGGCCCGACATCCTTTGCACACCTAAGAACTGTACAAGGTGTTGTTCACAATACTTATCAAGCAGCATGCAAAGCTATGGGGCTCTTGGAAGACGATTCTCAGTGGGAAAACACATTATTAGAAGCAGCTGTTTGTAGTTCAGCTACATCATTAAGATATTTATTTGCCATCATAGTAGCGTTTTGTCAAGTAACTGATTCTGTTAATCTATGGAATAAGTTTCAAGAAAATATGGCCAGTGATATTCTCATTCGGCGACGGCGAGAGTTAAACTCAGATGATGTGCAATATGATCAAAACATGTTTGACGAAGCATTATTTAAATTGAATAAAGTAGTGCAATTACTTTCGGGTAAATCGATCAAGGATTTTGGGCTGCCGATGCCAGCTAATACTACTAACTCAGATTTAACTAACAGTGCCGAATACACAAGAGAAACATCATACGATCAAACGAGACTTTTACAAGATATAGCTCAAGATGAGCCACGATTAAACATCGATCAGAAAAAAGTATTTACTGCATTACTATCAACAATTCAGAACAATGAAGGGAAAATGTTTTTCCTTGATGCCCCAGGAGGTACAGGAAAAACATTTTTAATCAATCTGCTTTTAAAAAAAGTAAGATCTACCGGAAAAATTGCGTTGGCTGTTGCGTCATCCGGTATTGCCGCTACGCTTTTGGAAGGAGGCCGAACCGCACATTCTACATTCAAACTTCCGCTGAAAATCGCCACCGATGATAATAACAGCGTCTGTAGTGTTTCTAAACAGAGCAACACAGGAAAATTGATGAGGGACTGCTCATTAATAGTCTGGGACGAAGCTACTATGTCAAACAAAGCGTCTGTGGAAGCTCTGGATAGGACAATGCGCGATTTGCGCAACGTAAATTCACCTATGGGTGGATGTACAATTCTGTTCTCAGGAGATTTCCGTCAAATCCTACCAGTTGTGACTCGAGGAACACGTGCTGACGAAATAAATGCTTCCCTAAAAAGATCCAACCTTTGGCCACATGTCAATAAATTAGAGCTTAAAACTAATATGAGGGTTTCGTCATATTCACGTGAGAACAGGCTATTTCCAGAGCTACTGCTAAAAGTTGGCAATGGAGAGTTAACACAAAGTGAGGGAAGGATTAACCTAGAAAACCTTTGTGTTTTGATAGACAATATCCAAGAGTTAGTCAACAATGTCTATCCTGACATTGATAACATAAGTTCTAAGACAATATCTTGGTTTAAAGAAAGAGCGATTCTGTCACCAACTAACGAACAGGTAGATAAGTTAAATAACTTGATTCTTTCAAAGATTGATGCGCCGACGAAAATATACTACTCGGTCGATACTGTTATCGATTTGGAAGAAGCTGTTCATTTTCCTACAGAATTTTTAAATTCTTTGAACCCGTCTGGACTCCCTCCTCACAAAATGGTGCTGAAAGTAGGTTGTCCTGTTATTTTACTTAGAAACCTGAATCCACCTAAACTTTGCAATGGCACGCGTTTGCTGGTAAAATCTCTGAAAACTTTCATAATAGAGTGCACAATACTCACAGGATGTGGTACCGGAGAAGACGTATTGATTCCCCGAATCCCTCTGATACCATCGGATTTACCCTTCCAATTTAAACGTTTACAGTTTCCGGTAAAGACATCTTTTGCAATGACCATTAATAAATCACAGGGTCAAACCTTCAACGTTGCAGGCTTAGATTTGAGCGTTGACTGTTTTTCACATGGCCAACTGTATGTCGCACTTTCAAGAGTAACCTCTAGAGAAAACATGTTTGTATTGTCTAATGACAAGAAAGCTGTGAACGTTGTATATAAAGATATTCTGTAATATATTAATTATTGTTGTAAAATAAATAGGTAAAAATGTAAAAAAAAGTAAAAATGTAAAAAAAAGTAAAAATGTTAAAAAATTGTAAAAATGTAAAAAAAAAGTAAAAATGTAAAAAAAAAGTGAAAATATTGTGTATAAAAGATATTCCAAAGATAAGGAAAGGGGAATTGTTTTAAGTACTCCAAAAACGCGTGCGGGCTACGGCCAGTAAATGAATAAATCAAATCTACTGGATTGATTTTATCATTTTTTCAGTGAGTTACATATTTTAAACCCGTGCAAAGCCGGAGCGGGCCGCTATGTTTTTTTATAAACAACGTTCACAGTTTTTCTGTAGCGTATTTAGTATATCAGCATTGCACCCGTGCGAAGCCGGGGCGGGTCGCTAGTTAAGTTATAAACAAATTATTAATTTTATAATAAAGACAATAAGTAAGAAAGATGAAATAGAAATACATCAAAATGAAAATAAATCTGCACGAAAATTGCAAAATGGCAACGAAATGGCATTGCCCGAAATTCATTTTTTTTAATGTTTATTCACCACGGTAAGAACATAAAAATGTTTTAAATAATAAAAAAAACACAAAATGTTATTAAATATTGAAAAGGAGTAATATTAAGATAACCAAATAATAATAATTATTGATTTCAGCAAAGTTAAGCTTATTTCTTAATATTAATGAAAAATTCTTTATTATTTCATGTGGTGAATTCAACAAAATTTTTATTCCACCCAATTGGTAATGTCATAGCAATGGAAAAACTGCCCGAAAAGGGGTATAAAAGGCCGATAAATTTTACAATCGTCCTCTTTGAGTTCAGCACGCCGCCAGATACAACCAGATAAACAGCAACCAACATAATTTAGTTTTACAAGAAAACCAAATTAAATAAAGGTAAAAACAGTGGAACTTGTTTGACGATTTATACGTCAAAAATATATCACTGAGCATCTAAGCTTTAAAAAACTAACATAATTTGTTTAAATAGAGTCGAATTGAACTTGTGGGACGATTTATACGTTTCACACACATGGTTTGACAATTGCCGAAAGTTCATTAACAATTTTATTTTTAAATAAAGTCAAATTAAACTTGTGGGACGATTTATACGTCCCACACATATGGTTTGACAGTTGCCAATTATTTAAATTATTGATTAATTTAGTATAAGTTTGTTAATTGTATAAATTCACATAGATCATAAGAAATATCAGAAACTGAATAAAAACCTTGAATTATTAATGAAAGTACGCCTTGTTTTTGCGTTTTTATTTAAAGAAAATATTCTTCAGAGAGGAATAAAACCGGGTTGAGTTGTTTCACTTTGAAAAATATACATGGTGGTTCCATCCAGGAGTGCGATACACATTAATAATTTAATTGTCATATTCATTTAAATATTGTTTCTCATATTTCTTTGTTCAATACTAATAAATAATACAAGGCATAAACAATAAAACGTGACAACAATCAACATTTACCATGAGCAACTTAGACGAGCTATTAGTGAAACAAGTTGTTTTAAAAACAAAACTTGAAAAAACCATAGAAAATGGTAAGAAAACGCGATTAGAGAGAAGAACAGCTGGCTTTTTTAAACAAAAATTAATTGATTTGCGTGAATTGTGGCAAGAATTTGTCAAGCAAGACAGACACATCCACGAAATCATTATTAGTTCTGAAACGGAATGTGACAATAAATATATCCAGAAGCAGCATTTTGATGACATTGAAACTAAATACTCAGAGTACATGGGGAACTCGAAGATGGTCTAAACAAATCGTTGATAGAATCCAATCCCAATGCGACAATCCCACCTGAGACACAGTTTACACAGTCTACATATACTCAACTGCCTAAAATCTCATTACCCAAGTTCAATGGAGATTACAATTCTTGGAGATCATTTCATGATTTATTCACGTCACTTGTGCATCAAAACAAGCAATTGCAACCCGTGCAAAAATTACATTATTTAAAAGGCTGTCTGGAGGGCGAAGCCGAAAAAATACTGAAGCACACACCAATTACCAATGAGGACTATGCTCCAGCGTGGGCAAAACTCAAAGAGCGATATGAAAACACTAGGACGCTAGTTAATTTTCATTTGAAGGCTTTGGTAAGCCAAACAAAGCTCACTTCCGAATCTGGAAGGAACTTAAAAACATTAGTTGATACAACTGAAGAATGCCTACAGCAATTGAAGGCTCTGAAGGTAGACACGACCACCTGGGACGCATTAATAATTTATTTATTGGTGCAGAAGTTACCATTTGCAACATTGCGTCTCTGGGAAGAAGAATTGGGAGACAGCCAAAATCTTCTAAAGTTTACAACATTTTTAACTTTTCTTCACAAACGAATACGAGTCCTGGAATCCATAAGTAGTACTATCGGCGCAAGGCCAACTACAACCGCGATTAAAAAGGAAGGTATTCAGACATACCACAATAGCATAAAGCTTAATTGCCCAGCCTGCAATGGGAGGCATTATGTGGGAACTTGTGAAACATATCTAAACATGGATATACCAACACGTAAAAAGACAATTAAAGCCGCAAACAGATGTTTAAATTGTTTTTCAAATAAACATGAACACGCTAAGTGTAAAAACAGAAAACGTTGTCAAAAGTGCAAGAAGGCACATCACACAACACTTCACCTTCCCAATGCTTCGTCGAAAGAAACTCACGAAGAAGGGGGTAACATAGAACAAATACAAAATTATTTTGCAACAAAGGCACATAATGCTTTATTACCAACAGCGTTGGTAACAGCAGTCGACCGCAATGGTCATTCAACAAGACTACGATGCCTTCTAGATTCTGGATCACAAACATCCTTTATTACAGAGAAGGCCTGTCAAACTTTACAATTGCATAGCAAACGTACATCAATTCAAGTTGTTGGCTTGGACAAGAATCAATCTGTGAGTTCAAGACAGCAAGTTCAAATACAACTCCAATCTACCAAGCCAAATAAAGCAACAGTTGAAATAAATATGTTTGTTTTAAAAACAATCACTGACTTATTACGAACCAAGCAAATAGTCAGAAATAATTGGAATCATCTCAATGGACTCGAATTAGCAGATCCAACATTTTGGAAGCCAAGTCCCATCGATGCTCTACTGGGAGCAGATGTTTACGGACATATTATTCGAGAAGGCATACGTAACGGACCAGAAGGGACTCCGGTAGCCATGAACACAATCTTCGGATGAATAATCATGGGACAAACATCAAAATTATAAGAAACAACAGTTAAGGTATTTAACACTACAATCAGTCCAATTAACGATATTAGCCATCTAATGCAGAAATTCTGGGAAACAGAAGAAGTTCAAGTTTGCAACAAGAAAACTCCAGAAGAAAAAAAATGTCAAGAATTATACAAAGCCGATTATACAAGACTGCCAACTAATCAATATATGGTTAAATTACCATTTATGGAGTCCAATGGACCGAGTCTAGGCACATCAAGAGATCGTGCTTTACAAAGATATGATTATTTGCAACGGAAGCTTAGCAAAAATATCGAACTCAAACATGAATATGAGGCATGTTTGGACGAATATATAACAATGGGTCACATGGAAGTATGTGAACCACCAAAAGGAAATGAACCAAATTATTATATACCTCACCATGCAGTATTTAAGCAAAGTACTACTACAAAGCTACGCGTAGTATTTGACGCATCTGCTCGAACAACCAATGGAAAGTCATTAAATGAACAAATGCTCATTGGACCCACACTGCAACCTAAATTGTTTTCCATTGTTTTAAATTGGAGAAAACACAAGGTAGCAATAACAGCAGACATTGAGAAAATGTACCGCATGATTCGAATGCATCCAGAGCATCGGACGTATCAACGTATCTTGTGGCGAGATCCAGAAACAAAGGCTCAGCAAGATTACCATTTAAACACAGTTAAATTTGGAACATCATCGGCACCATTCTTATCAATCAGAACGTTACAACAACTAGCACAAGATGAAGAAAAACAATATCCACAAGCCTCAAAGGTTGTGTTCACCGACTTTTACGTAGACGATTTACTAAGTGGAGCAGAGACAGTGCCAGAATGTCTCGAACTGCAAAAAACGTTAATTGAAATGCTTAGTAAAGGTGGGTTTAAGCTCCGAAAATGGACAAGCAACAAACCAGAATTAATTAACCATTTGTCAGCAGAAGATAGAGAAGTTAAGGTTAGGTTAGGTTGGAGTGGCTGTCTAGATGTCATTGACTCACTTAGACCTCAAGGGTCCATTGTGATACCACTAATAAGGTTACTCATGGGAGAGTAATGAAAATTAAACAAACCATTTTGTGCTTTTAATAAAGTTAGAGAGACACTTTGTGTCAGTCATTGCCAGTTCACTGGTATTGTCGAAGAAGGAATTACCGAGAAAGTTATTCCTTCTAGTGGAGAGTGCTGGACATGTACATAGCAGGTGTTGGACTGTTTCCTCTTCCTCCTCGTCCATGCAGCTTCTACAGAAGTCATTTGTGTAGACTCCTAGCCTCAGAGCATGTCTTCCTATGAGGCAGTGTCCTGTTATTACTCCAATTGTAGAGCTTATATTTTGTCTGCTCAAGGATATCAAGCCTTTTGACCGATTTAAGTCTATGCTTGGCCATATTTGCTTGGTTGTTAGGCAGGTGGTGCTCTGTGACCATCTAGCATTTGTTGCTTCTAGAGCATATTGTTTGAGAAGATATTTGCATGTAGCAAGTGGTGTTCCTATGTTATGTTTTTGTTTAACTTTTGGCAGAAGTGTTCCGTTTTTGGCGAGCTCATCGGCTTTGCAATTTCCCGGAATGTCTCTGTGGCCCGGCACCCAAATGAGGTGAATATTAAACTGTTCTGTCATCTCATTCAGAGATGATCGACAGTCGTGGACTAATTGAGAGTTTGTAGAGACAGACGCGAGAGATTTAAGAGCGGCTTGGCTGTCCGAGAAAATTCGTATATCTTTGCAAGATATAACGTTTTCTTTGAGCCAGGATAGTGCCTCTTTAATCGCCATTACTTCTGCCTGGAAAACACTACATTGATTGGGAAGTCTATATGATAGACTTAGATTCAGTTGTTCCGAATAGATACCACTTCCAACTCCGTAATCGGTCTTTGAACCGTCTGTATAGAAGTGTATCGCATTGTCTTCCAGGGGTCTCTCTTCTTCCCAGGAGGATCTTGAAGGGATGGACACATGGAAGCTTTTACCGAATACCATTTTAGGGGTGGTATAGTCTAGGCGATCTGGGATAGATCTAAAATTATCTAGGATAGTAGTATGTCCAGTATTGTTACTGTTCCATTGAGAGGTGGCTCTAAGTCTCACACATGAGTTAGCTGCCACCGTTTTGGAGAAGATGTCAAGAGGTGTTAGGCTTAAAAGCACTTCCAGGGCTGCGGTTGGTGTTGAGCGAAGTGCTCCTGTGATGCACATACCTGCTGACCGCTGGACTTTGATGAACTTATTTAGATTTACCATCTTGTCCAGTGCGGTCCACCATACGACAACTCCATAAATGAGTATCGGTCTAATTACCGAAGTGTATAGCCAGTGGGTTATTTTTGGGGAGAAGCCCCATTTTGATCCTATGGCCTTTTCACAAGTAAAAAGCGCTACAGTAGCCTTTTTTACCCTTTCATCAATATTTGCCTTCCAATTTAGTTTTTTGTCTAAAATGAGGCCTAAATATTTAGCTTGGTCGGAAAACCTTAATGGTATTCCTTTAATCTTGGGTGGGCTGAGCTGAGGAATTTTGTACCTTCTTGAAAATAGTACTAGTTCTGTTTTATGTGGATTGACGTCCAGGCCACATTGCTTAGCCCATTTTGTTAGCCTATTCAAGGCATTTTGTAGGAGTTCCGCGAGAACTTGGGAGTGTTTTCCAGATACAGATATTGCAACGTCGTCAGCATAGGCAATCACCCTGAAACCCTCTGCTTCTAATGATGTTAGAAGGTCGTTTACTACCATGTTCCATAAGAGAGGCGAAAGGACCCCTCCTTGGGGGGTACCTTGATGCACCGATCTGGTGGTAGTAAAGCTTCTCATGCTTGAAGTTATTGTCCTGCTTTTGAGCATGAGACTAATAAAATCTATGAGTGGTTTCTTTAATTGCAGCTTTTCCATTGCTGTCGTGATCGCCTGGTAACTGACGTTGTTGAAAGCTCCTTCAATATCTAGGAAAGCTACTAGGTTATATTCTTTGTATTCGAGGGAGTATTCAATACTGCGAACCAGCGAATGAAGTGCTGTTTCTACTGATTTTCCCTTAGAGTAAGCATGTTGAGCTGTGGAAATGAGACATGGTCTTAGGTTATGTCTGATGTAAATTTCAATCAATCTTTCCAAGGTTTTAAGAAGGAAGGATGATAGGCTGATTGGTCGTAGATCTTTAGGGTTAACGTGGGAGGGTTTCCCTGCTTTAGGAATAAAGACTACTTTTGCCATTCTCCAGGCTTTGGGAATATATCTCAGCCTTAAACAGCTTGTCAGAATGATTTCCAATGGTGGAATGGTCATGTCTGAGCATTTTTGTAGTTCGGCCGGGATGATTCCGTCTGGTCCTGGAGATTTATATGGATCAAAGCTATCTATGGCCCATTGCAGTTTTTCCCGCGTTATTAGATCAACTAAATCGCTTGTAGAAGCTTGAGACTCTGATGTTAAGTCGTTAAGTATGTTAGAGCTACCTGGAAAGTGGGTGTCTAATAGCAGATTAAGAGATTCTTCATCTGTGGTAGTCCATGTGCCTGCATCTGTCTTTAAAGCACTGGGTATTGTTGGACTTTTTGAGAGAATTTTTCTGAGTCTTGAGGCTTCTGAAGTATTTTCTATTTTGCCACAGAAGTTTCTCCAAGAAGACCTCTTACTCTTCCTTAATTCTTTTTTATATTGCTTTAGAGCTTGTTTGTATAAGTCCCAGTCAGAAGGAGATCTAGTGTATTTAGATCTATTGAAGAGTTTGCGACAACTCTTTCTGAATGGTTCTAGTTCTTTACGCCACCAATGAGGTTTCTTTTTTCCCTTTAAAATGGTTACAGGGCATGAAATTCTCATTGATTCATTGAAGGCTTCAGTGAGATGATTCACAGAAAGATCTAGTTCATCTTTACTGGAGGAGCTTTTAAGAAGGTTGTGATCAAGTAATTGTGTTAGTACCTCCCTATATCGTTCCCAGTTTGTATTACGGTAATTTCGAAAACCCGTAGATATGTTTGCCACATCTCTGAGCTCAAACTGAATGTATTTGTGGTCAGAGAAGGAATTCTCTTTTGAGACATGCCAGTTTGAAATCAGATTGTGGATCGAGTCAGAGGTAAGTGTAATATCAAGTACCTCTTTCCTATTCTTGGTTACAAAAGTGGGTTCATTACCAATATTACTTATGAGTAGGTTAGTGCTTAGTAAGTAATCAAATAAGGACTCACCTCTCTCATTTATGTCCGAGCTACCCCATACCGTGTGATGAGCGTTAGCGTCCGATCCAATTAGGAGACCAACTTTTTTCGACTGCGCGTCCGCAATTGCCTTCCTCAAGGTGTCACCTGGAATTGGGCTGTCGTGGCCAAGATAGGAGGATATGAGCCAGTAGGTGGCTTTATCCGTTGTTAAGACAGCGGTGGTTGTGTCCTTGTCGCTGTAATTGGGGAGTAAAAATACATTTAAGTCATTTTTTACTAACATACATGACCTTGGTTCACCTTTCTCCGATGCATGCAGTAGCTTATAACCAGGAGTCCGGAGGCCTCTGATGATGGAGTTTGAGACCCACGGCTCCTGTATCAAGACGATGTCATCTTTGTTCCCGTGCAGTCGGAGTATGAGGTTATTTGCGGCCATGATGGCGTGATGGAGATTAATCTGTACTAATCGCAGCATTGCTACTATTAGTCAGATTAACCTCCACCACTGTATTATCGGCGTTTTCATCGTCTGAGGAGGAATGAAGTAGGTCTTCCTCACTCAGAGTGATGCCTAAGGTGGCGTCTTCAGTCTCCATGTCGGAGTTACTGTCGACTGTAAGTTTTGCCTCCACGTCGGATGGCTTGTTTGGGGCTGTGGAGGTCGATGGTTCCACTTTTGGTATTTCATCGACCTCCATTATTGGTGGTAGTGAAGCGTTTCCTTCCGCTGAAGGGGCTTCTGTGGGGGGCGTGTTAAGCGAATCTTCGTCTTTCTTGTAGATACGGATCACGATTTCATCGAAACCATACCTAATCACGCCTTTGGTCGCGGCCAGTGGAGCCAGTGATTCCCTATTGATCAACACGAGAGCTGATCTATAGTGACCCACCGTCTCCTTCTCAACCTTTGGGACTTTCCAGTTGTGCGTAGGCAGGTTCGGATTACTTGCTTTGATCAATTTCATGATCATATCCGGGCAGTTGTGTAGAGCCGGGACCATTATGCGTGCTCTTGGCCGGCAAGGAATATCCTCCCTTGTAACAACCTCGAGCTTGGCACCCGGCCAGACTTCTGGCAAGCCATTGACAGCAGCCCTGTACATATCGAAAGATCTCTGATCACCACAGGCGATGAGTTTGATACGATTTTGGTACCATCCTGCATCGGCTGTGTCTGGGAGAGGTCCCGGATTCTCCTCGATGACAGATAAAAATCTGAAACCGAGGTGAGCCTTGACGCTTGCCCATTGATCATGAGAGATGTTACCATCCACATGACCCCTGTCAATGACCGCTGCTATGATCTTACCTTTTAGCGCGTCGCTAAAGGAAAGATCCTTATTGAAGGCTGTTGTGCTGTTTGAATGCACCTTCTGCCTTTTTGGTTCGGGCTTGTCGCCCTCGAAAGACCTATTGCGCTTTGATGTTGAGTCGCTGCAGGTCCGTTTGGTGATATTGCTAAGAAAGCCACTAGCCCACTCGAGTTTTCGCGTTTGCTCCGGGGTTCTTTCCGCCGCCGGTATGACACCGACTGCGGCTAGAATCCTCTCAGCATTGCGTTGGTCTCGTTTGGCTAGTGACTTCCTGGACTTCTTGCTGGCCGACCCAGAGCTATGTCCGTGTGACACAGTTGTGGGTCCACCATCAGAATTCGTCGCTGCCGATACCAATCGGGGTGTGCCCTCACCTTTTGAGACAATTCCACATGTCGCAGATTTTGTCTCTCCGGATGGGGTGTCCCTTCTTGGGGTCGCTTGCGACGTCCTAGCAGGAGCGGGGAGGGGGTGGGGTGTGGAATTACCGCCCTTGGGACAGCCGAGCGTCACAGCTGTTCCACTGACGGGTACTTCCTTCAAGTATAGGTTGCGGCTAGTAGAGGGAGAAGGACTCCCGCTACTAGTGGCAACCACAGGGTTGCCAACACGTTCACACCTCTGAGTAGGCTCGACAGCCTTTCCAGTGGATGTGACCGCATTGGCAGCCATGGCGCGATTTTTGTTATTGTTCTTTAGAATTTTTCTGTTTGTTGTTTTGTTTTGTTTCATTTTTGTTCCCACGAGTAGGGCGGAAAGACGGTCAGCCCCGGCAGAGCCGCTTACCGGGGTAAGGCAGAAATATGACGGACCTTGCCACAGCATCCGAAAGAGCTCGTTAATGGCTGGTTTATCCCCCAGCCTTTCATTCTTCGGCACGGTTTTCGTACAAGTACGCTCACGCTATGATTGAATTGGGTTTCCGAACGTTGCACTATTGAGGAGTTACAACAATTCAGCTACCCAACTCAACCTTAGCTAATCACCATCCTGCCAAAAACGCACAGGACTTCTGTAGTGATCATTGCCCGCCTGGCACCCACTTGGAGGGTTTGAATGAGGATTTTGCCAAGCTAGAGAAGTTAAAGAACTTCTAGAACTCAACGAAAGTGAATCAGTAAAAACCTTAGGCATTCGATGGCATCCTGTTGAAGATTATTTCACGTTTAACACTCAAGGCTTATGAAGTACAAGCGCCAACACCAAACGTACTATACTGTCAGAAATAGCGTCATTATACGATCCAGTAGGCTGGCTCTCGCCGATGGTGATAGTAGCAAAAATCTTAATCCAAACACTGTGGATCACCGGCCTTTCTTGGGACAGTAAAGTATCCCAAGAAATTGCTGCAAAGTGGCAGAATTTTAAGGAAGACTTACAAGAAGTCAATAAAATAAAAGTTCCCCGTTGGATTGGAATATCAAAAAATAACCAAACAATCCAAATACATGGGTTTTGTGATGCATCCATTAAAGCGTATGCAGCTGTATTGTATATCCGAACCCAAGACGAAAAAGGTCACGTAACAACGAAGTTGTTAACAGCTAAATCAAAGGTAGCGCCAGTAAAACCAATTACACTTCCTCGCTTGGAACTGAATGGAGCTTTAATATTAGCAAAACTCCTGAAAGTCACCGTCTAAGACATGCAACTACAAAACATTCCAATATTTTAATGGACAGATGCAACAATTGTTTTGCAATGGATACGTGAGCATCCATCTAAATGGAAAACCTATGTGGCTAACAGAGTGGCAGAAATTCAAGAAGTCTTACCAACTGAGCATTGGCATCATGTGCCAACGAAGGACAACCCCGCAGATTTGGCTTCTAGAGGAACGACAACACAACAATTAGTAGATTGTAATCTGTGGTGGCATGGAACGGATTGGCTTAGCAAGCCCCAAATTGAATGGCCAGCAAATCCAATTGAAATCAATCATACTAACTTGGAAGCCAAACAACCTAAGACAACGAATATGTTCGCACAACCATACAGTGCAATTTTACCAACATACTCATCATATACAAAGCTCATAAGAGTCATGGCTACAGTACTACGATACATACAAAATTGTCACAACCTTGCTCAAAGGCAAACAGGTGCTTTAACCGCAAGGGAATTATCTCACGCTAGTACAAAGGTCTTCAAAATGATACAAACATCGGCATTTCCAATGGAATTGGATAGCCTTAAGAAAAACAAACAGCTGCCTAAAAACAGCAAACTCATAACATTAAATCCGTTTAAAGATCAAGATGGCTTAATTCGAGTAGGAGGTCGATTGGAAAATGCGAATATCACATACAATCGAAAACATCCTATCGTTTTACCACGAGATCACCATGTCTGCAACTTAATCGTTGAGAAAATACACAAGGAAACATTGCATGGAGGCACCTCATTAGTGCTTAACACTCTTCGCAATAATTTTTGGATTCTTGATGGAAAACGAGTTATAACACGACAAATTCATAAATGCGTTATATGTGCAAAACATCGAGCAGCAACAATGCAACAGTTAATAGGAACGTTACCAGCGCCTAGAGTTAATCTTACAAGAGCCTTCTTACATGTGGGAGTTGATTATGCCGGACCAATACAATTAAAAACGTCAACGATCCGAAAAGCAAAACATTACAAGGGATATTTTTGCATATTTGTATGTCTGGCAACCAAGGCTATACATATAGAGGTGGTGTCAGATTTGACCGCACTGGCTGTCATAGCAGCGTTAAAAAGGTTTGTGTCTCGACGAGGATTATGTTCAGATATCTATTCAGATTGCGGAACGAATTTTAAAGGAGGAAAGGCGATACAAGATCGTGACATAGATCAAGCCATTAAGGAAGCCACACCAAATATCGTAGATTATTTGTCTAACTTACACATAAACTGGCCACCTGCAGCACCTCATCACGGAGGATTATGGGAAGCAGGTGTAAAATCCATAAAATATCATCTGCGTCGTGTGCTAGGCACGACAATATGCACATTCGAAGAACTTACGACATTACTCACTCAAATTGAAGCATGCTTAAATTCACGACCTTTATGTACACTACAAAATGACATTGATGATCTTGCAGTTCTCACTCCTGGTCATTTCCTCATCGGTCAAGCTATAAATGCAGTCCCGGAGCCTAGTCTCATAGCATCAACCTCGACACTTAACCAAAGATGGAAATTTGTGCAACAAATGCATCAACATTTTTGGAAGAAGTGGTCAACTGAATATCTACACCGTCTTCAACAACGACCTAAATGGCTAACTAATGAACAAGGTATTAAGGTTGGAGATATTGTTCTCATTAAAGATGAAAACACCCCACCGACTACTTGGCCTTTAGGAATCGTCGAAATTATCCATCCTGGAAAAGATGGATTAACACGAGTAGTAACGGTCCGAACTAGATCTAATACCTGCCAACGACCAATCGTTAAATTATGCCCATTACCAATCGAAAACAATAAAACTACCATAACAACGTGTAATTGACCTGTTCAGTAGAACTTTGTTCATGTGTTGTCATTAGTAAAATTGTATATGTTTAGTATATGTCAGCATAACTCATAAGTAATAGCGTTTTTTCAGAAACAATGGACGCAGAATGGCCAATCGGACCATGGGAGGACTACCTTAACATTTTGGAGGAGATTAGATTTTCCCCACCTCAACTCACGACACCAACGCCTCTACAAGATCTGATCCAGAAGAATTTAGACAGGGAAAAAGAAGACACAAGCGGCATAGTCGGGAATTTAATACCAGTGAACATCAACGGTTCACAAGTTGCGTCGTTAAGTATGTTGAGGCCATCGACAACCGTTGAAGAGATCAAGATGCGAATCAACAACGATGTTCAAAGGTTTGTCACCAGAGAGGGAGAAGATCTCTTCATATTTAAAAACACCCTGCAAAGAATTGATTTCGAACGCATCCAACACAGCAAAAGGAAACAATTTACCGTCAATCTGTCAGATAAATACCAGGCCAGGGTTAACGTTAACCAAGCGGGAAAGGTCCTTTTCCACAACTACCACCGCAAAGGCTTACAAAAAATAAATAAGCGAATCGTTGAACGTAGTCGTCCAAGGGGGGGAGAATGTTAAGCCAACAAAATTAAAAAACAACAAAAATGTATATAATTGTACATACATAGTTATATAATTGTATATTTTGAATTTTTGAATAAACAAAAAAAATGAATTATAAATTTATACATAATATGTTTATATTTTTCTTAACAATACTTAAGCTAAATAATATAATTTAAATAAAATGAAAAATCCAGCCGATCTGCAAAAAAAAGGAAAATAGGATCGGTTAAAAACAACAAAATTGTATGTACGTCTACGTACTTACCGAATGTTGTCGAAACACCCTCTGCGCAAATACTCAATTTGCACTGTGGAAACATTTAAATGATCAAAACATGAAAGAAAAAATAAAAAAAGGTTTAATTAAACAAAAACAACACAAAAGCAAAAAAATTAGTGTATGCTTAAAATACAGCACACCCTATACTCACATGAAAACAATAACAAACAAAACAGCGAAAGCGTAGGTGTCCACAGGAGTCTCACCGGAATTTGGCAATTGTTATTGTTGAATGAATGACCTAAAAATAGGAAAAGGGATGGATTTAAAACATTAAATTTGCGTTAGTTAATAACAATTTACAATAATTTAGTCAAATAACACACATTACACGAACAAAACATTGACACAATTTGTAAACATATATCACAGTACAAAACACTAATTTTTCGTCACGATTTCCATTAAAAATAATAAACAGGATAAGGTTTTAGGTTCGTAGAAAACAAACAACTAAATTTTAAACATTTTTACATCATATAAACACAGAAATACATTAATTGAAAACAAATGAGGCAAACAAATATAACCTCAAATTATATTGAAACTTTACATTGACAATAACAGTATTAATTTTACAAACCACAAAGAATAAACACTTGAATTAATTAAAGCACTACCCGAACATCTGTTTTAACGTTAACAATTAAACAAATCACAAATAATTAACAAGATTTTTATTAAATAAAATTTGCACGACATGCGCACAACAACTTTTCCAATTTGACAGGTGAACTTTATTATCAGTGTTCACAGGGTGCACTATGTATAAATGATTTTATCTAAAGAACACGAAAATTTGGTTAATTTAGTAAAAAGTTAATTATTTATTAAGTTATAAACAAATTATTAATTTTATAATAAAGACAATAAGTAAGAAAGAGAAAACAAGATGAAATAGAAATATATCAAAATGAAAATAAGTCTGCACGAAAATTGCAAAATGGCAACGAAATTCTTTATTATTTCATGTGGTGAATTCAACAAAATTTTTATTCCACCCAATTGGCAATGTCATAGCAATGGAAAAACTGCCCGAAAAGGGGTATAAAAGGCCGATAAATTTTACAATCGTCCTCTTTGAGTTCAGCACGCCGCCAGATACAACCAGATAAACAGCAACCAACATAATTTAGTTTTACAAGAAAACCAAATTAAATAAAGGTAAGAACAGTGGAACTTGTTTGCCGATTTATACGTCAAACATACATATATCACTGAGCATCTAAGCTTTAAAAAACTAACATAATTTGTTTAAATAGAGTCAAATTGAACTTGTGGGACGATTTATACGTCTCACACACATGGTTTGACAATTGCCGAAAGTTCATTAACAATTTTATTTTTAAATAGAGTCAAATTAAACTTGTGGGACGATTTATACGTCCCACACATATGGTTTGACAGTTGCCAATTATTTAAATTATTGATTAATTTAGTATAAGTTTGTTAATTGTATAAATTCACATAGATCATAAGAAATATCAGAAACTGAATAAAAACCTTGAATTATTAATGAAAGTACGCCTTGTTTTTGCGTTTTTATTTAAAGAAAATATTCTTCAGAGAGGAATAAAACCGGTTTGAGTTGTTTCACTTTGAAAAATGTACAGTGACAGTCCTAAAAGGAATTACTTTTGTTTTAAGTGTGGGCGTGAAAACGTCATTAAACCCAAATGTGAGACATGTTCGGGAAACCAGACGACGAGCAACCCTACGACCGGGGGGAAGTACTCGAAGGTGGAAAACCCGGGGAACTAGACAAATCAAATAATAATTCATTCAAAATAACCTTGCTGCGACGTTCACCTGAAGAGACAAAACGAAACTTAGATGTAGATAAACCTAAAGACCAAAAGAATAAAAAGCCTGAAAATACTCTTCACGGACGCATTACAGATTATTATGAAGCTCGAAAAAGTATAGTCACCGTTCCATCCTTGTCAGAAAATATACAAAAGCTCAGAGAAAGAATGAAATCAAAAAGGAAATTGTATAGGTCCGTAGTAGAAACAAAGTTAAATGTTTCAGTAGACGATCCCCGTCCTTACGTCACTGTAGAGCTGTTTGGAGAAAAACTTTTCGGCCTACTAGATTCTGGCGCTAGCGTCAGTTGCCTCGGCACAGGTTCCCTAGATTTCCTTAAGAAGAACCAAATTCAGTATAAGAAATTCGCTTCATCTATCTCTACCGCAGATGGACAGAAACAGCCTATAGTTGGAAGAGTAACAGCGCAAATCATTTACAAAGGTAAAGCTAATGAAATGGATTTGTTTGTTGTGCCTTCGTTAACCCAACAATTATATTTAGGGGTGGATTTTTGGAGAATATTCCACTTAGCTCCTCATTTAATTTCTAAAATTTCTCCAATTAGTGAACCAGTAAAAAAGGAAGCAATAGCGATAGAGTGTGAACTTAACGTTCCCGAGCTTGAGTTACTTAAGGAAACGATTAAACAATTTCCATCTTTTACAACTAAAGGCTTAGGAAAGACCCATTTATTGGAGCACTATATTGATACAGGGAACGCGTCGCCTATCAAACAACGCTATTATCCCATATCTTAAGCGATACAAGCCCTAATGTTTGAGGAATTGGATCGTATGCTTGCTTTGGGGGTCATCGAAGAAAGTTCCAGCGCATGGAGTTCACCAGTCGTTTTAGTGCAAAAACCTGGAAAAAACCGCCTGTGCTTGGACTTTCGGAAGGTGAACCAAGTTACAAAGAAGAATGCGAGTCCAATTGCTCATATAGAGGGGCTGTTAGCACGTCTTTCAGAGACTAACTTTATTTCAAGCGTGGACCTGAAAGATGCGTACTGGCAAATACCGCTGGAGCAAAGTTCTCGGGAGAAGACGGCCCTTACAGTTCCTGGTCGCCCCCTGTATCAATTTACAGTCATGCCATTTGGTCTTTCAAATGCCGCACAAAGTAAAAAGTTTTTCAACTCTCGCAGCTCCGATGACCGACACATTAAAGAACGGAAAAAAATTTGTATTCAATGAAGAAGCCGTAAAAGTTTTTGAAGCTATAAAAGTGTCTCTTACGTCTGATCCGGTTCTGATAAACCCGGACTTTTCAAAAGAATTCATAATTCTGTGTGATGCGTCCGCATCAGGAATAGGGTGTGTGCTGTGCCAGAAAGATGAGAACGGGTCTCAACGACCCATTTACTATTTCTCCCAAAAGTTATACTCAGCTCAGCGCAACTACTCTGTCACCGAAAGAGAATGCCTAGCGGCAGTAAGAGGTATACAAGAATTTCGAGCTTATGTAGAAGGATACAGATTCACCGTGGTAACAGACCACTCAAGTTTGAAGTGGCTGATGAGTCTTCGAGATCCAACGGGGAGATTAGCGCGCTGGAGCCTTAAACTTCAAGGGTTCGATTTTAGCATAGAACACCGAAAAGGTTCCCTTAATGTAGTGCCAGATGCTCTATCTCGAGTGTATGAGGTAGAGGTTCTAGATTTAGCGGTATCCCGACCGGATTCGATATCAAAGGACCCCACCGATGACTTTCTTCATATTGATTTGCAGGATCCGAGCTTCAAGTCCGGAGAATACCTACAAATCATTGAGCACATTGGACAAAATAAAGACCAGCTTCCTGACCTTCAACTTTCGAATGGTTTCGTATACAAGAAGGTCAGGCGTAGCACAGGCAACCCACTCCAAGATGATTTGGTATGGAAATTGTGGGTTACAGCTGCGCTGACAAACCGTTTGGCCTCGTTGGCTCATTGACCGCCAAGAGCTTCACATGGGGGCATCACCAAAACTCTGTACAGACTGCGACAACAATTTTTCTGGCCAAATATGGTAACACATGTAAAGTTGTTTATTGGCAATTGCGAAGTGTGTAAGACTACCAAAGCTTCCAACAGTATTCTAAGGGCTGAAATGGGAAATTCTTTTTCGGTTGAAAGACCATTCCAGCATATCTATGTAGATTTTCTGGGACCTTACCCACGTTCGAAAAGTGGAAACACTCAAATAATAATCGCTCTCGACCAATTGACGAAATTCGTTCTTATAAAACCCCTCAAAAAGGCTAACGCACAATCAGTGACAAAGTTCTTACAGGAAGATGTCTTCCTTGTCTTCGGAGTACCGGAAAGCATTTTGTCCGATAACGGAACCCAATTTATTGGCCACGAATTCGCTAAGATGATAGACCTTTTCGGCATAACTCATTATACAACGGCAGTTTATTCACCTCAGGCCAACGCTAGTGAGCGGGTAAATCGCTCTATTCTTGCTGCCATTCGAGCATACGTCGACCCTAAACAATCTAATTGGGACCTCCACTTACCTTCTATCGGTAGCGCCTTGCGTTCAACGATACATTCGGCCATAGGTATGTCCCCTTACGAGGCTCTGTTCGGGCAACGCATCATAGAGCACGGTGCGGACTACAAACCGTTACGCGGCTTAGGAGGTTTGAGCCAGTCCGAAATAGATTGGTTACCGAAAACAGCAAGGATGAACGTATTACATACATATTTGAAATCAGCTTTTGAAAAAGCTCACGAATCATATGAGAAAACGTATAATTTGCGAAGTAGAGTAGTGTCGTATAGCGTGAATGATGTCCTTTATAAACGTAATTTCGTATTGAGCGACGCATCTTGATCGAAATCAAATTCTTTTATTTGATTTATAAGAAACAATTAATTCAAGAAAGTGCATGTACGAAACCAAATTCTTTCAATTGATTTATATTATGAAAAAACAACAACCATTTTATGTGTAAACAATTAAAAGACGCACAAATTATTTCAATTTTTATAAACAATTTTATTTTATTTGTTAATGTGGCGGCTGGCGAAAGAGGACTGACCATTACAAAATGCATCAAGAATCAAGAACCCTCCATTATTGGTTTTTTTTTATGGAAACCAATCCCAAATATAAGTTGCCTTTAGCAACCTATATGCTGTCCATAGCTTTGACACTATGTGTATACAAAATGCAGGGGAGCATATTCCGCTGACTATTAGAATTATTTTTATTGGTGGTGGCATCATGAAATACTTTAATAAAAAAACTATGCATCTTGCACAAAATGTTCATGCTATTTATATGATTATAGCGATGAAACATTAGGCAAGAATGCAGAGAGTGACATTCTATGCCTGAATTATGTGAATCATATATATTTTGTTTCAACACTGGAGAGTTCTGTTTTCCTAGTAAAATAATATCAAATTAGAACACTATTCAGATAACAAGACAAGATAACAAGAGTTGGATGAGAAAATTTTGATGATTAATGTAAAATCAATGAATTGAATTAAATAGATAAGAACATTTTGATGATTAATGTAAAAACAATGAATTGAATTAAATAGATAAAAAAATTAGCGTTTGAATAAAAAAAAATGATAATCTTTACTTAACAAAGCCGGCCGCCTTAAAAGTTCATAGCTTTCAATAATTTAGAAATCAGCACCCTGGATGTCATCGGGAAGAAGGCAAATCCTGGTAATTGCTCGTTTGTAAATTCCTTTACTGGTTTTTACAAGTACGACACGAACTAGTCCATCCTCACCAGGATAAGTCTCGAGTATCCGGCCTAGAGGCCATTTCAAGGTAGGTAAGTTTTCTTCGTGAAGTAGTACAAGATCACCCACTCGTACGTTTTTGCATGGAATGGTCCATTTGTTTCGTAAATGCAATTGATTAAGCACTTCCCGTTGCCATCGCTTCCAAAATTGTTGTTGAAGAAAGACCAAATGCTGATAGCGATCAAGTCTGTTGGGGTTACATTCGAGAAGTGATGGCTCACATATGTTGACGAGAGGAGCTCCAATTAAGAAGTGCCCCGGAGTGAGTGGCTGAAGATCATTTGGGTCTGAAGACATAGGTGATAGGGGCCGTGAATTCATTACAGCCTCAATTTCACAAAGAAGAGTCGCCAACTCTTGAAACGTAAGCGAAGCGTTTGCCAGGATTCGAACCAAGTGATGTTTTGCGATTTTAACGGCTGCATCGAAAAGTCCACCGAAATGTGGGGACCGAGGTGGTGAAAAATTCCAATCTATGTTTTCTTGGATACAAGCTTCATTCATTTGCTTGTTGTGCTCTTCTGACATGAAAAGTTGATGAAGTTGACGAAGTTCATTGTTGGCACCCCTGAAATTAGTACCGTTATCTGAATATAATTTAGTACATTTACCTCGTCTTGAAATAAAACGCTTCAGAGCCATTATAAAGGCTTTGGTGGATAGGTCAGTAACAAGTTCTAAGTGCGTTGCTCTAGTGGAGAAGCAGACAAAAACTGCAACGTACGATTTGATGGCAGTTTTTCCTCGAATTCCGGACCTTATATAGAATGGTCCACAGTAATCCACGCCAGTTATTGCAAATGGACGTGAACAAGTGACACGATCAGCGGGTAGATTTCCCATTATTTGTTGAGTGGATGCTGGTCGTGCTCGAAAGCAAGTGACGCATTTTCTTATTTCTCCATTGACAGCTCTTTTGCCAGAAAGAATCCAATATTTTTGACGAAGTATATTGAGTAGAGTTTGACAAGCTGGATGGTGATGATGAACGTGGTAGTACCATATGATTGCCCTAGTAAACGAATGATTTGATGGTAAGACTATGGGATGCTTGCTTTCAAAGTTCAGATCGGCATTTCTTAATCTCCCGCCAACTCGTATGATACCTTCGGAATCGATGAATGGCGATAACTTGATGAGATTGCTGCTCGATTTGATTTGTTGCTTTGAATTTAACTTGGCTTGTTCCTCGGGAAAGTGTATTGATTGCACCATTCTGATGAGGGCTTGTAATGATCCTTCTAATTCGTCAGGGCGGAGGAGTATTGAATTCATGATTATATTCGTATCCCTGTTTTTACGGTTGCATTCTTGGGAATTAGGGCGACGTTTTGAAATGAATCGCAATACGTAAGCAAATACTGAAATTAAACGAAAATATGAATTAGCAAATTTATTAATAGATATTAAATCTTCTTGATTTGTGAATGCAGCGAAGGTAAATTTTTGTTCTTTCTGCTCAGGAAGTTCCTTGACTGAATATTTATTAGTAGGCCATGAATCATGTGAGTTAAGCAAAAAACTAGGTCCATTGAACCATAGGTTCGATGTTGCTAGGTCTTTAGCAGACGCTCCTCGAGACACCAAGTCTGCAGGATTATCTCTTGTTGGAACATATCTCCAACTGTAGGATTTTGTCAAATCATGAATTTTTGTAATTCTGTTAGCGATGAACGTTTTCCATTAATATGATTGTGAATTTATCCATGATAAAGTGATTGTAGAATCTGTCCAACAAAAGATCGTATTAATTGGTGTTTTGAAGAGTGGAATTATACGATGCAAGAGCTCTGATAATAATAAGGCTCCGCAAAGCTCAAGGCGGGGCAGCGATACCGTATTTGTAGGAGCTACTCTGGATTTTGAGCATAATAGATGAACTAAAATCTTTCCATTGTCGTCAGTGATGCGGAGGTAAATAGCGGCACCATAAGCCTTTTCGCTCGCATCACTAAAACCATGAACCTGGAAATCGGAATAATTATTATTGAAGTGCATGACATACCTTGGTATCTTTAATGTATTGAGGTGCGACATTTCGCCTAAAAATGTAGTCCATTTAGAATGAAGCTCCTGTGGTAAACTTTCATCCCAGTTTAATTTAAGCTTCCATAGATGTTGTAAAAGTAACTTGGCTGAAACAACAACGGGATTAAGCAATCCTAGCGGATCGAAAAATTTACCTATATCTGATAATACCGTCCTTTTTGTAATAGCACGCTTTTTTGATTCATTGGATGTATAGGTGTAAAAGAAGGCATCGTCATTAGGATTCCATTTTACTACTAAGGTTTTTATGAATGGACTGTCGTTTATTTCCAATATTTGCTCAAGATCTTCCAAAGGTATGCCATGAAGTAGAGTCGGTGTGTTGGAACACCATTTCCTTAAAGGAAATCCTCCAAGTGCGAGTAAGGCATGCGTTTGTTCCTTAATTGACTTCAAATCATCGATATTGTCAGCGCCTGTCATCAGGTTGTCAACATAAAAATCATTCAGGATTGCTTTAGCTCCTAACGGAAAGCGAGCTCCTTCATCTTTAGCGAGTTGAACCAATGACCGTATAGCTAAGAAAGACGCTGGACTAGTTCCATAAGTTACTGTTGATAGGCGAAAATATTTAATGTCTTCAGATGGATTGTTGCGCCATAGTATGTATTGATAATTTGTGTCCTGCTTGTCAACTAACACCTGTCGGTACATCTTGGCGATGTCTGCACAAAGGACATGTTTATGTAAACGAAAACGAAATAGTTGCGAAAAAAGGTCATCTTGAATGGTTGGTCCAACCATTAGAATGTCGTTGATTGATTTCCCACTGGATGATTTAGCGGAACCATCAAAGACTACCCTTAATTTGGTTGTAGAGCTTTCCTCTTTCATCACTGCATGATGCGGTAGAAAAAATTTATTAGGAATCTTACTTACAATATATGGCTCAACTTCCTCTAAGTGTCCTAATTCGATGTACTCATTGATGAATTGCGAATAGTCCAAATGCAATTTTGGATCTCTACCGAATTTTCTCTCAAGACTGTGAAATCTATGTAATGCCATTTCGAAGGACGTTCCGAGTGTTGAAGATGGTTCTCGGAATGGGAGTTTTATTACATAACGACCTTCATGATTTCTTATTGTGTTTGCTATGAAATGATTTTCACACTGTGACTCTTCTTCGGATCGTGAAGTAAGTGGTTTGGATTGTACTTCCTCTAGCTCCCAAAATGATTTTAATGTATCGTTCAAGGTATTTTGTTCACCCGTAGAAATACAAAAGGAATGTGCAATAAGTGGTAAGTTACCTGCAACAATCCATCCTACTGTGGTTTTTTGTAATATCATGCTATCAGCAATGTTTCCTAATTTTATTTGTCCGACACTTAAAAGCTCAAAAAAGTGAGATGCCCCAATCAACATATCGATTTTTTGAGGGCGATTAAACGCCGCGGGTCAGCAAGTTTGATATTTTTAGGAATGTTTAATCCATTTGTAGCGAAATAACGAGAGGGTTGTAATGAGGTGATAGATGGTACGATGACTACCTCTAAATTTGATGACCAGTTGTTGTCCAAACATTGTATTTTAACAGTTGTTACTTTGTTTGCTCGAGTGTTCATGTTGCAAATACCTCCGAATTCAAACTCCGTCTTTATTGTTGGTAGTTCGAGATAACTGGCTAGTTTCTTGGTGAGAAAATTTAATTGGGAACCTCCATCAAGCATTGTTCTACAGGGTATGTAATGGCCATGTTTGCTACGAATGTTGACAATTGCCGTAGCCAAAAGTACCTGGTGTTTGCCTCCAGATGAATGAAGTGTGTTTGAAGTTGATCTAGGAATAAAAATTGAATTAGTATTGAGATCACGACAAGAATTTTGAGATAGATCATTTGCAACTGTTTGTATGTTTTGATATTGTTGAGTGTGGGCGTCTTCTTTATCTGATTGATTAGAGGTGAGCAGAGAAGACTGTGTAGTTAGAGAAAAATGCAAGAGCGTGTGGTGAGCCTTTCCACATATTTGACAATGTTTTGAGTTGCACGATTTAGTCATGTGACCACTGCGCAAGCAATTAATGCACAAATTGAGCCGCTTTGCTTCGTTAAATCTTTGTTGGGGTGTCATGGTGCTAAACTTTTCGCATTTGAAAACGGTGTGTTGTCCAGCACAGATTGAACAAGTAATCATATTATTTGATACAGAGAACGCAGACCTTGTGGGTTTGCGGTCTGACGAGTGCTTCACAATAGATTTGGTTTGAATGCTTGACATATGCTTTCTAGAAACATCTAGTTGTTCCAGAGTTTGACATCTTTCTTCCAAGAAGTCTGCAAATTCATTCCAGGTTGGAACTTCTAATTTGGCTTCGGTTCCTCCTAATAAAGTAAGATTTTTGGTATTTGATTGTTTTCTTTTGACTTCTTCCTCCCACAAGATTTGAGAGGAATTATTTATTTTAGCAAATAAAATGTGGATAAGAAGCCCATCGGCTATTTGTTCTTTCGATGAGATAGTCAACAGCGAGTTTATGTGGGCATTCAGACTATCAGCTAAGCTATGTCATGAAGATGTTCGGTGCTTGCCTTTTGTTTACCCTGTAATTGAAAGATTTGATTAATGTGAGCTTGGTAAATGTAGCGCTTATTGTAATAGCGTGCTGTTAATCTATCTATTGCTTTGTCATAATTTTCAGGCAACAGTTCAAGTGATTGTAGAATCTTAGATGCAGGACCAGTAAGGCAATTTTTAAGATGCTGAAGCTTATTCACCTCCTTTATATTGGTTTTTAAGTGTACTGCGGTTTTAAACGATCCCCAAAAATCAAGCCATTTAGTGAGATCTCCGGAAAAGGAAGTAAGTTTGAGAATTGGTAAGTTGGATGTAGGAACTTGCGCTACTATAGTCGTAGTGCTGGGTGTAGTGGTACTACTTTAAGCACGATCCTTGATACCACTGAGAAGTTTTGATTTTTTTTGAAAGTATGATTCTTCAAATGATTCCCTCTCAGTCGATCTTAACTCAGCTTCATCTATTTGTTCGATTGATGATTGTATATTATTAAAGTTTGTAAGATACGTTTCAAGCATCCCCAATTTTGTTTCTAATTCGAAACCATTTGCTGATTCTAGCCTTGAATCAATATACTGTTTCATTTTTGTTACCTGGGCCTTTATAACTCCTCTCTGCTGTTTCAGCCCTGAGGAAGACATTTTTAATTTTGGATTGTGTTATGCTTAGAATTTGTATATGATATGAGTTCACAATAAATTATCAAAATTACACAGCGAGAACAAGCAACAATTGCGAATTATATTATGAAATTATTTGTATTATTACTTGATGAGATTGCTGCTCGATTTGATTTGTTGCTTTGAATTTAACTTGGCTTGTTCCTCGGGAAAGTGTATTGATTGCACCATTCTGATGAGGGCTTGTAATGATCCTTCTAATTCGTCAGGGCGGAGGAGTATTGAATTCATGATTATATTCGTATCCCTGTTTTTACGGTTGCATTCTTGGGAATTAGGGCGACGTTTTGAAATGAATCGCAATACGTAAGCAAATACTGAAATTAAACGAAAATATGAATTAGCAAATTTATTAATAGATATTAAATCTTCTTGATTTGTGAATGCAGCGAAGGTAAATTTTTGTTCTTTCTGCTCAGGAAGTTCCTTGACTGAATATTTATTAGTAGGCCATGAATCATGTGAGTTAAGCAAAAAACTAGGTCCATTGAACCATAGGTTCGATGTTGCTAGGTCTTTAGCAGACGCTCCTCGAGACACCAAGTCTGCAGGATTATCTCTTGTTGGAACATATCTCCAACTGTAGGATTTTGTCAAATCATGAATTTTTGTAATTCTGTTAGCGATGAACGTTTTCCATTAATATGATTGTGAATTTATCCATGATAAAGTGATTGTAGAATCTGTCCAACAAAAGATCGTATTAATTGGTGTTTTGAAGAGTGGAATTATACGATGCAAGAGCTCTGATAATAATAAGGCTCCGCAAAGCTCAAGGCGGGGCAGCGATACCGTATTTGTAGGAGCTACTCTGGATTTTGAGCATAATAGATGAACTAAAATCTTTCCATTGTCGTCAGTGATGCGGAGGTAAATAGCGGCACCATAAGCCTTTTCGCTCGCATCACTAAAACCATGAACCTGGAAATCGGAATAATTATTATTGAAGTGCATGACATACCTTGGTATCTTTAATGTATTGAGGTGCGACATTTCGCCTAAAAATGTAGTCCATTTAGAATGAAGCTCCTGTGGTAAACTTTCATCCCAGTTTAATTTAAGCTTCCATAGATGTTGTAAAAGTAACTTGGCTGAAACAACAACGGGATTAAGCAATCCTAGCGGATCGAAAAATTTACCTATATCTGATAATACCGTCCTTTTTGTAATAGCACGCTTTTTTGATTCATTGGATGTATAGGTGTAAAAGAAGGCATCGTCATTAGGATTCCATTTTACTACTAAGGTTTTTATGAATGGACTGTCGTTTATTTCCAATATTTGCTCAAGATCTTCCAAAGGTATGCCATGAAGTAGAGTCGGTGTGTTGGAACACCATTTCCTTAAAGGAAATCCTCCAAGTGCGAGTAAGGCATGCGTTTGTTCCTTAATTGACTTCAAATCATCGATATTGTCAGCGCCTGTCATCAGGTTGTCAACATAAAAATCATTCAGGATTGCTTTAGCTCCTAACGGAAAGCGAGCTCCTTCATCTTTAGCGAGTTGAACCAATGACCGTATAGCTAAGAAAGACGCTGGACTAGTTCCATAAGTTACTGTTGATAGGCGAAAATATTTAATGTCTTCAGATGGATTGTTGCGCCATAGTATGTATTGATAATTTGTGTCCTGCTTGTCAACTAACACCTGTCGGTACATCTTGGCGATGTCTGCACAAAGGACATGTTTATGTAAACGAAAACGAAATAGTTGCGAAAAAAGGTCATCTTGAATGGTTGGTCCAACCATTAGAATGTCGTTGATTGATTTCCCACTGGATGATTTAGCGGAACCATCAAAGACTACCCTTAATTTGGTTGTAGAGCTTTCCTCTTTCATCACTGCATGATGCGGTAGAAAAAATTTATTAGGAATCTTACTTACAATATATGGCTCAACTTCCTCTAAGTGTCCTAATTCGATGTACTCATTGATGAATTGCGAATAGTCCAAATGCAATTTTGGATCTCTACCGAATTTTCTCTCAAGACTGTGAAATCTATGTAATGCCATTTCGAAGGACGTTCCGAGTGTTGAAGATGGTTCTCGGAATGGGAGTTTTATTACATAACGACCTTCATGATTTCTTATTGTGTTTGCTATGAAATGATTTTCACACTGTGACTCTTCTTCGGATCGTGAAGTAAGTGGTTTGGATTGTACTTCCTCTAGCTCCCAAAATGATTTTAATGTATCGTTCAAGGTATTTTGTTCACCCGTAGAAATACAAAAGGAATGTGCAATAAGTGGTAAGTTACCTGCAACAATCCATCCTACTGTGGTTTTTTGTAATATCATGCTATCAGCAATGTTTCCTAATTTTATTTGTCCGACACTTAAAAGCTCAAAAAAGTGAGATGCCCCAATCAACATATCGATTTTTTGAGGGCGATTAAACGCCGCGGGTCAGCAAGTTTGATATTTTTAGGAATGTTTAATCCATTTGTAGCGAAATAACGAGAGGGTTGTAATGAGGTGATAGATGGTACGATGACTACCTCTAAATTTGATGACCAGTTGTTGTCCAAACATTGTATTTTAACAGTTGTTACTTTGTTTGCTCGAGTGTTCATGTTGCAAATACCTCCGAATTCAAACTCCGTCTTTATTGTTGGTAGTTCGAGATAACTGGCTAGTTTCTTGGTGAGAAAATTTAATTGGGAACCTCCATCAAGCATTGTTCTACAGGGTATGTAATGGCCATGTTTGCTACGAATGTTGACAATTGCCGTAGCCAAAAGTACCTGGTGTTTGCCTCCAGATGAATGAAGTGTGTTTGAAGTTGATCTAGGAATAAAAATTGAATTAGTATTGAGATCACGACAAGAATTTTGAGATAGATCATTTGCAACTGTTTGTATGTTTTGATATTGTTGAGTGTGGGCGTCTTCTTTATCTGATTGATTAGAGGTGAGCAGAGAAGACTGTGTAGTTAGAGAAAAATGCAAGAGCGTGTGGTGAGCCTTTCCACATATTTGACAATGTTTTGAGTTGCACGATTTAGTCATGTGACCACTGCGCAAGCAATTAATGCACAAATTGAGCCGCTTTGCTTCGTTAAATCTTTGTTGGGGTGTCATGGTGCTAAACTTTTCTCATTTGAAAACGGTGTGTTGTCCAGCACAGATTGAACAAGTAATCATATTATTTGATACAGAGAACGCAGACCTTGTGGGTTTGCGGTCTGACGAGTGCTTCACAATAGATTTGGTTTGAATGCTTGACATATGCTTTCTAGAAACATCTAGTTGTTCCAGAGTTTGACATCTTTCTTCCAAGAAGTCTGCAAATTCATTCCAGGTTGGAACTTCTAATTTGGCTTCGGTTCCTCCTAATAAAGTAAGATTTTTGGTATTTGATTGTTTTCTTTTGACTTCTTCCTCCCACAAGATTTGAGAGGAATTATTTATTTTAGCAAATAAAATGTGGATAAGAAGCCCATCGGCTATTTGTTCTTTCGATGAGATAGTCAACAGCGAGTTTATGTGGGCATTCAGACTATCAGCTAAGCTATGTCATGAAGATGTTCGGTGCTTGCCTTTTGTTTACCCTGTAATTGAAAGATTTGATTAATGTGAGCTTGGTAAATGTAGCGCTTATTGTAATAGCGTGCTGTTAATCTATCTATTGCTTTGTCATAATTTTCAGGCAACAGTTCAAGTGATTGTAGAATCTTAGATGCAGGACCAGTAAGGCAATTTTTAAGATGCTGAAGCTTATTCACCTCCTTTATATTGGTTTTTAAGTGTACTGCGGTTTTAAACGATCCCCAAAAATCAAGCCATTTAGTGAGATCTCCGGAAAAGGAAGTAAGTTTGAGAATTGGTAAGTTGGATGTAGGAACTTGCGCTACTATAGTCGTAGTGCTGGGTGTAGTGGTACTACTTTAAGCACGATCCTTGATACCACTGAGAAGTTTTGATTTTTTTTGAAAGTATGATTCTTCAAATGATTCCCTCTCAGTCGATCTTAACTCAGCTTCATCTATTTGTTCGATTGATGATTGTATATTATTAAAGTTTGTAAGATACGTTTCAAGCATCCCCAATTTTGTTTCTAATTCGAAACCATTTGCTGATTCTAGCCTTGAATCAATATACTGTTTCATTTTTGTTACCTGGGCCTTTATAACTCCTCTCTGCTGTTTCAGCCCTGAGGAAGACATTTTTAATTTTGGATTGTGTTATGCTTAGAATTTGTATATGATATGAGTTCACAATAAATTATCAAAATTACACAGCGAGAACAAGCAACAATTGCGAATTATATTATGAAATTATTTGTATTATTATTATTATTATTATTATAAGCTTTTATTTGCCATTTTTGATTTTTTGTACAATATTTATTTACATTTTTGTTTACATTTTCTGTTTCTTTTGAATTAATTACTACATATATAAAATTGACATAATTTTTTTTCTTTTTTTTTTTTTTTTTTTTTTTAATCAACTTGAATATGTAAGCAAAGTTTGAATAAATAAATGGATGCGTGTCACAATTCTATGATCTGGCATAAGCCTCCCCCAATGTTGCCCAGAGATCTCTATCTTTTGCGTCATTGTACCAACTTTGTCTTTCTTTAAGCAAATCGTCTGCCCATCTTTTCTTCGGTCGTCCAATTGGTCTTCTGCTTTCTGGTGGTGTCCATTTTGTAATGATTTTTGTCCATCTTTGGTCCTGTATGATATGAGTTCACAATAAATTATCAAAATTACACAGCGAGAACAAGCAACAATTGCGAATTATATTATGAAATTATTTGTATACAGATAGATTTTCGAAGTATTTTTGAATAAGCCAACGACGCGACGTGATATGAATATGAGTGTTTGAATATACCCACGAAGTGATATAAACCGGTAAGCGATGTGCGATATTTGCGAATATGAATGTGAGAGTTTTTTTTTATCAATATCTCGGTAGAACCTCCATGTTCGAAATCAAATTCTTTTATTTGATTTATACTGACCATTACAAAATGCATCAAGAATCAAGAACCCTCCAGTATTGGGTTTTTTTATGGAAACCAATCCCAAATATAAGTTGCCTTTAGCAACCTATATGCTGTCCATAGCTTTGACACTATGTGTATACAAAATGCAGCGCAGCATATTCCGCTGACTATTAGAATTATTTTTATTGGTGGTGGCATCATGAAATACTTTAATAAAAAAAACTATGCATCTTGCACAAAATGTTCATGCTATTTATATGATTATAGCGATGAAACATAAGGCAAGAATGCAGAGAGTGACATTCTATGCCTGAATTATGTGAATCATATATATTTTGTTTCAACACTGGAGAGCTCTGTTTTCCTAGTAAAATAATATCAAATTAGAACACTATTCAGATAACAAGACAATAGAGTTGGATGAGAAAATTTTGATGATTAATGTAAAAACAATGAATTGAATTAAATAGATAAGAAAATTTTTATGATTAATGTAAAAACAATGAATTGAATTAAATAGATAAAAAAATTAGCGTTTGAATAAAAAAAATGATAATCTTTACTTAACACATCTAAACATCTAAACGCAAAACTGCGCCCGAAGTTTCTCAAAGTTAGGGTTTGCAAAACAATAGGCAACAATTTATACGAAGTAGTTGATTCGCAAGGTCGTAAAACTGTCACCCATTCAAAAGATCTAAAAAAATAACGAATGAGCAATCCTACTTCAACGAATTTTACAATCTAATGGCCCGGCTAAATCAGCTGTGCATGAGACTCTGCCCTAGCAAATCTTAATAAAATACGAAAGCGTTTCTTTTTCATATCCTTTTTGTTCAGGAAGCCTTATCCAAAAATGATATGATTTGTAGGAAACGATTTTCAAACTTTTGAATGCTTATAAAAAGATTCATAAGAATCTTAAAAAAAAAATCCTGGATATGAATCAAAAGTCACCAAAACTCTTCCAAAACCTACAAATCTTGTTTTCCTTAAGTTAAAAAAAAAGAAAAAAAAAAAACAAAAGTTATTGTCGCTTACGCGTAAAGATCATTCTGTTACCAGAATAAATTTAAGTCGATAATACAGATTTTTCTTTTAAGTTGCCACGTACCCAAAAGCGGCACATTTCCGCTTTCGTTCCAATTCAGATCATTTATGCCGAAACACCGTGTGGCTATATTGCAATATCCTCTCGGTAACTTTCTTTTCTGTCAAGATGTCAGCCAGGCAAGTCACCTTCGCCTAAAAGAATCCTCGAGTGAGAACACGATTAACAAAACCAAAAATCTTTAGGTAAGAAAAATAATGAAATCAACACAAGTAGATTTCATTGAAATTTTCTTTACCTTACGTAGTTATTCTCATAAGAAAATTTATAGGGAATTTCGAAGCCACCTCCTCGACCTCACAATCTTTCAGTTGGTCATCCCAAGTTTTTTGTCTGCTCGTCGTCGTCATCCTTTTCACCCAATCGACGACCAACAATTTTAACTTCGACAGAGAATTGAAAAACCCTAAAACCGGTTTTATAAAGGTAAAAAAAAAGTATAAAATTAGAAATTAACATGTAAAATTATTTATACATCTAGGGTAACATTACCGAGCGGACTTCGTTTTTTTGTAGCAACATTAATCACCTATAACATCTAGGGAAGAAACAAGATAGTGAAATTGCGAGGAAGGGAAAGCCCTTCTCGTTTGCTCTACAGGCCGTCAAGTGGCCGGTCACAGGCGAAAACAACATTTCAAGTAAATCAAGAAGTAAAAATCACAACAAAAAAAGTGCTAAAAACAGAAAAATAGTTAAAAATTAAAAAAAAGATACAAATCAGTGTTTAAAGTAAAAATAAAAAAAAAAGAAAAAGGAAAGTAAATTAAAAAAAAAGAGTTAGTTATACCTATTACAAAAGAAAAGGGATAGTCATAGAAAGATTTAAAAAAAAAGGTAAGCAAAAAGAAAGTCATTTTGAAAAAAAAGAAATTAGTTTTGGTTGTTTTCTAAATAGCCTTTAAATAAAAAGAAAAAAAAAACAGTACTGAGTTAAAATAAAAAAAAACGAAACTAAAATCTAGAGTCAAGAAAGTTAGTAATTTAAGTCAAAGGAAAAGATTAATTTCAAAAAAATTAAATATATAGTGTAACATCCCATCCGTCGGTTATTTAATTAGTTTTTTTTTGTTCGAAATTTTTTTTTTAATTAAATCGGTTAAATCTTATATCGGTCGATAATTTTCATTCAGTGTATAGATGCATGCATAATGTTTTATTTCAACAATCAACGTCTAGCAATTTTCGGCGCTACAAGATGCTGTGCACAACATGTTGGAGCTGGGGTAAGTGCAGTGAGTTTTTTTTATAAATTTACTAAACATGCATATTACATTGAATTTCAATGAAAAACAAAAAACGAAATTAAGATCAAAGAAGAAATGAAAGAAGAAAGGAAAATTTTGACAAAAGGTAAAACGCAATAAGAAAATAAAGAATTTAAACAGGAAGGATAAAACGTAAAAGAAACGAAAGATTAACCATAAAGTAACGAATGAAAGGTCAAAACAAAACAAAGAAAAGAGTAAACGAAAAGAAAAATTAAAACTTCGAGAAGTGCACAAAGAAAAGAGTAAACGAAAAGAAAAATTAAAACTTCGAGAAGTGCACTCTAAATAGATATAGTTAGAGCGGCTTCGATGTCATTCACATTTTTTTTGTTAATTTTTATTTTTTTTTTTGAAATTTTAATTTTTCTTTTGAACGATGTATGGGTATGAAAAGTATATTAAGATCATGTGCGATTATTTTATGAGATAGTGATTGAAATAATAAAATTGATTCTGAATCAAATTAAAAATAAAATTTTGGATGAACTTTTTTTTATTTTTGATGAATTGGAGGAGAGACGATTTTAATTAGAATTTTTTTTTGATGCTTTAACTCGAAAGTAGATCTATGGTTACCAACTGTGGGGATATTTTTTTTTAGGTGAGTTAAAAGAAATTTTAAAGATGAAAGTTTAAGTATATGATTTTTGGGAAGTGAAGGAGATAGTATGAAGTGACGTTCCTGATTTTATTTAAAGGGGGATTTTATCTCCCTTTTCCAAAAAGGGCTATTACTATATTTAGGGCATGCCGTAATAGCGTAGGAGCGTTTCCGAGACGTTGGTTTTGGTTATGCTTTATTAGGGCGGGTATAGAAAATGCTCGAGGACACGAACACCTATGTCCTCCTTTACGTGTGCGCAGACAAAATAATCGGTAGCAAAGATTCGGGTCCCACTCTTTAAAAAGAGGATATTATACACAGTCAAATACCATCTCCGACGCAGGTCTTTAAATAAACGTAATAAGTTCACTAGCGGATAACAAGATCCCACCCCAACCTCGGTGAGCTAAGCATGGTAACCTATAAGGCCTAAATAGTTATCGAGGCTTTTGGACAACTCTTCAGACCACTACCCATATTAATTGACGGGTCTGTAATCGTCATTTGATAGGGGGTAGAGGAGTCAGAGGAGCTATAAATGGTCATGCATAAAGTATACATTTTTTAATTGTTACTGATTGTGTGGGAATAAATATAAATTTAATTTGTCAAACGTTACACATTCCATCACTATCAACGAGGAATGTTTTGGGTCATTGTCATGAACGAAACTACAATTATCTCCAAGGTCCAATTTTGAAGCAGAACTTCTTAAATTATTTTTCAAGATGTTCAGGTAATCAAACTTATTCACTGTCCCTTCCTCAAATTGAAAATTTCTAACTCCATTTGCTCCCATCGCTCATCGGATCCAAAAATGTTGAATTTGGATTCGTCGGTATAAATAACGGAATTCCAAAACTCTATCGGCTTATTTATATACTCTTTGGCATATTGAGGCGCTTCTCTACATTTATGGCGGATAAAAGTGTTTTTTTTTCGAGGCGTAAAACCTCTAAACTCTTCCGAATGTAAAAAATTTCTTACCGTCTGTGGATGAACTTGGACAATTTTGTTTCTATTGAGGACTTCTTTTGGGGTTACTTTGTACAATCCTTACTATACGCCTCTTGGTTTGCTTAGTATCAATTTTTCTCGGTCTCTCACTTCCACTTGGTCTTGTTAAAAATCCGTTTTTTTTTGTAAGAATTAATAACGTACTGAACTGTGGAATGTGGTTTTTCACAATATCAGCGATTTGTCTTAAACTTTTCTTTTCGTCCCACAACTTAACAATAAGTTTTTTCATATCAAGTAAAGCTTGTTTGTTTTCCATTTTTTTTAATTGCTCTTATAAATTTTTAACAAATTATTACTCTTGCAACATGAAAAAACTAAACCTTTCAAAAAAAGAGATGATCTGATAAAGCCTACTGGATAACGGTTATATACAGTATTGTAACTACGAGTACAAAGTGTACAAGTTTTTTTTTGGTTTCATAAAACGGACTTTATTCATTGAATTTGTTTTTTTTTTTTTATTAAAATAATTTATTTTAAAAAATGTGTTTTACTTAATCTGAAGGTTAAAAAAATCCCTATTTTTGGTAAGTATTTTGTTTTTTTTTTATTGCAATTAACTCCATAGATAATTGCATTTTAACAAAAGAAAATCGACTGTACAACTTTTTTTGGTTCACTGTATTTATCTCTAAAAGAAAACTCAACAAAAAATGTTCCCACTATTATTTTATTAGCATTGTTAAAAAATATTTGTCTCATTTGAAAATGATACCAAAAAAGTAGGTAAAACCTTAATTTTTCAAATTGGCAACCATAAAAAGTTTATTTTCTGATTCTTTTTTTTTGTCTTGTTGTGTTTTTTTTTATTTTCTTCATTCCCAATCAACGAATCAAAAAACCACATTAATGTCAAGGGGGGTAATTGTGAACAGGGGTTAATGTAAACATACTTAATTTTCTCAAAACCGTTTATAATTTGAAGCATGCCATGAAATTATTTGAAAAGACATTATATTTAAATCATATTGACGCGTGGAAGGCCTTATCTGTCAAAGGGTTATTTATGTTTTGTTCGTTTCCATGTCGAGTCTTTCGTTTTTCTGCGTTTTTAGGTTTTTAGTGCTAATTAAAATTGTTGCAGAACAAACAAAGGCGATCGAAGTAAGTTAAATTTTATCTTTAAGAAAGTGAAATATGAGTATAAATGCATGCTATATGTTTTTGTTTGTCTGTATAACAAAATTTAAAAGTTATTGGCTGTTTACAATTACCCCATTATGTTCCTATCATGGGTAAATGTAAACACCGAAATGGGGTAAAAGTGAACAAATTGGGGTAACTGTAAACATTAATTTTCAATGGCTTTGGTGTTGATCTAACAATATTTTATATCAAAAAGATGCCACGTTCATATCAACCAAAAGCCACAGCTCCATCATACACGTCAGTGGATCGGTGAAGGGAAAAATCCTACTGTCATTATATCTAGAGGCAGAAAACCAGCATTTTCGTCAGACGTGGAGGACACTATAGCAAGGTGCCTTATTTCAGATCTCGTGCTGGTTACCCTTGCGATAAAGATGATCTCCTTGGTCTAGTAGGTACCTACATATGTATATAAGGGCAGAGAACTTGGTTAACCCTTTCCACAATGGTAGGACGACTGGTACCGTTTTCATTTACCCCATTTTTCTCGTTTACTTAAAAAACTAGGGGGGTAAATGTAAAGATCAAATTTTATGAAAACTAATAAACAAACGCAATTAAGATTACTACTCTTTGATAGATAATACAATCCAAACTTAGGTAGCATAAACAAAAATGTTCGACATTGCATGGTTAAGCTGTTACAAGCATTACAAGTGAACAAAAATAAAAAAATGCAAAATCGTTTACAATTACCCCCTTTGACCCTATACAGAATATAAATAATAAATTATAACAAAAATATCTTTTCATTGCCTCCTTCGACCTTTCCCTGAGTTTGTATACATTTTTCTCTATCTTCTGTTTTTTTTAATAATCTGGAATTTTATTATTTTATATTGGAATTGTCGCTCATTTTTACCCACACCACAATACATTCCACATATATTATGTCGAACGAACTGTTTAGTTGCCGGGACGCCCGGCCTGACATCTTTTAACGGACTTCCTAAACAACAAGCAACTTATCGTTCCTTTGTATATATATTTGAAACTTTGTATATACATTTGAATAGCACTATTATGAAGCACAAAATTTTGTTACGGAAGGCGGACCATGAGGGCGCTGCCTGTACGAAAATTAAGTGTGGAATCTAAGAGCGACTGAAAGTATAAAAATATTGAAATAAATAAATAAAATAAATTACTCAAATGTAAACAAAAATCAGTCGTTGCCAACGTTACCTGAGATTTTTGTATTCATACCTATCAATGTATAGAAGGTATGCATATACAATACATTTAATTGTATGTGTTTTAGATTTGTTAGCAGAAAATTGTATTCATTTGATTTTAGATTTTCTATTTTTGTGAAATCTGCAACGTTTTCAAATTTAAGTTTTGATACACTGCTTCGTTGCCATATTTTGAATTTTTCCATAGCAAATACATTCGATGTAGGTATTTTTTTAAATTTGTATTTTTTATTGTAATATGGGTAGTGGGTGGGTAGGTATGTAGAAAAGTAAGTATTAAGGAGGGTAGGTTGGTGTGTATTAAGCAGAATTGTAAGGACTGAAATCGTTTCGTGATTGGAATTAAGCCATGACTCAAACTAGAATTAAACAATCAACTTGCATCTCTGACGTCATAAAAACATATAAATTTTCTGTGTCAACGCACCGTCAACGTTGACAGCGTCAATGCTTAAGACGTTGACTATAACACGATTAGAAAAAATAATATTCATTTAAGCCAACGTTATTTTTATTTTTGTCATACTAGGGTGTGAAAGCATGTTAAAATTGGTACAGTGTAAGCATATTACATAATTATTGTGTGGTTTTTAATAATTGTAGATCTACAAATGACGTCTTTTTTACGTTAAAGAGTCAACGCGTTGACCGTTTACGTTGACCTTCTATAATAGTAGCTTCAGACTTTTTTCTTTAATATTTTGCAGTGCGAAACAACTGTGTTAAAATTGAGAATTTATGCATTGTTGTGGACGCCTGGTCAGGAACCGCCTCAATCCTAAATAAGACAATAAAAGAATAAACCAAATTAAAATTTATTACAAGAAAATAATTTTGATACTTACCTTAATGTTGTTTATGTTTTGTTTAGTAATTCCGAGTTTTGTAGCTGTCATTCGTTGTGGTTCTCAATGGAAATTTTCCATTGGAAAGCAATAGGTCAGTTCCTAAAAGTGAGTTCGGTTTTGTGTTCCGTCCCTGAAGTTGGTTGAAGGGTTAAGTTGCATGTGAGTGAAACTTTGTTTTATGTCCATGTTTAGTTTTCGTTGTCATTGCTGTGGTTAGGTGATTTTGTTTTAATTAGTTAGTGTTTAGTTAGGTGATTTTTATTTATATGTTGTGTTGTTACTTTGTAATTATGTGTATGAATTTTTGTAGTGCTCAGGTCGCAGGTGGTTCCGTTCTACATGTCTCCTCATGGGAAACTATGGAACACAGCCTTGGTTCTTGGGACACTGATACCCCTATTCTGTTGGAAGTGCACTAATACCTGCATGGGTTCCCACTATTTCGGTGTGATAATATGGGTGGAGGTATACACTGTGTGGATAGGTGGATCGGATGATGTGTTCCTGTTAGAGGTACAAATACATCATCCGAATAATTTTTTTACCTGTGTTGGTTTGATGGTAATTTCAGCTCACCCTCATTTGGTTGGTTACCACCTAGTAAGGTGAAGGTGCATTAAAAATTTAAATTCAAATTGAAAAAAATTGTAAGAAACCGTCGAAAATCGGATTTCTGGTAAATTCTTAGTTTTTGTGTTGTTTATTTTTTTGTAAAATTTAAATTATTTTTAGAGAAAATAAAGAGGTGTTTATATAAAAATAAGTAACAACGGTGAAAAATAAAGTGTGTAGCGGAATACCACTGCCCTAAAGGAAAACCAAAACAGAAGAAGAAATAAGTTAAGAACAGGAAAAGGTGGTGAGTGTCTTAAAATTTGTTAAGTCTAGAAAGTTATTTATTGTTTTTATTTTTTGTATGCCGGTATATTTCTTGGCGGCCCGAGTTGATTCACAGAGAGCGGGGCCGCCGCCTGAAAAAAATTGGAAATTAAAGAAAAAAATAGAAAAATTGAAATTAAATGATATTTAAAAATAATTTAATTTAAAGGAAAAGTAAAAATTGAAATTGAAATAGAAGGAAATTTAAGATAAAAAGGAAAGGAAATTTAAACATAACAAAAAAAAACTATTTTAAAAATCCTGGTGTTCGCCCTAGAAAGGGATTCCAATAGCAAAATAGTGATAGCGGAAATAGCGATCAAAAAAATAGATACGCTAAGTCATCTATATATTATACATATATCTATATATACCCGGTGGATTTTTTTTTGTGTTTGTGATTGTCCTATATTTAAGTTTTTTTTGGCAATTTCCAATTTAATTTGATAATCAATTTAATAACGTAGTCCAGGCGTGGGAGTGTTTTCCTTTTTTTGTCTATTTCAATAAGTTTTTTCTTACTTTTTTAATGTGAGGTGCGAAAAAAAAACGGTTGGTGTAACTTTCGTGTTCGGTCCCGTAATTTATTTTGTGCAAGGTCCTAACCGTTACCTCCATAGAGCTCTGTAGGGGTAGGAAATTAGGGCTCCGTTGAGCGTTTAAAAAAAAAAACCAAAAAAAAAGAAAAACTAAAATACCGCAAAGGGTAATTCTACGAAACAGTAGAACAGTAGTTGAGTCGTAGGGCTACCAAACTGGATTTTTTTCTGTTACCATTTTTTTGTTTTTTTTTTTTCTCTCTTAATTTATTACTCTAATTTAAATTTACAATCTTTTGGTTTGTTATATCTTTTTTTGTTTTGTCAAATTAAGATCTTGAAAAATTATTGTTTTTGCATGTAAAAGAAATAAAACTTCCGACAAAACGCCGCCGGCTAAAAGGAAAAAAGTTTTTTTCTTGTTTCGTACCAGCGAAACAATGTCGTGTTAAGTTTCGTTTCAGGGGTGTCGAGGGTAGCGGAGTGAACATGGAGCCAAGATGACCTGAAGCCGACAAACGACCAACAATTTTGGGGGTGTCCAACACTGGCCGCGGACACCTAAAGGTAGGGTGGGTAATGGCCTCACTGCACTAACATCCGCAGTGCCCTGATGTGCCATAGTCCGTCCGTTTATGTTTCCTTCCCTTTCCTCCTTCCTTGGCCTGATCTGTGATTTTGTCTGCAGGCGAGGTTGAGTTTCGGGGGCAAGATCCCCCCCCCATCCGACGAGCTAACGCCGTGCAACGCAAGCAGGCCGCGTCCCCCGGAGCTTAACATTCCAACCTACCCTTTCCAAACTCTTCCTATGACTTCTCCCTACCTCATCCTTATCCTACCCTTCCACTTCACCCACCTCCTAACCTCCTCTTGCCTCGCAACAAAATGGCGCCCAACGTCATTAAAGGGTGTTCCAACCCAGTTGGAACATTTTTTTTGGCGAATTAGTTTATGTTGTACTAGTTTCAGTTTTTTTATGTTGTATTGTCTTAACCAAACTTGCTGTGAATTTTTAAACCTCGTATGTCTGCGTCAGGAAGGCCACAGGCGTACCTAGTCGTATCGCGACGAGTGTTTGAAAATTCACAGTGACCGCGGTTAATGAGTGTAATGTTCTTTCTGAAATTACTGGAGTTTTTGCAAAGGGCGTATGTCTGCACCAGGAATGCCACAGGCGAACCTAGGTGTATCGCGACGTTCCTTTGCGAAAGCTTGAGTAAGGTCAGTCAGTACATTTTTCGTTTTGTCTTTTACCTTTTCCTATCCTAACTTTTTTACTTTTCTATTTTTTCTAATTTTTCAACTTTCTATTCCTAGTCTTGTTTTCTACTTGGACGATTGAACGTGCGAGACGTGTAGTCCGACATCATCGTTTCAAATTTGTGTGTGAGTTTTATCCTACCGTTTCATGTCTTCTAGCAAGGTCCCTTGAGACTGTCTAGGATTGCGGGAACGGTAAGGAAAAACTTTGTAAAGTAATTTGTTTGTGTTTCTAGTAGTTTTCCTTTCCTTTTATGGTCACATCAGGGGAAGTTTGTTCCGTCCGTCTGATGTCCTTTTTTTTTGCAGCGATGTCGTCAGTAAGGTCGTACCATGTCGCTCATAAGCTACCTGAAGCACCCCGTATGTTTATGGAAAACCGAAATTAAATTTTCATTTGTAAGTGAAGAAATTACATAAATCTTTTTGTTCCAATTATTAAATTATCATATATTTTTCTTTGATTTAATTTTTTTTTACATTGGTGAGTTATTTTTCAAAAAGTTATTTTCTTATATTTTTTGTTTGAGTTTCGTTAATTTTTTTTCTCGTTATTTATTTCTATTTACGTTCATTACGAAAGTATTGAAATTTAATATTTTTTCTTAATTTTGTTGCTTTTGTTTTCTTAGTTTGATAAGTTTGTTCGATAAGTTTTCTTACTACATAGAATTAACTTGTTTTCCTTATCGAAGACTAATTTAATTTTGGTAAGATAATTCACAGATACCAATACAAAGTTTTCTAAAATAGTTTTTTTTAGAATTACATTTGTTAAAAGGCTATCTTTTGTTTTTCGTTTTTTTTTTATTATAATTATTATTCTTTTCTTAATTGTTTCTTAGTATTTTTCGTAAATAATTTAATTTGAGTTACTTCTTTATCATTTTGTTTTTTTTTTTGTTAGTGAAAATCAAGTTTTTTGAAATTTTAAAGTGATTTAATAATTTACTTTGATATAGTTACAGTTTTTTTGGTAAGTTTAAGTACAGTTTTTGAAAAATTCGTTATTTATTTACAATATTTTTCTTTACATTTTTCGTTTCTATTATTTATTTACGTGTTTTCGTTATTTATTAAAAATTTCTTTAGTTATTTATTATTTTTTTTTGTTATTTATTAAACTTTTTTGTTATATATATATCTTTTCGTTACAATATTATAGTTAGTTTGGTTCAAGTTTACAATTTATAGTTTTTTTATCTTATTTATTTATTTATTATTTTTTTGTATACAGTTTTCGTTAAGTTTACATTTTGTTTTTGTTTGATTAATTTACTTTTTCTTAATTTAGTTTTTTTCAATTTATCTTTTTTCATTTTTCGTATTATTCTAATTTTGTTAAGTTTACTTTTTTTTACCATTACATTATTTATTTATTTTTTTTTTGACAGTTTTGTTTTCGTGAGGTGTACCTTTTTTTTGATACGATACCAGTAGGTGTTTTTCTAAAAAAAAAGAGGATTTTTTTTGTATTAGCTAAAATAATAATTTTTTTGAAACTCACCACCTTTTTAGGTGTTTTCGTTTTTCATTTTCCTTGTTGATTGTTGAACTACTTAAAGATGGCTTATTCTAGTAAAGAAGATGAAGATCGCATCAACCGCCTTATAAGGAACGCTGAAATAACTCAACCAAGATTAACCAGGTCGGCAAGTCAAGGGTTAGACCATACCTCTATACAGCAGATGATGTATTCTCCTCTTATTTCTGATAGGCAAATCCGAGCTGAATCCAACCAACCAGCTAGGGCAGGAATTCCTCTGGCTCGCATAGAAACCTATAGCACGGTTGATTCAGTTTCCCCTCCCCCGTTTAGTCAACTTAGTGGGATGAGAGAGGAGAATGTGCACGATAGGGAGAGTATCGGATCGATGAACGATACTGTGCGACCAGCGGCAGGTTTTGTGCCTGATACTAGTAATAGACCAGTATCTGTTCAGGCAGCTGGCTCAGGTAGTTCTAGGGACATCTTAGAGAGTCTAGCTCAAAGACCACCTCCTCCTGTAACAAAACCAAAAGAGAAAAGAGTATTACCAGAAGATATAAGAGCGTACATTAACTTGGCCATGGTAGAAGGTTTGTCTACTACCCGACAAGTTATGCAGAGAAATGACCAATACCTTGAAGAGTGAAATCCGGAGTCAGCTTGGTGAATTCCTTAGGAATTTGAATATAGGGCCAAACAATCATTCTTCCACCGATCAGATGCCTAGACCCGTGCCGGCGACCCAGCCACCAATGCAGCAGTATCCTCCAGTTGATCCAGGTGGAAGTGCGTTTGTACCAGTTAATCAATAGAGACACCGAATACCTGACCCGACGAGAAGACACCAAGAAAGGGTTAATCTTCCCGCTGCGTATGATGAAATCCCGTCAGATCCCTATGCTAGCTTTCATCCCATGCGAACTCCAAACCCATACGGCTACCAACCGGAGTACTACGGCCCAACTCATCCTCCGAGACCCCAGGGTCCAATAAGATTGGATAGATGGGGCTTGAAGTTCGATGGCCAACCAGCGACTATGACCGCTGAAGATTTCGTAATTCGGGTTGAGATCCAGCGGAACAAGCATAGATGTTCTTGGGCAGAAGTGTTAAGGGATTAGGAATAGGATAAGGAAATGCTACCGAGTGGTACTGGCAGTTTCAGCGGACAAATTACCGTCATGACTGGCCAGCTTTGAAGGATGCCTTGCTGCGTCAGTATAGAAATACTCGCTCCGACTTAGAGATAATACGAGACATAATGGATCGCAAGCAGCATTCCTGGGAGAGTTGCGAAGATTTCTTTATGGCCGTTAACAAGATGAAATTCCAGTTAAGGGTCCCAATACCAGATATAGAGATGGTACGAATTCTGAAAAGAAACTTAAACGAGAGAATAGGAAAATTAGTTTACCCGCAGGCCATCTTCACCTCGGATCAGCTGAGGACTGCTTGTAAGGATGCAGAAGTGGCATTTCCGAGGAAAGAATTGCCAAAAACATTTGCCAAACCACCCGGCAAATATCCGGTTAATGAACTGGAATTGGAAGAGGAGTACCAACCGGCTGATGAACAGCTAGCTGCTTATCAGTTCGGTGCGGCTCGACCGAAAATTCCGCCTCGCAAATACGCGGACTCTACGAAATTAGAGTGTTGGAACTGCAGAGTGCAGGGCCATACTTATTTCGACTGTGAGTCCGATGTTAGAAATATTTTTTGTTTTAAATGTTGTCCGCGATGCCATCCGGAAAACCGAGCGAGGGACGCGAAGGCTCTGGGGGAATCGCGTACAACCCTGAAATAGAGTCCCCTATAAACAATAGGAAAGAAGCAAAATACCGAGAAAAGGACAATGTTATTTTAGAAGATCTTCCAAAAAAGGAAGAGACCAAAATTCGAATTTTAAAGAGAGAAGAAAAAGGAGAAATTATAAAAGATGAAGTAAGAGAAAGAAAGTTGTATGAAATTAGACCGTTACATGTCCGTCTTCAGGAATATGAAAAAGTTCGGGCAAGAATTTTGAACGGTGCAATTAGCACACCTTCAAAAAATATTTTAAAGGTTAGGGCGAGATTCAAGGCCCGTAAAGATACCTCAAAGAAGATATCTTCAAAAATTTTAAATTTAGAATCCGATCCTCGGCCTTATGCTAAAATAAAAAAAAGGTTCGAGAAAGTTTTTAGGCTTACTAGACAGTGGTGCTAGTGTAAGCATATTAGGTAAAAATTGTAAACAGTTGATTGAACAACTTGGTTGTCCTATTACTCCCTTTAGTTCAGGAGTTAGGACCGCTGACGGAAAAAGTCAATCAATTGTGGGCAAAATTTCTATTAGCGTTACCTATAAAGATAAAGAAGAGATGTTGACCTTCTACCTCGTTCCCAGCTTGGATCAGGAGATCTATCTTGGAGTTGACTTTTGGAGGGTGTTCCAGTTAGCTCCAGGAATCATAAGTAGTATCTCGGTTGACGAACAATCGGATTCTCCAAATGCTCACCAGTTAACCTCTGACCAACAGGCCAGGCTAGATGCAGTCAGAAATAAATTTTTATGTTTCGAGCGCGATGGTCTTGGAAAGACTACCATGATGGAGCACGTCATCGATACAGGAGATGCTCTCCCTGTGAAACAGCGTCACTACCCTGTCTCTCCAGCGATACAAACCTTGTTATACGATGAGTTGGATCGGATGCTGAAACTCGGTGTGATTGAGGAAAGCGAAAGTCCGTGGTGTTCGCCAGTGGTTCTCTTGCGGAAACCCGGCAAAAACCGACTCTGTTTGGATTCCCGTAAGGTGAACGCACTGACGAAGAAAAACGCCAATCCTCTTCCTCACATTGAAGGACTCACCAGCCGATTTCCCGACGCCATCTATATGAGTAGCATCGATCTAAAAGAGGCCTTTTGGCAAATTCCGCTGGAGAAACAGAGTAGAGAAAAGACTGCCTTTGCGGTACCGGGAAGACCCTTGTACCAGTTCACAGTGATGCCGTTTGGGTTGTGCAATGCAGCTCAACGGTTGAGCCAGTTGATGGACAAGGTGATTCCTGCACGACTTAGGGAGCGTGTTTTTGTGTACCTCGATGACTTGCTTATCATGGCACCCGATTTTGATACCCATTTCAGCCTGCTAAGCGAAGTAGCCGAATGCTTACGTAAAGCCAATCTCACTATCAACATGAAGAAATCAAGATTTTGCTTCAAAGAGTTAAAATACTTGGGCTTCATAGTTGGTGGTGGGAAATTTAAAACGGATCCGGCGAAAGTAGAGGCGATCGTGGATTTCCCGGTCCCGAAAACCTGGTATCGGAAGTTCATAAAAGACTTTTCAACTTTGACTGCTCCTTTGACTGACCTGCTGAAGAAGAGAAGCGAGAAGTTCTTCATGACGGATGAAGCGCTGATGGCATTTGAGAATCTGAAGAAAGCGTTGATCTCAGCACCGGTTCTTTCGCGCCCGGAATTCACAAAAAGATTTTACATCCAATGTGATGCTTCTGACGCGGGGATCGGTGCTGTACTGGTTCAGTTGGACAAGGAAGGAGAGGAGGTACCGATCGCGTTTTTCTCTCAAAAATTCAATAAAAGTCAGAGAAACTACAGTGTCACCGAGAAGGAGTGTATGGCGGCGGTGATGGCTGTGAAGAAATTCAGGCCGTATGTAGAAGGTATGGACTTTACGATCATAACGGACCATTCCAGCCTTAAATGGCTGATGAGCATGAAGGACCTTAGTGGCAAGCTCGCAAGGTGGAGTCTTTCGTTACAGTCCTATACCTTCGACATACAGCACCGTAAAGGAAGTCAACATGTAGTACCGGATACTCTATCTCGGGTACATGTGGATTCTCTGACTCTCGAGGACGTTGCCCCGTTGATTGACTTGAAGTCAGCGGAATTCCTTTCCGATGAATATTTAGACCTCATCGAGACGGTTTACAACCATAAAGAAGAGCTTCCCGACTTAAGATACGAAGACGGATATGTATACAAAAAAGTTTTTAAAAAATTAGGCGAAGAAGAAATGTGGGAACATTCTTGGCTCCTTTGGGTACCATCGGGACTAACCGAGGAAATTATAAGGAAGGCTCATAATCCTCCTCAATCCGCGCATGGTGGCATAGCGAAAACTCTAAACCGACTTAGAAATTATTTTTACTGGCCTAATATGACTGTGCATGTTCGGGAATACGTCTATAATTGTAGTGTGTGTAAACAAAGTAAAGCGTCTAATCAAGTATCTCGTCCTCCTATTGTTACGTCATATTGTAGTAATCGTCCGTTTGAAAAAAATATACATAGACTTTTTAGGACCATATCCGAGGTCAAAATTGGGAAATGTATACTTGTTTGTTGTCTTAGATCATTTGTCCAAATTTGTGTTGTTGAAAGCGTTACGAAAAGCAAGTACTTCAAGCGTCATTAAATTTTTAAAAGAAGACGTCTTCAATATGTTTGGAGTACCCAATATCATCCATTCCGACAATGGAAAACAATTTGTATCCAAAGAATTCGAATCGATGATAACTAAATACGGCATTTTAAAACCTCTCACTATGCACCACAATCGAACGCGTCGGAGAGGGTGAACCGCTCGGTGTTGGCTGCTATCCGATCGTACCTAAAAGATGACCAAAGGTATTGGGATACGCACCTTAGCGACATCGCGTGTGCGTTAAGAAGCGCGGTTCATAGCTCTACCGGTGTGTCACCGTATTATGCATTATTCGGCACTAACATGATGACGCATGGTAGCAGTTATGAACTTGCAAAGAAGTTGCATGCGCTGGACGACAGCGAGTTGTTAACTCTTCCCCGACAAGGTCGATTGCAGTGCATACGAAATCAAATCCGCGAAAACATAATTAAGGCCAACGATAAATCCTCAAGAATTTATAATCTCCGTACTAAAAACGTGCAATTTTCACCCGGACAAGAGGTGTATAGAAAAAATTTTGTGTTGAGCGATTCATCGAAATGTTTATCAGCGAAACTCTCACCAAAGTATGTTAAATGCCGCGTAGTTAAACGAATTGGAAACCAAACGTATGAATTAGAAAATTTAACCGGAAAAAGACTTGGAATATATCACGCAAAAGATTTAAAACAATAAGCAGATTGCTTCAAAAACACGTTTGTTTGATTGTTTTGAATGCAAGTCATTTTTCGTAGTTATCATTGTTGCTATTCGTATCGTTTATGTTTGTTATTTGTTAATTTATTAAATTATCCGTGAGTATCACTTATTATATCTATTCAGCAACAGTTCGAAAAAGAAAAAACCGAAACACCCTCTATCAAAACACACAAGTACCTGGAAATGATTAATAAACATGGATATTTTATGTATATATATTTATTATATGTATTGCATGCTTTATGTTTTAAATGTTACTTAATGTTAAATGTTCTTATTTATTTATTTATTTACATATATCTTAAGTTATTTTATCAAGCATCTGTGATAAAATGGTTTAACCATCCCACCTGATATTTTTACTAACATTATTAATTGTACTAAGACTGATAGTTTTAAAATTTTTTTTTACCTGTGATAAAATGGTTTAACCATTCCATCTGTGATATTTTTACTAACTTTATTAATCCTACTAAGACTGATAGCTTTAAATTTTTTCATTTGTGATATTAATATTTTCTTTTAATTTAGTTTAAGTAACTTATCTTTTAAAACCTGTGATACTAAATTTACTAATTATATTAACTTAGTTACTATTTATTTATTTATTCGTTATTGCATCCGCGATGATTAAAAACTACGATCTGTGATATTTACTAAATTACTAATTTTATTAATTTATTTACTATTTATTTATTTATTTACTTATTTATTAATTTATTAATTTTTTTCATCTATCACATAATCACTTAAAATAAAGTTCTAAAATAAAAATCACTCACCGATAAATACTTGATTGGTGTATGGGTGCTTTAATGTAGAATCTCGTAGTGGTGGCGGATAGAGATGACGAGATAGTAAAAACTGTTTACTGTTCCATTTGATGATTTCTGAAAAACAAAAGATAGGAAAATTAGTAGGTAGGTACATACTCCGAAACAAATATAATTTTTTTTGTATACACTTCATGCTCGCCGGATTATGTACTAGCTTGGTTGTTTTTCTTCAGTCTCTATCGGGCACCTCCGATCCGCATCTCCAAAAGTGTGTACCTCCCAGCCTTGTAAACTTCGGTGTTCATGTAGCTCCAGCAGGTGGGGGTCTCGGCAGTCCCGAAACAAATCCTGAAAAAAATGAAGGCTAATTGTTAAATGTGTAGATAGTTATGTATATATATGTGTTAATTACCCGTGTCTAGTTGATTGAATACAGTTCATAATTAAAAGTAAATCGCTCCTCATATCACCAACGTTGAGGTAGGTCGCCAACCTACGCTGGTTATTGTTAGGGTCATTGACCTTTCTAATGAAATAGTGTAAAGGAAAAAATAGGAGTAAAAACAAAATAGAAGCCGACTTAGTTATATGTATGTGAATACTTACTTTTACTGAATTGTAGCATTGTAGGACAATATTTTTGCCCGGCTTAAATCGTGGGGTTTTCCCCACAGTTTTCCACACACTCAAGTTATCTAGAAAAGGAAAAACAGACAAATAATATTAAATAAAACAAATTGCGATTTAAAAAAAAAACTCACCCATCCCTTTGTACCACCCCGTTCATCCACGACAACCGTACCCAATTCCCAGGCATCCAGATTTTTTGTGTTTGCTATTTATTGAGAGTATATCTCAATAAACAGCAAATTTTGTTGTGGACGCCTGGTCAGGAACCGCCTCAATCCTAAATAAGACAATAAAAGAATAAACCAAATTAAAATTTATTACAAGAAAATAATTTTGATACTTACCTAAATGTTGTTTATGTTTTGTTTAGTAATTCCGAGTTTTGTAGCTGTCATTCGTTGTGGTTCTCAATGGAAATTTTCCATTGGAAAGCAATAGGTCAGTTCCTAAAAGTGAGTTCGGTTTTGTGTTCCGTCCCTGAAGTTGGTTGAAGGGTTAAGTTGCATGTGAGTGAAACTTTGTTTTATGTCCATGTTTAGTTTTCGTTGTCATTGCTGTGGTTAGGTGATTTTGTTTTAATTAGTTAGTGTTTAGTTAGGTGATTTTTATTTATATGTTGTGTTGTTACTTTGTACTTATCTGTATGGATTTTTGTAGTGCTCAGGTCGCAGGTGGTTCCGTTCTACATGTCTCCTCATGGGAAACTATGGAACACAGCCTTGGTTCTTGGGACACTGATACCCCTATTCTGTTGGAAGTGCACTAATACCTGCGTGGGTTCCCACTATTTCGGTGTGATAATATGGGTGGAGGTATACACTGTGTGGATAGGTGGATCGGATGATGTGTTCCTGTTAGAGGTACAAATACATCATCCGAATAATTTTTTTGCCTGTGTTGGTTTGATGGTAATTTCAGCTCACCCTCATTTGGTTGGTTACCACCTAGTAAGGTGAAGGTGCATTAAAAATTTAAATTCAAATTGAAAAAAATTGTAAGAAACCGTCGAAAATCGGATTTCTGGTAAATTCTTAGTTTTTGTGTTGTTTATTTTTTTGTAAAATTTAAATTATTTTTAGAGAAAATAAAGAGGTGTTTATATAAAAATAAGTAACAACGGTGAAAAATAAAGTGTGTAGCGGAATACCACTGCCCTAAAGGAAAACCAAAACAGAAGAAGAAATAAGTTAAGAACAGGAAAAGGTGGTGAGTGTCTTAAAATTTGTTAAGTCTAGAAAGTTATTTATTGTTTTTATGCGTGGGAGTGTTTTCCTTTTTTTGTCTATTTCAATAAGTTTTTTCTTACTTTTTTAATGTGAGGTGCGAAAAAAACGGTTGGTGTAACTTTCGTGTTCGGTCCCGTGATTTATTTTGTGCAAGGTCCTAACCGTTACCTCCATAGAGCTCTGTAGGGGTAGGAAATTAGGGCTCCGTTGAGCGTGTTAAAAAAAACACCAAAAAAAAAAAAGAAAAACTAAAATACCGCAAAGGGTAATTCTACGAAACAGTAGAACAGTAGTTGAGTCGTAGGGCTACCAAACTGGATTTTTTTCTGTTACCATTTTTTTGTTTTTTTTTTCTCTCTTAATTTATTACTCTAATTTAAATTTACAATCTTTTGGTTTGTTATATCTTTTTTTGTTTTGTCAAATTAAGATCGTGAAAAATTATTGTTTTTACATGTAAAAGAAATAAAACTTCCGACAAAACGCCGGCTAAAAGGAAAAAAGTTTTTTTCTTGTTTCGTACCAGCGAAACAATGTCGTGTTAAGTTTCGTTTCAGGGGTGTCGAGGGTCGCGGAGTGAACATGGAGCCAAGATGACCTGAAGCCGACAACCGACCAACAATTTTGGGGGTGTCCAACACTGGCCGCGGACACCTAAAGGTAGGGTGGGTAATGGCCTCACTGCACTAACATCCGCAGTGCCCTGATGTGCCATAGTCCGTCCGTTTATGTTTCCTTCCCTTTCCTCCTTCCTTGGCCTGATCTGTGTTTTTGTCTGCAGGCGAGGTTGAGTTTCGGGGGCAAGATCCCCCCCCTATCCGACGAGCTAACGCCGTGCAACGCAAGCAGGCCGCGTCCCCCGGAGCTTAACATTCCAACCTACCCTTTCCAAACTCTTCCTATGACTTCTCCCTACCTCATCTTTATCCTACCCTTCCACTTCACCCACCTCCTAACCTCCTCTTGCCTCGCAACAGCATGTGTACCTATTTGGAAACATATTTTTCTATATTTATCCTTTTGGAAGCAGATAGGTCGAGGGTATAAATAGATACATGAATAAGTACGATAGTATCTGTTTAGGTTGGAAGTTTGTAGCGTAGATAAAACTGTAAAGCAGTTTCTAGGGAATAATTTTGTTAAATAAATGTATTGAACCAAAAAAGTAACAAAATTATTTTAAGAACCTACTATTATCCTTACCCTGATTTTTGTTTTTTCAAAAAACGGACAAATAGCTAAAGATAGTGTAGTAGTTTCTTGAGTTCTTAGTAAAAAGGGAAAATGGTATTGGTTTTTTGCCTTGTAATCACGATACAAAAACTGAAATTCTAATTTTAAGGAATTTAAATAAGGAATAAAGATCAAAAAACCTTAACATTGATGGAATGCACTTCAAATTTTAAATTAAAATTAACTTATTTTTTTATATCTAACTAAATCTTTGTAAATTTTAATTTTAACCTCAATTATTATTGATTTATTTATATGGTGTAAACATCGCATCAACTAAAAAGAGTTTTTAAATAAATTACCATAAAAGCTGTTATTTGAACATGAACATATTTTCAATATAATATTAAAAAAAAAGATGCTGTGATGCGACCCACACTGATAACTTCCCATTCCGATTAATTACTTAACTGTTGGATTTTTATAAAAATTAGCTGAATGTCCAAAATAATATTATCTCTATAGTCCAGTCAAGGAATGAGGTGTAGAGTGCGTGAGCAGGTAACTAAGCGATTCCTTCAGAAACTTGTTTAGGGGGCTTAGGTTGTTAACATACCAAAAGTCGTGACTCCTAGGTGATGAGCGGGGGGGAGGAGGGGGGGGGGTACGAATTTTGGGTTTTTCGCTTATATCTCGAAAACGGTGCATCGGAGAGAAATATTTTTAGAGAATAAAATGGAGTTCTTAAAATTATCTAAAACTTTTATATCATATGTTTTTTCTAATTCCTAACCCTCGGAAAAAGTTGAAATTTACAAAAAAAAATCAATTTACGTCAAAATATTCATAAACATTGCATCATATTGTCTAAACCTATTCATAAACGAAAAGTATGAATAGGAAAGAAGTTGTAGATTTTTAAATTCCCTTTTAGAATATATATACATATGCTGATTAATGTCCAACCCGCCTAAAGTTACAGCTATTTTAAAACTTGTATAGCATTTTGCAATTTTCAGAAAATTAGTTTGTATATCATATTCTTAACCCACAACCTTTGTTCATGTATTTTCATGAGATATGCACTTCGCTTGAAGAGTTTTCTGGAGTCACATTCACTTCAAGTGAACAACACAAGGACATTGGACAGGCTCGCAATATGCAGAAGACATTGTCAAACTCAATCAGTGGTTTGATTTTCATCCTCCCTTCCCAGAAACCTCTCAAATCATGTCAATTTCGAGTGGAGTTGTCGGAGATGCCACGATAACATGCTATGATGCTGTTCGAGTAGGTAAAAGGGCTATGAATTCAGTAGTTATCGCGCAAGGATCGGGCATTGCCAATATCTTCTGTCAGCTCATCGATAAAAGTTCTCGATAGGTAGTAGTTGACCCAACATTGCTCTTTCAGCGGATATGTATAAGCAAACGATCAGATGAGGATTTGATGACATATTTTGAGTATGAGTTGGCCCCATTTCAAAAATCTTACTTATCGAGGGCAAGAGTGATATAGGCCTATAGTTACCCAGATCATTAGTTGCTCCTTTCTTGAAAAGTGGCAAGATATTGGCACATTTAAGAGCAACCGGAAATACTCCAGAAAAAATACTTTTGCTAAAGATATGTGCCAAAACATCAATTATAAAACATGCTACATTTTTCAAACATCCATTTGAAATACCATCATAACCAGAAGAGTTTGAAATTTTTAAAGTGCCAATTAACTTCAGAATCTCTAAACTAGTTATAGGCTCAAACACAAAACTTTGGCTTTGAGAAGGTTCATTACTGAATGGACTACAAAGTGTACAAGATGGGTGACTAGAACTAGCTTGTAGATTAAGTGAAATCGTTGAAAAGTATTCATTGAATGCATTAGCAATTGCAATTTTATCTGAGACCACACGACCATTAACATTGACAACAGATGGTTGTTTTTTGCACTAAGATTTATTAAGTATACTATTCACTATTTTCCATTCATTTCTAATATTTCCTTCAGCTAGATTGAATTTGTTTTTAATGACAAATAGGAATTTCCTTCTTTAATTCAACACAAATTTTTTTATATTTAGTTTTTAAAATCTGACTGCTGTTGCGTTTTAAACACTTTTTTCTTAATTTGTTTTTATACTTCACTTTTTTAAGCAAACTTTACGTAATCCACGGCTTTAAACGCTTATTAGACTTTTTCGGAACGATATCAAAAGAAGCATCAGAAATGTATCCATTCCATATCCAGACTGAATAGAAATGTAAGACGAGGTAACGTGATCGTCCGCATGCTCGGAGCAATCTTCGTCTTTGCTAGAAGTAAGTTATTGTGGATATCTCCTTTGTTATCTAATACTCGCACATAAACCACTGCTCCATATGCTTTGGTTGAAGCATCGCAAAAGCCATGCAACTCGATTGCTTGATTTGATGGGCTCATTCGATTCCATCGCGGAATTCTCACCTTTTCTATGGTTGGGAGTTCTAGCTGAAAAGCTTCCCAACTCTTTTTGATGTGGGCTGGAACTTCCTCGTCCCAATCACATCCAAGATTCCAGAGCTTCTGCATAACATTGGGGGTGGAACCGTGTAGGAGACACCCTGGTGGCAATTACAATGGAAAATCTACCAGCACCAGAGGTTCTTCTGAAAACTATATTTTGCCGCTCCAACAAGGATTGTGTAATTGGAAAATGTGGAAGCCGAAAAGCGATGCTCACCTGTTCTGCAGCGTGCCTCCACTGTCAAGGAAAGTGCCTCAACAGTGTGCCTGTTGACGATGGGACGATGAAGACGATGTAGAGCCCATTCAGCAAGAGCCACCCGCTACTGAGGAAGAAGATGCCATGGAAGAACAATCATTGCCTGGGCCCTTAAGTTCAAAGAGGATGAAAATTTGATTACTTTTAAAGTTGAGAGTAAAACATTAGGAATATATTGAGAACAATGGGGCTTATAATTATTATTATTGTATTGGTGTAACGAAACTATCTGTAGAATAAAGTGTGAAATTTGTCATCATCATTATTTTTCTACTTTATTCAATAACTTGCTTATAAGTGGCCATATATGTTATTAGATGAACGAACAAAGGTTGGGGGTTAAGAATATGATATACTCGTACAAACTTATTTTCTGAAAATTGCAAAATGCTATACAAGTTTTAAAATAGCTGTAACTTTAGGCAGGTTGGACATTAATCAGCATATGTATATATATTCTAAAAGGGAATTTAAAAATCTACAACTTCTTTCCTATTCATACTTTTCGTTTATGAATAGGTTTAGACAATATGATGCAATGTTTATGAATATTTTGACGTAAATTGATTTTTTTTTGTAAATTTCAACTTTTTCCGAGGGTTAGGAATTAGAAAAAAACATATGATATAAAAGTTTTAGATAATTTTAAGAACTCCATTTTATTCTCTAAAAATATTTCTCTCCGATGCACCGTTTTCGAGATATAAGCGAAAAACCCAAAATTCGTACCTTTACCCCCCCCCCCCCCCCCTCCTCCCCCCCGCTCATCACCTAGGAGTCAGGATTTTTGGTATGTTAACAACCTAAGCCCCCTAAACAAGTTTCTGAAGGAATCGCTTAGTTACCTGCTCACGCACTCTACACCTCATTTTGGGTCATTTATTGACTGGACTACTAAGATAAAATTAGTTTGAAGCTAGTGTTTTTAATTTTTGAAAAGAAATTTGAGTTAAAAGTAAATTTTTACCAAGTTTTAGTATTGTTTTTTATATTTTGTAAAAAAACTGTCAATTCAATTTTTCTCATAATTTAACCAAATGTCAAAAACGTTATTTTTGGTTACACAAAATTGTTTTGGAGATAAAATCATTTTTTGTTTGTAAAATTTTCGAGGTGACAAATATTTTTTTTCAGTTTTTTTTAATTATAAAAAAACCGTTAATTGGACTTTTTTCCAAAAATATATTTGTTTGGTATCGTTCGTGAGATATTTAGGGTTAACCAAAATGTTTGCCTTTTTTTCAAAATGCTATGGTAAAAAAACCACCCACGCAATTTTCTTGAGAGCCCTTTCTGCATCTTTCTGCATTATTACCTGTATAACAAAATATATTTGAAGTCGATATCACTACTGGTTCTTGAGCTATAGACAACGAAAAAACGTCGCGAACGTACGGACGTATGTACGAACGTACGTAAACACGCACGCACAATGCACATACATCTTTCTAAAAATCTTTTATTTCGATTCTAGGGACCTTCAAACGTCGAGAAATGTCAAAATTTTCAATTTGACAAATCGGACCTATTACAATAACTTCCTATGGGAAGTTAAAAATGTTCGCACTGTTATTAGCATGGTATACAAATATTTGTCCCATTTGAAAATGATTCGAAAAAATAGGGAAATCCTTAATTTTTCTAATTGGCAACAATAAAAAGTTTAATTAATTCTAATTCTTTTTTTGTCCTGTGTGTTTTTTTTTTAATTGATTTCATTGCCAATCAACCAATCAAACAATAAAAAAAAAAAAAAAACAAATTATACAAAATATAAATAATAAATTATAACCAAAATGTCTTTTCATTGACTCCCTCGAACTTTTGCTGAATATGTATACATTCTTCTCTATCTTCTGTTTTTTTAATAATCTGGAAATTTATTATTTTATGTTGGAATTCTCGCTCATTTTTACCCCCACCCCAATACATTCCACATGCAAAACATGTGGAACGAATTGTTTAGGAAGTCGTAAAAAGATGTCAGGTCGAGCGTTCCTTTTCATGATAGTACTATTCAAATATATCGGGTGATTTTTTTGAGGTTAGGATTTTCATGCATTAGTATTTGACAGATCAAGCGGGATTTCAGACATGGTGTCAAAGAGAAAGATGCTCAGTATGCTTTGACATTTCATCATGAATAGACTTACTAACGAGCAACGCTTGCAAATCATTGAATTTTATTACCAAAATCAGTGTTCGGTTCAAAATGTGTTTCGCGCTTTACGCAAATTTTATGCGTTTTTTTTTTAAAAAAAAGTTCTCAAGCTCTTAAAAAATCACCCATTATGTATTTATTGTCCTCCATTGAAAAGAGGACATTGTTTAACATAATGGGTGATTTTTTAAGAGCTTGAGAACTTTTTTTTAAAAAAAAACGCATAAAATTTGCGTAAAGCGCGAAACACATTTCGAACCGAACACTGATTTTGGTAATAAAATTCAATGATTTGCAAGCGTTGCTCGTTAGTAAGTTTATTCATGATGAAATGTCAAAGCATACTGAGCATCTTTCTCTTTGACACCATGTCTGAAATCCCGCGTGATCTGTCAAATACTAATGCATGAAAATCCTAACCTCAAAACAATCACCCGATATATACAGTGAAACCCGGATAAGTGCCTATCGCATAAGTGCCTAACCCGCATAAGTACCTGTTTTTTTAAGAACCAACATTTTGAGGATTTTTTTCATATAAAACTTATCTAATAAGTACATATCGCTTAACTACCTTCCCCGCTTAATTGCCTTTTATTTTGTATGCTTAAATTGAAATTTACCTGAAAAAATTCTTTTAAGTACACAATTAAAATCAGCAGAAAAAGACAAAATCTTCTTTTCATCTAGCGCTTCCTTGTGTTTCAAGCTTTAAAATTCAAATATAAAAAAGTAATAATCTTATTCTACTACAATGTGGGAGACTACCTAGGTAGCTGTCACTGTTAAAATTTTAACTGTCAAAGTAATTTTGTTTTGTTGTTAGGTTGAAACCATAGAGGAAATATATTATCTAGAGTCCCGACTTAATGGGCTTGCTCTCTTTCGGCCTACAAACTAAATTGAGCGAATTTTGCCCATTAGCATAAGCATGTGTTAGTTGTTCTGTGCATTTCTTATGGGAAAATCCAGATTCTATGTAGTTGTTATTGGCTTTTGGGTTCAGTTTGCACAATTAGGGGGAAAATAATGTGAGGTGAACTCAGCTCAGCCGTTCAAAAAAGAGATCCGTTGAATTCAAAAATTGAAAAATGAATGCAATATTTCAAGAAAAATGAATTTTGCAACTTCTTTTTAGTGAAAACTGTGCTAAAAATAATATTTGACTGCTTTTGGCATACCAATTCTATGGTTTTTATGAAAAGTTTGGCTAAAAACAGAAAAAATCATGCAAAAAGTATAGGCGCACCACAGAAGTGCAATGCAAATGTGGCCCAATTTAAGTTAAGCCCAGTTTTGACAGATTAACAATGAGGTGAGAGTTTTGACAACTCGACAAAATGTAAACAAAACAAAATTCATTCCCATCCCAGTAATGCAAATGAAGGTAAAACAGTTTAAATCGAAAATATCAATTTATTTAAATAAAAATATATAATGAATTAATTGTACTTGATTTAATCCTCAGATAAAGAAGAAACCAAGAATATAAAGGGTGTCCCAAAATTAACGCAAGATTTGAATTTGCCGCCATTTGTGCAGTGAAGTGTTGGCAACCCTGAAAAAAAAGAAATTTGACAGCTAACAGTATAGGGTTATTAAAAATGGAGCGTTACACGATAGAACAACGTATCTTCATTATTAAAGAATATTTCAAAAATAGTGAAAGCTTGGCGGCTGCAGTTCGAAAATTTCATACAAAATATGGTCGGAATAGTGTTTTAACTTCGTCAACTGTGAAGAGATTAATTGAAAAATTCATGGAGACTGGATCCGTTGGAGACGCCAAACAAACTGGTCGTCCAAAAACAAGCCGTTCAAATGTGAATGTCGAAGCAGTGCGTGAGAGTGTTGCTGACAATCCAGGAACCTCAATTCGACGTCGTGGACAAGAATTGCAAATTTCAAGAACCTCTCTACAGCGTATACTCACCAAAGATCTGTATCTTCATGCTTACAAAATTCAATTAACACAACAATTGAAGCCTAATGACCATGGACAGAGAAGAGAGTTCGTTGAATGGATTATTGAACATCAACAAATGGACCCTGATTTTTCGAGCCAAAATTGCCGCATTTGGGGTTCGGAGAAGTTTTAGAAGTTTAGAGTTTTAGAAGCTATCGCGAGCTCTCTGCTAGAATATTGAGAGTTTTCTTGCTGAGAGTACTCTCATAATCGTGTCCACTTGATAGATTTCTTGTGCTAGCATATTATCAGTTGGCCATGTATTTTATCCACACTGATAACTTCGCATCCCGTCTGTCGATTTGCCTCGCTTGAAAGGTCTGTAGGTTTTCGTGTTTTGTTAAAAAAAATTGTCAGTTGAATTATTCTAAAAGATTTAAAAATTACCAACAACATTTTGCATTTGATGAAATAATTTGATAATTTTCTATATTTATCCTTTTGGAAGCAGATAGGTCCAGGGTATAAATAGATACATGAATAAGTGCGATAGTATCTGTTTAGGTTTGAAGTTTGTAGCGTAGATAAAACTGTAAAGCAGTTTCTAGGGAATAATTTTGTTAAATAAATGTATTGAACCAAAAAAGTAACAAAATTATTTTAAGAACCTACTATTATCCTTACCCTGATTTTTGTTTTTTCAAAAAACGGACAAATAGCTAAAGATAGTGTAGTAGTTTCTTGAGTTCTTAGTAAAAAGGGAAAATGGTTTTGGTTTTTTGGCTTGTAATCACGATACAAAAACTGAAATTCTAATTTTAAGGAATTTAAATAAGGAATAAAGATCAAAAAACCTTAACATTGATGGAATGCACTTCAAATTTTAAATTAAAATTAACTTATTTTTTTATATCTAACTAAATCTTTGTAAATTTTAATTTTAACCTCAATTATTATTGATTTATTTATATGGTGTAAACATCGCATCAACTAAAAAGAGTTTTTAAATAAATTACCATAAAAGCTGTTATTTGAACATGAACATATTTTCAATATATATTAAAAAAAAAGATGCTGTGATGCGACCCACACTGATAACTTCCCATTCCGATTAATTACTTAACTGTTGGATTTTTATAAAAATTAGCTGAATGTCCAAAATAATATTATCTCTAAGATAAAATTAGTTTGAAGCTAATGTTTTTAATTTTTGAAAAGAAATTTGAGTTAAAAGTAAATTTTTACCAAGTTTTAGTATTGTTTTTTATATTTTGTACAAAAACTGTCAATTCAATTTTTCTCATAATTTAACCAAATGTCAAAAACGTTATTTTTGGTTACACAAAATTGTTTTGGAGATAAAATCATTTTTTGTTTGTAAAATTTTCGAGGTGACAAATATTTTTTTTCAGTTTTTTTAATTATAAAAAAACCGTTAATTGGACGTTTTTCCAAAAATATATTTGTTTGGTATCGTTCGTGAGATATTTAGGGTTAACCAAAATGTTTGCCTTTTTTTCAAAATGCTATGGTAAAAAAACCACCCACGCAATTTTCTTGAGAGCCCTTTCTGCATCTTTCTGCATTATTACCTGTATAACAAAATATATTTGAAGTCGATATCACTACTGGTTCTTGAGCTATAGACAACGAAAAAACGTCGCGAACGTACGGACGTATGTACGAACGTACGTAAACACGCACGCACAATGCACATACATCTTTCTAAAAATCTTTTATTTCGACTCTAGGGACCTTCAAACGTCAAGAAATGTCAAAATTTGCAATTTGACAAATCGGACCCATTACAATAACTTCCTATGGGAAGTTAAAAATGTTCGCACTGTTATTAGCATGGTATACAAATATTTGTCTCATTTGAAAATGATTCGAAAAAATAGAGAAATCCTTAATTTTTCTAATTGGCAACCATAAAAAGTTTAATTAATTCTTTTTTTGTCCTGTGTGTTTTTTTTTTAATTGATTTCATTGCCAATCAACCAATCAACCAATCAAACAATAAAAAAAAAAACAAATTATACAAAATATAAATAATAAATTATAACCAAAATGTCTTTTCATTGACTCCCTCGAACTTTTGCTGAATATGTATACATTCTTCTCTATCTTCTGTTTTTTTAATAATCTGGAAATTTATTATTATATGTTGGAATTCTCGCTCATTTTTACCCCCGACCCAATACATTCCACATGCAAAACATGTGGAACGAATTGTTTAGGAAGTCGTAAAAAGATGTCAGGTCGAGCGTTCCTCTTCATGATAGTACTATTCAAATATATATACAGTGAAACCCGGATAAGTGCCTATCGCATAAGTGCCTAACCCGCATAAGTACCTGTTTTTTTAAGAACCAACATTTTGAGGATTTTTTCATATAAAACTTATCTAATAAGTACCTATCGCTTAACTACGTTCCCCGCTTAATTGCCTTTTATTTTGTATGCTTAAATTGAAATTTACCTGAAAAAATTCTTTTAAGTACACAATTGAAATCAGCAGAAAAAGACAAAATCTTCTTTTCATCTAGCGCTTCCTTGTGTTTCATGCTTTAAAATTCAAATATAAAAAAGTAATAATCTTATTCTACTACAATGGTGGAGACTACCTAGGTAGCTGTCACTGTTAAAATTTTAACTGTCAAAGTAATTTTGTTTTGTTGTTAAGCCTAGTACGCTGCTGATGCGAAACGAAATTTTTCGGCAGTCTCCAAGTGCAGAGCGAAATTAAAACGAAAACCACAGCGGAAAAATATTTGTGGAGAGTTCTGTCTGGAAGTTGAAGTTCAATTTTAAGCCTAGTACGCTGCTGATGCGAAACGAAAATTCCCATACAAAAATGACATGACGAAATCATAAACGAAAATATTCGAAAATTTTTTCAATAAATAAATAAAACGTCAATTAATATACCGGGCAATTAAATTGAGAACGAAAAGAGTGGAGAATTGTACTACGAAATCTAGTACAGCTATCCACTAAAATGACACATTTCGTCGTTCAGCAGCGTACTGAAAAACGAAAAGCACAGCGAAATTTTTCGTTTATGATTTCGTCATGTCATTTTTGTATGGGAAATTTCGTTTCGCATCAGCAGCGTACTAGGCTTTAGGTTGAAACCATAGAGGAAATATATTATCTAGAGTCCCGACTTAATGGGCTTGCTCTCTTTCGGCCTACAAACTAAATTGAGCGAATTTTGCCCATTAGCATAAGCATGTGTTAGTTGTTCTGTGCATTTCTTATGGGAAAATCCAGATTCTATGTAGTTGTTATTGGCTTTTGGGTTCAGTTTGCACAATTAGGGGGAAAATAATGTGAGGTGAACTCAGCTCAGCCGTTCAAAAAAGAGATCCGTTGAATTCAAAAATTGAAAAATGAATGCAATATTTCAAGAAAAATGAATTTTGCAACTTCTTTTTAGTGAAAACTGTGCTAAAAATAATATTTGACTGCTTTTGGCATACCAATTCTATGGTTTTTATGAAAAGTTTGGCTAAAAACAGAAAAAATCATGCAAAAAGTATAGGCGCACCACAGAAGTGCAATGCAAATGTGGCCCAATTTAAGTTAAGCCCAGTTTTGACAGATTAACAATGAGGTGAGAGTTTTGACAACTCGACAAAATGTAAACAAAACAAAATTCATTCCCATCCCAGTAATGCAAATGAAGGTAAAACAGTTTAAATCGAAAATATCAATTTATTTAAATAAAAATATATAATGAATTAATTGTACTTGATTTAATCCTCAGATAAAGAAGAAACCAAGAATATAAAGGGTGTCCCAAAATTAACGCAAGATTTGAGTTTGCCGCCATTTGTGCAGTGAAGTGTTGGCAACCCTGAAAAAAAAGCAATTTGACAGCTAACAGTATAGGGTTATTAAAAATGGAGCGTTACACGATAGAACAACGTGTCTTCATTATTAAAGAATATTTCAAAAATAGTGAAAGCTTGGCGGCTGCAGTTCGAAAATTTCATACAAAATATGGTCGGAATAGTGTTTTAACTTCGTCAACTGTGAAGAGATTAATTGAAAAATTCATGGAGACTGGATCCGTTGGAGACGCCAAACACACTGGTCGTCCAAAAACAAGCCGTTCAAATGTGAATGTCGAAGCAGTGCGTGAGAGTGTTGCTGACAATCCAGGAACCTCAATTCGACGTCGTGGACAAGAATTGCAAATTTCAAGAACCTCTCTACAGCGTATACTCACCAAAGATCTGTGTCTTCATGCTTACAAAATTCAATTAGCACAACAATTGAAGCCTAATGACCATGGACAGAGAAGAGAGTTCGTTGAATGGATTATTGAACATCAACAAATGGACCCTGATTTTTCGAGCCAAAATTGCCGCATTTGGGGTTCGGAGAAGTTTTAGAAGTTTAGAATTTTAGAAGCTATCGCGAGCTCTCTGCTAGAATATTGAGAGTTTTCTTGCTGAGAGTACTCTCATAATCGTGTCCACTTGATAGATTTCTTGTGCTAGCATATTATCAGTTGGCCATATATTTTCTCCACACTGATAACTTCGCATCCCGTCTGTCGATTTGCCTTGCTTGAAAGGTCTGTAGGTTTTCGTGTTTTGTTAAAAAAAATTGTCAGTTGAATTATTCTAAAAGATTTAAAAATTACCAACAACATTTTGCATTTGATGAAATAATTTGATTTCAAAATCTATTTTTGTAAACGAGATTTTTAGTCGAAAAAAAGTTTTTACTAATTTTAGTGTTGTTTTTTTTTTAGGTTTTTATTTTTCGTAAAAAAAACTGTCAATTCGATTTTTCTCAAAATTTGTTAAAAAAATATTTTAAAAACGTTATTCTTTGTTGCACAAAATTGTTTTGAAAATAAAATCATTTTTTATTCGTAAAATTTTCGAGGTGACAAATTTTTTTCAGTTTTTTTTTTGATTTATAAAAAAAAACCGTTAATTGGATTTTTTTTTCATAAAATATACTTGTTTGGTATCACGTTACAATATATAATATAAAATTTAATTCAATTCTCTAGCATTTTTGGTTCGTGAGATATTTGGGGTTAACCAACATTTTCACCTTTTATTTAAACTGCTTAGTAAAAAAAACCACCCACACAATTTTCTTGAGATCCCTTACTGCATCTTTCTGCATTATTATCTGTATAACAAAATTTATTTGAAGTCGATATCTTTACTAGTTCTTGAGCTATGGAAGACGAAAAAACGTCGCGAACGTACGGACGTACGAACGTACGTACACACGCACGCACAGACATCTCTCTTAAAATCTTTTATTTCGACTCTAGGGATCTTGAAACGTCGAGAAATGTCAAAGTTTTCAATTCGACAAATCGGACCCATTAAAATAACTTCCTGTGGGAAGTTAATAAATCAAAAGGAAACACGTTTTTTTATACAGTTATGTCAAGGAAACACACAAATCAGGGGCAATACAAATCTACAGGAAGACCCTTATTTGAACAGAAAACAATACATATTTTATTTTTTGCTGAACAAAATGTACTTGTCCATTTTTGAGGAAGTTATCTTTTTAAATAAAAAAAAATACGATCAGTTCTCTTCAAACTAGAAAAAAATATTATTTTAATTGTTGAAACATTATGTACAATGAGGTACATACATGTGCATTGTACATAGGTACCTCATCATCCAATTGACACCAGTCAACAACAGTTCATTAAGTTTAAAAAGATATAAAACAGAAAAATGTATTCTAGAGATTTTAGAAAAGTGAAGAAAAAGTTGAATTTATAAAAAAAATCCACATGAATGCACTAAAGTGCCTTGCACATGAGCAACGAACTGCGAACTGTGGATGTTCGCATATTTTGACTTTTCTTTCACATGAGCTTTTATTTCTATTCGCAGGTAGCGACGAAAAATTGCGAATTTTCAACGCATTAGTGTTGGTTAAACATCGATAGTTTCCACTTTTGATAGTATCGATAGTTTTGGAAAACACTATCGATACTATCGATGGTTTTACTAAATATCTTAAAAAGCATTAAAAAGGCTTTTCTATTAGGTACACATTTTTTGAATAATAAAAAACGGTTGAAAATCTGAATATGTATTTGAATTTCAAACTTATTTAAGCAACTAGAAATGTAAAATTTAACTTGCTTTTTAAGATATTTTTTTGAAAAAAAAACACGATGTATTATTGTAATCCAAAAAAAAACAGTTCGGTACGGCCTGACGAATACCACTTTATTTTTTTGGTTAATGTGGCAAGCTTCCCAAAGATGCCAAACAATTTGAAAAAAATTTAAACATTTGACCCATCAGTTCACGAGTTTTTCGGTCACAAGACAACATTTTTTATGAATGAAAAATGAATTTAGCTTTTAAGGCAAATGATACAAAAATCAAGAGTGCTTATTTTAAATTAGTTTATTAAACAAAAAATAGTAACATATGATGACAATGACAACTTACAAAATTATAATTCGGGGGTTCCCCAAACCAAAAATCATAAATTGAAATGATGAGACATGAAGATTTTCAATAGATTTGCAGTGCTGTATGAGTTGAAAATTAAACAGCGGTGTTCAGAAAAATAGCCTTGTGGTAAAATAATTTGGAAGTATTGAAACTATCGATAGTGTGTTGGATAGTTTTTAGAAACTATCGATGTACGCAATAGTTTTTTTACTATCGATAGACTATCGATGTTTAACCAACACTACAGCACATCCCTGTGCTTATTAACTCGAAAGATCTTTCACACAAAAACAAAACAAGAGTGGTATAATTTTGAGGTTAAGTTGAGCGCGAACAATTTATTCGTTGAAGTGTGGATGTTATGTGGAACGCGAATAGAGTTTGATAGTTCGCAGCAACCACACTGCGATTCGTTACTACCAAATTGTTTTTACAAAATTCTCTTGTTTTAGAGAACAAAATGCAAATTTTATTATCCTAATATTAGTGTCAATTGGTTTCTTATAATTTAAATGTGTTTTTGTGTGGAATTGACTTTTTGAAATGTGTAAAATCACGTTTGTTCGTCCATTCGCAGTTCGCAGTTCGTTGCTCATGTGCAAGGCACTTAAGCTAGCATTTACATATCGGATTACTACCCAAACGCAAAATAATTGGACTACCTATGATACAAATCAAACATCTGCTGATTCTTAAATTCGATCGAAAAAATACTCATAATTTTGTATGTTTATAAAAATGTATTAATTTTGAATATAAAAAAGCAATAAAAACAAATTTAATTCAGTTATATAACAATAAGCAATAACAAAGTATGTATTGATACACTTTTTTTTACGCAGAATAGTTGGCCTACGAGTTTTTTTTAATGTTACCATGGTGTTATGTCACCTTTGGCCTTGATAACGGCTTCTACGCGTCGTGGCATTGTGTCAACTAGTTTTTGACATTTTCGGCACCAAAAGATTCCCAAATGTTTGTTATTTGGGTTCGTAGGTGTTGAAGATTCCGACAGGGCACTTTTCGCAGTTGTTGCTTCATTTTATGCCACACCGTTTCAATCGGTGAAAGGTCAGGGCTGCTGGAAGGCCATTCCAATAAAGGAATTGCTTCAGCAGATAACCACGTCATTGTAGACCTAGCCGTATGGCAAGAAGCACCATCTTGTTGAAAAATGAAGTCACCGTTAGTTGATTGAAGTCGTGGTATTGATGGGATAAGTTCAATTTCCAGGATATCTCGGTACTTCACTGCATTCACAATTCCATTCACAAAATGTAAATTGCCCAAACCCCGTCCAGGCATGCACCCCATATCATCAAAGACCCTGGAAACTTGACAGTTTTCTTGAGGCAGTCCCTGTGAAAAGCTTCTTTGGCGGTTCTTATCACTCGTTTTCCTTCAACGCCCACACAAACTTTAAATCTGGACTCATCACTCCAAATAACTGACCGCCATTGGCTTAAAGTCCAGTTTCTGCGTTGTTTCGCCCATTCGAGTCACCTTTTCTTCTGTTTAGGTGTTAACAGAGGCTTTTCTTTGGCCTATGGTTTTCACTAATTATGCAGCTCTAATTTAAATTAAACTTAAACAAACCTTATAAAACTTGTATCCAAATTTATTCATTGCCCGCTTACAAGTGTCGACCGAAACACTTTTTTGGATTCTTTCCCTCCATTCCACAGTTATTGCAGCGGCAGTTTGGCGTCGATTTTCTTTAATTATTTTTTTAAAACCCGACAATCTCAAGGTGTTGTAATTGGTGGGCGTCCAGTTTTTTTACCAATTTCAAAATTTCCACTATTTTTGAATTTTGATAAAATGTTCCGAACCGATGAACGAGGAAAATTCAAATTTGTTGCTATTTTATAGCTTGATAGCCCCGTTTTGAAGGCATCAACGATTGATTGACTCAGATCGCTTGATAAAGCAACACCACGCGCCATGGTTGACTCTAAACTATTACTGCCTTGCATCAAACAAGAGATTAATAGATAACAAATCAATTGCATGTCATTGTTTTAATAACGGTTAAGTACAACTCTCTTAAATAGTCATAGTCCAACTATTTTGCATTCAAAAGAGAGATAGTCCAAGTATTATGCTCTCATCTTTGTTTGAAAAGGAGGCAAACTGGAGCTATGCTCTATTTAAAATTAAGTGCTGTTGGGTCTTATTAAATTACTAAATGAATATTATTACATGGTCAAAAAAAAAATTAATGAAACAGCTTGGGCTCGGAAAATTAGTTACAGATTCTATTCTAATGTGTTAATTGATGAGTAGGCCAACTATTTTGCGTTTGGTAGTATAAAAACTCGAGCTATAAAGACAACCTTGTCCTTGCTTTGCTTCTATTTCCAAAGACAACTGTAAATATTTTTTTTCTCGTGGTCGACAAGCGATCAACTCTCCTGCACCTGTTTTCAACGCATCACCACCAACCACACCACACCACAAAAAATCAAAATAAAACGAGTTTTGTTTTCATTTGTGAAGAATGATCATGGTGTATTATGTGTGTCTGTGCATTAGGATTATGAGAGGAAAAGAACATACAAAAATGATTTCAGTTTTTTCTTTGCCTTAGTTTTCATTCATAGGAAAGAAGACGAGCAACATAGATTTCGTGTACATTTAGTAAATGTGTTAAAGCTTTTTGAAAAAGCTCTTTTTTTGGTTGATTTCAGTTTCATATATCATTTCTCGCCATAAGGGTGAGACATCTGTATAAATTTATTATCTGTGCTAATAGTGTACTGACCAGGTAAGGGCAGAGGTAAGAAACAAGTCAAGAGTGTTTTCTGCTCGACCTACTACGTCCGATAGCTGAGTGAGGTGGTTCAACTCAGTGAAGATCTCAGCAGTCAGCACACACTCCTTCGGATGTTATCTGGCTCGAATGTTGAAGCCATGAAGAATTGTGTGCATTGAAGTCGCCCGTAATAACGATTTCAGTGCGAGGATAGGATGAAACAATTCTTTGGATGGAATCAGACAAAGCATCCAATTCACGAGAAGTTGGCACTCTGTCTAGATTGAGGCTTCGATAAAGGTGAATAGCTATAGTGAATGATTTGCTTATTTACGGAAAATTTAAACCACATAAAATTTAAAAAAGAATAATTGTTCCAGGGACCATATTGTGGCAAAAACTGATAAGCAACAATATTCCTAATGTATATGGCGAGGCCATGGTGGGAAAAGAATAATGGCACCAAGTTATACCCTTGAATAAAGAATTCAGTGGGATCGAAATCCTCACCAACTTGGGTTTCACTTAGTGCCAATTATACAGCTGGCCTGTTTAAAACAGTATGGGAGTACTTACTTACTTACTTACTTAAGGTGGCGCTACAGTCCGGGGCGGACCTGGGCCTCAACCAACATGCGTCTCCAGCCAGCTCGGTCCCTAGCTAGCTGTCTCCAGTTTCGCACGCCAAGTTGGTTGAGGTCCTCACCCACCTGAGTGCGCCACCTGAGTCGCGGTCTTCCTCTACTGCGCCGTCCCTCGGGATTGGATTCGAAGACCTTCCGGGCTGGAGCGTTGATGTCCATTCGCTCTACATGACCCAGCCATCTAAGCCGTTGGACTTTTATTCTGCTTACTAGGTCAGTGTCGCTGTACAGCCCGTACAGTTCGTCGTTATATCTTCTCCTCCATTCTCCATCTATACGTACGGGACCAAAAATCACCCGAAGAATTTTTCTCTCGAAGCATCCTAAGACGTTCTCATCCTTCTTTGACAGGGTCCAGGCCTCAGCGCCATAAATGAGAACCGGGATGATGAGTGTCTTATAGATGGTGATTTTAGATGCTCGAGAGAGGACTTTACTTCTCAATTGCCTTCTAAGTCCAAAGAAGCAGCGATTTGCAAGAGTTATTCTTCGTTTGATTTCAGCGCTGGTGTCGTTGCCTGTGTTTATAGCGGTGCCTAGGTAGACAAAGTCCTTAACTACCTCGAAGTTATAGCTGTCTATGGTGACGTTTTGTCCAAGACGTCGTTGTTCAATGTCCTTTTTTGATGACAGCATATACTTGGTCTTGCCCTCATTGACCACTAAACCCATCTTCTTCGCTTCCGTCGCAATGCTCAAAAAACGCTCCACTGACATCACGCTTTGATCTTCCAATTATGTCAATATCATCTGCGTATCCGAGTAATTGGATGGACCTTTGGAAGATTGTGCCTCTAGTGTTGACGGTTGAGTTTTGCACAATTCTTTCCAGAACGATGTTGAAGAAGTCGCATGACAGTGCATCGCCTTGTCTAAAACCTTTTTTGACATCAAATGCATCGGTGAGATCTTTTCCGACCTTGATGGAGCAGCGTGCATTCTCCATCGTCATTCTGCACAAACGGATAAGTTTGATAGGGATGCCAAAACTAGACATTGCTCTGTAGAGCTCTTCCCTATGGATGCTGTCATACGCGGCTTTAAAATCGATAAAGAGATGGTGGGTATCGATTTGAAGCTCCTGGGTTTTTTCCAAGATCTGCCGTAATGTGAATATTTGGTCGATAGTGGACTTTCCTGGTCTGAAGCCACACTGATAAGGACCTATCAGGTTGTTGACGAACGGCTTCAGACGTTCACATAGTACGGCAGAAAGGATCTTATATGCAATGTTAAGGAGACTGATCCCTCTGTAGTTGGCGCAATTTAAAGGGTCTCCTTTTTTATGTATCGGACAAACTATGCTGAGATTCCACTCATCGGGCATGCTTTCTTCCGACCATATTTTGCAGATGAGTTGGTGCATGCTCCCTACCAAGTCATCGCCTGCTGCTTTAAATAGTTCGGCAGCTATGCCGTCAGCTCCAGCAGCTTTGTTTGACTTCAGTTTAGATATAGCTATCTTCACTTCGTCTAGGTCGGGTAGTATGGGAGTACACCGAAAGAAAATTCGCTCTAAGCTCACGAACATTACAATAATCTATTCTGAAATTTACAACCATTGCAAATAAAAAAATATCAAAAACCAAAACAGACAAAGACTATAAACAATATCACTGAGTTGAACCACATAATGCTATTCGATACTAATCACTACTACTGTTACATCTTACATCTTACAAAAATCGGATACGATGTTGTAGCCATCGTGTCGGATTTGGAAGGTGGTAACAGATGACTGTGTGCCCGTGGCATGATGGTTAGTGCGTTGGACTGTCATGCCAGAGGTCTTGGGTTCGACCCCTGCCTATGCCATCTAAAGCTTTTTCACGGGTACTACCTCTTGCGAGGAATTGACAAATTCTCCAAGAGTAATTCTTGTCATGAAAAGTGCTTTCTCACATTGGCCGTTCGGATTCGACTTTAAACTGTAGGTCCCATCCATCTCTGACAATAGTACTCGCACACAGGAATGGTTGAGAGTTGTTAGTCACTAGGCCCTAGTTCTCAAAGGACTGTTGCACCACCCAATTTATGTATTTATTTAACAGGTCGCTGTGAAAAAATATGGAAATAACTAAATATATCCCGTTTTTCAAGAATTTGTATGTGTTCAGTGACACTCCATATTTAATAAAACTGTTACGAAATCCGGACTTTGGACTCTTAATAGTAGATAAACTTTTGACTAAAGAGCCACTTAGGGAACTGCTGACACTGCAATCTAATGCTGACCTAAAAATTGCAAGTCGCTTAACTCCTACAACAAAATACAAAAAAATACAAAAGATTATAAAATATTTATTCAACTATCGTTTTGTTTAAAGCTTACCATAATAAAGATCAAGAAAGGTTCACTTGCAAATTTGGACCGCCAACCAGCAAAAAATCTACAGACTTCAATTAGAAGGTTTCTAGGCGTGGTTGTATTAGAAAAGAATGATCCTTTCTTCAAGTTTATGCGATTCTATTATTTATACGATTTTATAAGCTATGAACATCTCTTGCTCTCATCTTAAAATTCAAAAGCATTCGTCGTCGTCTTTATCCAATTCACTTTATTGTTCTTATATGAACATTGTTTTTCAGCTACGATATCTGAATGGAATCGTCTGCCAAAAAAGAGTTGTATTAGTATCCTGGAATGCATTTTTCAGTCACAGTTCGGAAAGCCTTTAAGATTCTGCAAAAATCACTTCTGAGCATTTAATAAGAAATTTAACTGTTCATATTCAAACTCGGGAAGTCGAAGGCTTTCCAAAGCGACGTGATTTCCCAAAAAAAGTCCAAAAACACCAAGAAACGCATTTTCGGCGACGCGTCGTGACGTGTGCTAGAAAAATGCGGCCACCTAGACATCTCTCATATACATATTCGCAATCAGGAAGAAGAGGGTTTCGGGATGAGACCAATTTAATGTGGTTTCCCAAAAAGTCTAAAAACGTCAAAAACACGTTTTCGGCGACCGACGCACAGTGGGCCCTCTCCATATAAAACAGTGCTCAAAATACCGTTTTTAATTTTTGGGAATAAAAATAAAATAAAAGTTCCATATCAATATTAACGGTGTAACACACGTCATACGTAAGTATTACCTTCTCTCTTGGTCTGGCGGCCAAGTTACGGTACTTCAAAGTCGACACTTTTTAATTGTTTTTGATTCACATTATGCAGTGTCTTGATCTAGTGGTTGAAGTTTTTATTTTTAAAAGTTAAATTCTTAAGTTTAAAAAAAAAAAAAATATGTCGACTGTTGATGAAGGTATGTAGATTACAAATTATATTTTTTTTATTATTAAAAGTGTTTTTATGTATATAAAGTACATCAACGAAAAAGGCTTTTACTCGGAAGCAATACAATTTTTAGAACGGTTTTTTTTTTTTAATTTGCGCAGAGAACTTTTAAATCTAATGATACAGACTGAAAGACCAAACTCTCTTTATTATAAATCCGATGAGAGAAGTGAGAGCATGGTGCGCGTTTTTAAAATAAAGTTGTTTGAGTTAGAGACTCAGTAAACTTATAGTAAAAGAATCGACATAAATTGTGGGTAATGGAGGTATAGCCGAAAAGCTAAGTACGTGGGCTTATAGGTTCTTGTGCCGTGGTATCGAATACAAAAGTTTGGTACTTTTTTATAGCTCAAGGTGGGGGAGGGGGAGGTTTTGTTTAAAATTAGCGATTTTTCTGATTTTTTTTTCTCAGGTGTGTAACCGCTTGAGTTCATATAGATATTTAATAAGAAAAATGGTGCTCCGTAATTTTTCCAAAGTTCCAATACCTTTATCTCGATGATCCAATTAATACGACTTAAAATAAAAGCTTATTAAGCGAACCCCATCGGCGAAAAATCAAAAAAAAAAATCTTCGAACAAAGAGGTTCGGTTAAAAATCTTATTTTTTCAGTTCTATTAATCAGATGGTCAAAGTTAAGCTTTGTGACTTAGGATAAATAACAGATCAATTTTTGTAGGTTTTTTTTACTGAAAATTTTACTTGTCGCGATCAAAATGCATCAATTTCTTACTCCGTTTTAGATAAAACATGCCCAAATTGCGATATCCATAAGTAGCAGGTATAAGCATTAAGTATTTCTTCTTCTTGTTCTTCTTCAGGTGAATCCACAACGGATAATATTAAAATATTACAGAGAAAAACCTTATCTGAAGTATTATTGGACAGTGAATTTGAAAAATTTGAAGACAAATTTTTAGATCTCAAAAAATTTGTTATTGCAAAAACAAATTGCCCCGATTTATTCGTAAAAGAAATCAACTACAAATTACGAAATTTTAAAAAACAATTTCTTTTAAAATGGAACAACTGTAATAGGCACAAGGAAAGGTTCTTGCAAAACGAAAGCGTTTGGTTACTAGGAGAGTTAAAATTCAAATCATATTGTTCACTTAAACGTGGCCGCCCGAGAACCGATTTTGGGCAGAGTAGTGAGCAAACGAAACGGAGAAAAACAGCAGAATTACGCGCTTCTTATACTGCAGATGAGTTAGCATATGCTGCACAGATGAATTTCGGAGCTAGCGGGAGACCTGAAGAATCAAATTTAGTGAAGCAAGTAAGTGAAAATAATCCCAGCCAGCAAAATATACGAGTAGATGAAAAAAGATCTCCCAAAGTGTCTTCTGTACAAGCTCTGTCTATGATAATGGAAGCTCAGTTATCTAAGAACCAATACAACATCATTCGAAACTATGCCAAGGAAATTTTTCCATCTTATAAGGAAATAAAAAAAGAAAAGTCAAAGTGCTACCCAGATATGATATCTGTAACAGAAATTGAGGCCGAGGTACCAGTACAGTCGTTATTAGACCATACTGTTACTCGTCTGATGGACTCACAACAAGAAATGATTGCGACCTTAAACCCTTCAATCAACTTGACACTAGTTAGCAAGTGGGGATTCGATGGGAGCTCTAGTCATACCCAATATATGCAAAGGTTTACATCGGAAGAGAGTGACGATAAATACATGTTCTTATCATCAATGGTGCCTTTGAGAATAATAGGTGAACAAAATAATATGAAATCTATAGTGTGGCAAAATCCACGGCCTTCATCTCCACGGTTTTGCAGGCCCATTAAATTGCAATATAAGAAAGAAACAAATGAACTCATTAAAGCCGAAAAAGAGAACATTGAATACCAAATACAAAATTTAGCACCAACGGAATTAATAATTAATGATAAAAAGTTTAAAATCAAACATAATCTTGTCTTGACAATGGTCGATGGCAAAATCTGCAACGCTTTATCTGAAACTAATTCAACTCTGCGATGTTATTTATGCAACGCGACATCTAAAAATTTTAACAAAATAGACGATATGATAGAAAGGCCTATAAAAAGAAACTTCTTATCTTTCGGTATATCTGTTTTACATTCGTGGATAAGGATGTTTGAGTGTGTTTTACATCTTGCATACAAATTGCCTGTGCAATCATGGCGTTTGACTAAAGAAAATGAACAAACAGTTAAAAACACCAAAATCAACATCCAAAAAGAATTTAAAAAGCAAATGTCACTTATAGTCGATAAACCGAAACCTGGTTATGGAAATACTAATGATGGTAATGTTGCAAGAAAGTTTTTTCAGCAATATGAATTATCTTCCACTATTACCGGAATAGACAAAAATCTTATTTGCAGGTTCTATATAATTCTGCAAACTTTATCGAGCGGTTTTAGGATTAATACAGATCAATTTCGAAGTTTTTGCTTAGAAACAGCTCGATTGTATGTTGAACTATATCCGTGGTATTACATGAGCACAAGTGTTCATAAAATCCTAATCCATGGAAGTGAAATAATAACCCATGCTCTACTTCCAATCGGACAGTTAAGTGAAGAAGCTCAGGAGGCTAGGAACAAAGATTTCAAAGTATATCGGGAACAATTTAGCAGGAAAACATCACGAAAGGATACTATGACGGATGTTTTTAATAGATTGCTTATCTCTTCTGATCCCCTTATAACTTATACACGCGCAATGCCAGTAATCAACCGGAAAATTTTTCACCCTGAAGTCATTGAAATGTTAATTGAAGAACCATTCATTTCTTAAAAATAGAATACTCAAAAACTTTAAAAATTGTTGTAAATACTTTTTTAATTTAACATATTATTTACTAAATTTCATTTGTTATAGCAGTGAGTATCAATATTTAACAGTAGTGATGATTTAAAATAGGATACTGAATTTTGAGCACTGCTTAGTATGAAGGGGATCCACTGTGCGACGTCTGCCAGACAATTGTGGCCAGGTACAGCAGAAATGAGTACATGATTCTGATTTTTGTAGTTAGTACTGCATAAGAATAGTAGAAAAAACAAAGCAAATGGACAAATTGGTGTTGCCATTTATTTTATATTCAATTCTTAACAAACCGGCCTATAATACAAAACAGAAAACAAATTAATTTTAAGCAAAAAACAAATAAAACATAAACAACTCCAATGTACTCAATTTTGCACCTGTGAGTTTGTCGATAATTTGCAGCAAAAACATACAAATTCAAAGTTAGATTTGGCTTGTTTGTGACTTAAAGTTTTTGATGTGTTTAATTGCGTGAGGTAAGAACTCTTTACAATAAAAAAAAAAAATGGACACAATAATTGCATAGCTAGTATTTAAAAGAACGAGAAAACTATCACGGCAAACTGAGGATAGTATTGTAGTCATGACGGAGAATGGCTCTTCAACGAGAATGATAGCCAAGCAACTTAATAAAGGGTGTCCCAAAATAAACGCAAGATTTGAATTAAATAGAAAACGCCGTTTTTAGTCTTTTGATAGTTATATTTTTATTGACTCGTAAAGTACATAGGATAGGGTTATGTATGGAATAACACATCGGACAAATGGCCTCCACGGCTTTGCATGCACATGCGCACTCTTTTGTTGAAATTTTCCATGACCATTCTGCATAAATGTGGCTGAATTTCGTTGATGCAGCGTTGAATCTCCTCCTTTAATGCACGGGTGGTTGTGGGCTTGTTGACATAGACTTGTGATTTCAAATAACCCCATAAAAAGAAGTCTAATGGTGTTAAATCACACGATCTAGGAGGCCAATTTTGATCACCGAAACGAGAGAGTACACGACCTGGAAATGTCTCATGCAGTAATTGAATTGTTTCACGGGCTGTATGACATGTGGCACCGTCTTGTTGAAACCACATATTGGACACATCAATATCATCCAATTTTGGCAGAAAGAACTGTGTAATCATGTCGCGATATCGAGCACCAGTAACAGTCACTGCTTGACCAGCATCATTTTCAAAAAAATATGGCCCAATTATGCCTCCAGCCCAAAATCCACACCATACAGTCACGCGTTGTGGATGCATTTGTTTTTCGACAATCACATGTGGGTTCTCCGAACCCCAAATGCGGCAATTTTGGCGATTGACAAAGCCATCAAGATGAAAATGTGCTTCATCGCTTAGGATGATTTTGCTCGAAAAATCAGGGTCCATTTGTTGATGTTCAATAATCCATTCAACGAACTCTCTTCTCTGTCCATGGTCATTAGGCTTCAATTGTTGTGTTAATTGAATTTTGTAAGCATGAAGACACAGATCTTTGGTGAGTATACGCTGTAGAGAGGTTCTTGAAATTTGCAATTCTTGTCCACGACGTCGAATTGAGGTTCCTGGATTGTCAGCAACACTCTCACGCACTGCTTCGACATTCACATTTGAACGGCTTGTTTTTGGACGACCAGTGTGTTTGGCGTCTCCAACGGATCCAGTCTCCATGAATTTTTCAATTAATCTCTTCACAGTTGACGAAGTTAAAACACTATTCCGACCATATTTTGTATGAAATTTTCGAACTGCAGCCGCCAAGCTTTCACTATTTTTGAAATATTCTTTAATAATGAAGACACGTTGTTCTATCGTGTAACGCTCCATTTTTAATAACCCTATACTGTTAGCTGTCAAATTGCTTTTTTTTTCAGGGTTGCCAACACTTCACTGCACAAATGGCGGCAAATTCAAATCTTGCGTTAATTTTGGGACACCCTTTATTTCCAATTACGAATTCGTAGTATTAAGATTATAACATCAAGTTCTTGTAATATGTTTAAAAAAAAATACAAAAACAATGTTGAAAACGAGTATTTCTTAGTTTGACCACATGTACCTAGCTGAAATTGGAGTTCGGATTCGTAATCAGAATCAAAAATTAAACGAACTAATTAAAAACATACACTCTACTTCAGGTAGAGTCAAATGAAGACTTATGAGTCTTTCATAACTAATAAGAAATTACGAAAACTAAGTAAAATACCAAAATAACTTAAACTGTACCTAAAAGCAAAGATATCTACTTTGCTAAATCATCTTGCAATTTAAAGCTAAGGGATACGGCATTTTGGTGATTCAATAGGCATTCTGTATTTAAGAATTCAGCTTCTATTTTTCCTGTCTTTATAAGAAAATTCTAAATTAGTACATACGAAAATGATGAGATTTTCATTATTCAATGATTTTTTATTCCCGTCATTTAGAAGACCAATGTGCACCGGTATCTCCTCTTAAATCCTTCCCTATTTTCCTGACGCTCGCACAGTGTTTTAACAAAAAATAAAGGGTTTTAATAACCCTTTCAAAGCCTGTAAGTTATTAAAAAAAGCTTTGAAACATAGCGAATAACTAATGAAATATCAGCTTTCATTTTATTTAATTTTATTGTATCCTTCAATGATTGAAAACGTAAATTTTTTATTAATGTTCCTTTAATTATCAAAACTAATTTTATTATAGCTTTTTGACAACTCGAAACATACATATACGGCTTTTAGAGGCTATCCAAATTCATGAAACTTTCTAAAACTTTAAAGACACGTGCCAAAACTTTCACACATAGTAACATCAGTCTTTCCCAGCCGGTCTTTGAAAAGTACCTTCCAAAACAAATCGCAAATCTCTCAAGATACCCCGCAACCGTTTCTAATAAAACATTCGAAATCGTCTTCATTAATCCGGTAAAACGATAAAAATCTTAAAAAATAGCAAAAAAGTTTTTATTTTAATTTTCATTACTTACGCTTCATCACCAATATCTATTGAATTAGATGCATCCGTCAGCAAGCGACTTTTTTATATCATAATTTTGCTTTAAAACTTTGAACTTGCAAAACGGTAGAAATGAATACAGCACTCATATTTTGTATGTTTATTTTATTAAAAAAAAAAAACAAAACAAAACTAAAATAAGACAAAATAAATTATATAAATTATGACAGTCAATCAAAATGTTTTTTGATATATTTCATATAATGATAGAACCCTAAAAACAATTTCACTTGATTTTCAATTTAGATTTAGATTTAATTTCACTCAATTTAGGAATCTAGCTGTAATATACATTTTAAAACCTATAATCTATAATGGCATTGAATTTTAAAAACAAAAATTTTACTCAATTACACACAATTTTGAAAAATTACAACTTCTTAAAAACTAGGTACGCCACGACGAATTTTTACTAATTACGGATGAGATTCTAAGAATATCGTCGAATCAACTGAACGGCAGAACATCAGAAGTCAAATCGACTTCTAAGCTTCATTTTGATTTTTAGCTGAAAAAAAAAACACATCAATTAGTGCTTTTAAGTTTTGTTGTTAATGTGAAACTTACTTATAATTTTACCATTTCTGGAATATGGTAAGTTGATGCATTTATTGAAAATATGTGGCTTCTTAAGTCGTTTGGGTTCACATTCTTTTACGAGGCAAATCCCAATCGGACATTTTCACTACGTGAAGGTTGCCGGCTCGCGACTATTTGCGCATCAACTCTTGGAACATCATTAGAGCAGTTTTTAGGGGCATTCTTGTGTCGATTCCAGTTAGTTCTAAACAGAAGCTTTGGTGATTCAATAGGAATTATAAATTCGTGGAATTCAGATTCTATTTCGTCAGTCTTTAAGTTTCTTAACATTGCAGGGAATTCTAAAATAGTACGAGTACATACAAACTGCTGAGATTATTTTATATTTAATCTATACTATATACTATATACTATATACTATATACTATATACTATATACTATATACTATATACTATATACTATATATTATATACTATATACTATATACTATATACTATATACTATATACTATATACTATATACTATATACTATATACTATATACTATATACTATATACTATATACTATATACTATATACTATATACTATATACTATATACTATATACTATATACTATATACTATATACTATATACTATATACTATATACTATATACTATATACTATATACTATATACTATATACTATATACTATATACTATATACTATATACTATATACTATATACTATATACTATATACTATATACTATATACTATATACTATATACTATATACTATATACTATATACTATATACTATATACTATATACTATATACTATATACTATATACTATATACTATATACTATATACTATATACTATATACTATATACTATATACTATATACTATATACTATATACTATATACTATATACTATATACTATATACTATATACTATATACTATATACTATATACTATATACTATATACTATATACTATATACTATATACTATATACTATATACTATATACTATATACTATATACTATATACTATATACTATATACTATATACTATATACTATATACTATATACTATATACTATATACTATATACTATATACTATATACTATATACTATATACTATATACTATATACTATATACTATATACTATATACTATATACTATATACTATATACTATATACTATATACTATATACTATATACTATATACTATATACTATATACTATATACTATATACTATATACTATATACTATATACTATATACTATATACTATATACTATATACTATATACTATATACTATATACTATATACTATATACTATATACTATATACTATATACTATATACTATATACTATATACTATATACTATATACTATATACTATATACTATATACTATATACTATATACTATATACTATATACTATATACTATATACTATATACTATATACTATATACTATATACTATATACTATATACTATATACTATATACTATATACTATATACTATATACTATATACTATATACTATATACTATATACTATATACTATATACTATATACTATATACTATATACTATATACTATATACTATATACTATATACTATATACTATATACTATATACTATATACTATATACTATATACTATATACTATATACTATATACTATATACTATATACTATATACTATATACTATATACTATATACTATATACTATATACTATATACTATATACTATATACTATATACTATATACTATATACTATATACTATATACTATATACTATATACTATATACTATATACTATATACTATATACTATATACTATACTATATACTATATAATATATATATTTATATTTATATATATATATATTTATATTTATATTTTATAATATTATAAATGCGAATGTAAGTTTTTTTTGTTACGCTTTCACGCAAAAACTACTTAACCGATCATCATGAAATTTTGCACATACACTTTTGAAGGTATTAGAAGTAACATAGGATACTTTTTATTAAAAAAAAATAAAAATTTTTTACGAACAATAAGAAAATTGTTTGTCAAAATAACGTCAAATTTAGCTACTTCAACGCCATCTAGCATCATCTAGCATCATAGTAATGAAGTTTCAACCCTGAATACTGTAATACCAACCCACTGTATTACCGACGGTGACGACAATATCTAATTCAATTGAATATAGTTTCAACTGTTTCTAATTTTTCTATACCTATTTATTGTTATTTTCTTCTGTCGTTACATGCAGTATAATACTATTCACATTTTTGAGGTTATCCGTAATTTTTGTGGTTAGCTGTTACTTTATTATTTTAGATCTTACTCGCTGATGTTAATTCTTACTCTGCTTTTATTTGAAAAAATGCCAAAATTGTTTGTCAAAATATCGGCATGTGGATCTCATTGCAAATGTTTTTCCGGAATTGCAACAAAATTTGTGTAGTGATCAGTGGTTGTGTGCAAGAGCAATATTAGCACCAAGAAATGAAATTGTAAATAGGATCAACACTGACATTTTAAACGAGGTTCAAGGAGAAATGAAGGAATATTTGTCAATGGATACAATTATGGATACGGAACTAAGTACTTCATATCCTGTGGAGTTTTTAAATTCACTTGAAATATCGGGTGTACCGTCACATAAACTTCAATTGAAACTAAATGTACCAGTAATGCTTATGCGAAATCTAGATGCTCCTCGGCTATGTAATGGAACAAAGCTTCGGATAACAAAATTGGGACAGAACATACTTGGTGCTACTATTTTAACAGGTGTCGGTAAGGGAAATAGAGTTATAATACCTCGGATACCAATTATTCCCACTGACCTTCCATTCCAATTTAAAAGGGTTCAGTTTCCCGTCAAGTTTAGCTTTGCTGTTACTTATATAAACAAGGCACAAGGACAAACATTACAGGTAGCAGGAGTGCATTTAGAAAACCCATGCTTCTCTCATGGTTAACTTTATGTAGCCTGTTCACGTGTATCTAATGCCCGGAATTTACACATATTTGCACCCGACGGGAAAACTTATAACATTGTCTATAAAAATATCTTAAATTAATACTTTGTATTTTATTTTCTTAAATTGTTAGAATTCAGAATTATTTATTTTTGTTACGGTGAAATTGAAGAGAGAGAGAGTAAAGTGAAGTAAATATTTTCAAGTGGTCCCTTTTGTTTAATTCTTATAATTAAAATTAAAATTGAAAAAATATTTATTTTAAATAAGAGTAGTCTTAAAGTGAAAAAGAATCTAAAGAGGACGGAATTACTTTAACTCTGAAGGTAAAATTTTTCAAACACACCGAATATTGTGGCAGTGGCAGCTTCTTTCCCTGTTTGCGAAAGCGATATATGAGACAAAAAAGAAAATTGGGGGAAATATCACCAACTCAACCCCCAACAAACAAAATATCAACACCATTAAAAAATTCCATATCTTGTCAAAGCGCAAACATGAATTCGTCATCGTCATCTGAAATGAGCCAGATAAAGTTAATTGTAGATGGTTGTCTTCAAGAACACCTGAAGGACATTGCGACTAAGGCTGACATAAGCGCCATATCTATGGAAATACAGCAGTTACGGTCTCAAAACGAACAACTTACGGGACGTTTAGCCGCTGTTGAGAGCTACTGCGAGTAACTTGAAAAGCAGTTAGAGTTTTTACACGATGAAACACACGAACATTCAGTTGTTTTACATTTGCCCCCAGATGAGAAAACAGACAAGGATCGTAAAGCAAAACAAACTTGCCTTAGCCTTCTCGATCTAGATGAAAATGCTCATTTATCTTTTGTCAAATCACGAGAATTTGTTAACCGGCACAACAACAAAACCACTATGGTGTTAAACTTCACTGACAAATGCATTGCACAACAAATTGTGAAGGCTGCGCCAAAGCTAAAAGGTACTGGAGTTTTGGTGCATAGAGAACAATCTCTTCTATACAGGAAGAAACGAAAAGCACTATTCGAAATCAAATCGAAGCTCATAGAAAAAAACCGGAACGCGCAAATTCTCATAAGAGGATCGAAGCTAAGAATTTCCGATTTTACATTTTCTTATGACTCGTTACGTGGATTAAAAATAACAACACTCGAAGAACTTGCATTTGTCAAAACAACTTTTGGTGAGGATTCAACGTGCTTTTTTGACAATAACATCAGAAATGACAACAACCTCATTACGAGGCAAGAGCCCTCTAGAAGACAACATATAAGCAAACAATATGGTTCGGGTCCGAGTTCTAATAGATTCCAACATTCAACATAGGATAGAGTTGCCGTCTGCCATTTTTATAACAATTTTAATTTTTCAAATTTGCCTAATTCCTTTCACTTTTTTAACTTTAACATTTTTTGCTATAATGTAACAGGATTAAAAAGTAAATTATTAATGCCAGATTTTTTTAAATTAGTGTCAAAATATGATATATTTATATTACTTGAAACTTTTGTGGAGGAAGGTAAAGAGCTTCAATACACAAAATATTTCGAAGGCTATAATCTCAAATGGATACCCGCCGTCAGAAATTATAGATTTGGTCGTGCCAGCGGTGGTATTCTATGCGGTATTAAATTAAATAATGCGAACAAAAACATAAAATTCAAAAATAGTGAAAACAAAACACTCATTGACTGTGTCTTCAACGGAAAACACTATTTAATAATACCAATTTACCTTAATTATAGTAATTGGAAAGTTGAATTTGAAACTTTGCAAAATTTTCTGGTGAACCAAACTAATGAAAATATTCTAATAATTGGTGACTTAAACAGTCGAATAGGAGTTTTCCAAAATTCTTCGTTCTTAAATTTTGAACAATTTAAATTTCAAAGAGAATCGGTTGATAAATGCACAAACTCAAATGGTAACTTTTTGACTGAGATGGTTGAGGATTTTGGGTTTTATATTCTAAACGGGGTATCCAAAAGTGATCCCACTGGCAGTTTTACATTCATTTCTAGTCAGGGTTGTTCTGTAATTGACTACTGCTTAGCCAAAGGTGACTGGCTCAAAATTGTCAATGATTTCGAGGTGATTACTGCTACCTATTCGTCGCATCTTCCTATATGTGCCTCTTGCAAATTTAAGACCCCTGAATGCGATTTACAACAACAAATTGAAAACGGATGCAAAAAGCTCCGTTGGATTAATTCAAAATCCGATATCTATAGAAGAAATCTACTTCAACACCCAATCAATCCTTCAAGTCTGGTTTCAAACACAGTAGATGTCTCAACGGATTTAATTTTTGACACCATCAGAATATCAGCTGTCATGAGTTCTCACAATAGAGCAAATAATTATAAATCTTGTTGGTATGACGAAGAATGTAGGAGAAGTAGAAAAAAATCTTTCGTGTTTCTTAAAATCTTTAGAAAAAACAATAAGTTGGCCTCTAAATCCCTATATCTTCAGGCAAATAATTCGTACAGAAGATTGTGTAGCCTCAAGAAACAACAATATCTAAAAAACATGGCATTGAATCTCATACATTGTAATGATTCTAGATCATTTTGGGCAAATGTACGCATTCTAGCTGGCCGAAATAATAAGTCAACGATCTCTGCTATTGATGTGGATACAATGGCTACTTATTTCAATACACTTTTCACAGCAGACCCTGGTCAAATGAACATAAGTTATGCACTACCATTCACTTATATTGATGAGTTAGATTCCCGATTTTCAATGCTAGAGCTATTAGTGGCTTTGAAAAAAATGAAGGATAATAAGGCTCCGGGTTTAGATGGCATACCGGCCGAGTTTTACAAAAATGCCAGCTCACAATTTCTAGAGCAAATTTTACTTTTAATAAACAAGATGTTTATAGATGAGACAATTCCAAATAGCTTCCGATCTTCATACATTTCTGTGATCTTTAAAAAGGGAGATCCTAACCTACCGGAAAACTATAGGGGAATCTCTGTTCTCAGCTCTCTGCGGAAAATTTTCACTCAATTACTGTACCTAAGGCTTGTTTCCTGGGTTGAAAGGAATAATAAAATAAGTTATTTCCAAGCTGGGTTCAGAGCAAATCTCTCTACAATAGACCAAATCTTTACTCTAACGAGTGTTGCTAAACGTTTTATTGATAAAAAAAAGAACCTCTATGCATTTTTTGTAGATTTCAAAGCCGCCTTTGACACTATAAACAGAAGTTTACTACTTTTCAAACTTACAGATATTGGCTTGTCTACAAAGTTCATAAGAATATATGAACAACTAATATCAAATACAAGTTCAGTAGTAAAAATTGGTATGAGATTGTCAAATCAATTTAAATCTGAAACGGGAGAACCACAGGGTTGTATTTTGAGTCCCTTGATTTTATCCCTGTTCATCAATGACATTGAAGATCAAATTCCAGGTGGTGTTATTTTTGGAGATGTACTTATCAAGGTGCTTTTATATGCAGATGACCTTGTCATTCTAACCGATAATCCAGATACTTTGCAGCTTCAGATTAACAAATTAAAACAATATTGCGATACTTGGGACCTTAAAATCAATACTTCAAAGTCAAAGATAATGGTTTTTAGATCTCAAAACCGCAGTAATAGGACTAATCGCAATTGGCACCTTGACGGCTCAAACATAGAAGTAGTGACTGATTACAAATACCTAGGATTTACTATAACACATAACCTAAATCTTGGAGCCCATTTTAAAGACAAAGTGAAGGTAGCAAAAGCAGCTATCAATTGTATGTGGTCAAATTTCTTCAAAAGTAATTCTATAGATGCGTCGACTAAATTTAAAGTATTTGAAACAACCATCAAAAGTTCTCTCTTATACGCTAATGAAGTTTATGGATACAAGGAATTGGAAGTAATCGAATTAGTCCAACGGTACTTTTTCAAACGTATTTTCAGACTCCCTGCTAATACACCAAACTACGCTATTTACATTGAATCTGGCGTGCCTCCAATTTACTTAAAAAACCTTAAAGCTAACGCAGACTACATTGTTAAAGTCATGAGTAGACCTAATAATAATATTCAGAAAAAGATTATTTTGATAGCTCTACGGGGTAGGTACTCTCCTTTTAAAGACTGGTTTGATTTAGCATCAGAATATAACTATCCGTTGTCACTAAGTATTGATAATTTAGAAGCTTTTAGAAATGAACTGTATGACCTCATTTCTATTATAGATGAAACAATGTATCTAAAATCAATAACCCGTGCAAGAGAGTCTGTTACAAGAACAGCTTACTCTAAACTCAACTTATGTCTCGGGTATGACCACTATTTTCGAAACGAGTTTACTGCCAATGAGATAAGTCTAATCTTTAAAATGCGCGTTGAAATGCTTGAGCTCAATTATAGACCTCACAGAAATGATTTGAATCCGAATTGCTTACTATGTAACCTTAATCAGGCGGAAAATATTTCGCATTTCTTAGCTTTTTGTCCAATAATACAGGAAATCCGAAGATTATATTTTAATAAAAGTTTTTTTACAATTGAAGAATGTTTTGCAATTTTAAATGGAGAAAGTGGATGGAAAACTCTCATTCGATTTGTTTCAGAGGCTCTAGCATATAGAAACATGTATATTAACTTTTAACATATGCGGTCTAATGATAAACTTTGTTTTAGCTAAACTAAAAGCCTAATTTGTGTATTGAAACACTTTAAATTACTTTTTATATATACCTTTCGTTCTTATTTATAATTATATTATTATTATTTATTATAATTGTAATAATTTTGTATGTAATTAATATTGTATATTATAATGTTTGTTTTCAACTGTTCTTTTCATTGATATTAGGTTTATATTTTAACTGTTTAATGTAATTTATAAAATGTACTCTCTCTAAACGTATTTATTTAATTCTTATAATTAGCATTTTCGGCAGACGGCTTATAAGCCATGCATGTAAATCTTTTAAACTAATTCTGTTAAATAAATTATGTATGCAATAAAAGAAGAAGAAATAGAAATAGAAATAGAAATAGAAATATATTTTAACATTTGTTGTTGCATTTCAATAAGCATATATTAAGGTGTTGAAACTTCATTGTCTTTAGTAATTTTTAAAAATTGTTGATCTCAGCCAAGCAATAAAATTTGTTATTATATTGACTCATTTCTATTATTATACCCTTACCCTTTATCTCTCATACTTATTTAATTTCTCCACTGCGGGCGAAGCCGCGGGTAAAAAGCTAGTTTATTTATAATTCATTTTTTAAGAAGGCTTACCAATGATTTCCGACTCCCGTAATTAAGGACAACATGGAAAAGGAATTTCTTATTAGAATTTTCTGTTCTTACTTTGATTCCTCTCGTTGAACTTGAACTCCTTCGTCGAATTCCTTTGAATCGTCACGAAGAATCCAACATCTCTAGAATGACGTTGGTGGGACTTTTAACACAAGGTGGTTCCTCGGTCAGTTATGTCTGCCTCGATAGACTCGTGTTCAATGATGAAGTCGATGTTGCTGCAGCACGGTCGTATTTTATTCGAAGTCGATCATTCGCCGTAATGGTTGTGGTCATATCGTGCATAGTTGGGTTAGTTAGCTTGAGGATCGATTGAGTGGACGTGCCAGGCTTCAGTGGCTTTTCACAACGCATAAGCAGAACGTCGGGCACATGATAGTTAGCGAAAAATTGAAAGCGATATTTGATCGACCCTGAATGGTACTCCGGCTTGATGGCATTGTGTTCGCATTGTCAACGGATAGAGGTTGATCACACTGAATTGTTGTGACTATAAAGAAATTAATTTTCATTATATAAGGAAATCTCAAATAGAAGTTGACTTACTGTTTTTGATGTTGATTTTCTGTGTGAAAATCGATGGATTCAACTCGCCGACATCGTCAGTAGCTGCCGAGGGACTGATCTGAATCTGTTTGGCCTTTGGGGGGTTCTTGTCGGGCCAGCCCTCCAAATGATTGCCACCGTTAAGCCAGTGCGATCCTTAGGAGCAAAATGAATAGATTAGTTTTAGATTTAATATTTGAATTCACTTAATTTACAGTCAAGGTTGGAAATTTTTTGGAGTCTTCCTGCGATTGTAGTCTTGTTTTTCTTGCTTCTCTTGCAGAACTACCAACTGATAGTACTCTTTACACCTAGAAAATGAAGATTAATCGAGTTGACTACGATATGAATGTTTCAATTCGTACTTACACAATTGATCTCCGCGTGCTGTTGCGTCGTTTTTTTTGAGCCGCTTGCATTTTATTTCTTGGCAGCTGATGAATAGGCCAAGTTGGCAGTTGCTGCTATTATGTCGTTCCAACACCAACACTCAGCTGCTGGGAGAAGGGCGTTAGCGGTCGACTATTGCATGGCAAAACTTCCACTTGCATCATTGACTTGGTGGTGTTGTTGCTGCTGGTTTTGTTGCATTGAATGCGTTTGACTATTCGTAGAGATGGTGACACCTCCACCGTCAACGCCTGCGGGAGCTATGCCGTTGAGATGTACATACAAACACAATGGGCAGTATCTGTCGTTAAAAACATTGATAATATTTTGTTAAGAGAAATACAATATATAAAAACTTGCCTGCAAATCAGCGCCTTGTTTGCTTTGTCGTCCAGATTTCTTCAGGAAAATTGCTTCCTGCATCCTGCATTATGGCATGTTATTGGCAGCATCTAAAATGAGAACACAGACTATAAAATAAATAGATTATTGTTGTACCTCCTTCACTGCAATTTGACTTACTTTTTATTCAATGAAGTTGTGATATTATACTGTTCAATAAAACCCGTTCTTTTCTTGTACTTATAATGTTACAATTTATTTTAAAAGAAACTCTAAGTCTAAATAGATAATTCACATAACAAGTAATCTCGTTGACGAAGCGAACTGAACTCAGCGAATGTTGCGAGCATGGCTTATATAGCACAAAAAGGGCAGTTACTTTACGATTATACTTCAGAAGTGAACTTGTATATACTTTCTTCATTATAAGGAATTTTGGTCTGAAAAATATCAAATTATATTAAATATCAAAACAATTAACAAAAACTTACTCTTCAAATCCGAAATCCATTGTTTTGTTTGGCAAAATTGATTGTCACAAAAATTCCATAAGTTTCTATTTTAGCCCAAACCCCATTTTGTTTTTTTTTCCCACTCACATGTATTCACCGATAGCGAATTTGAGAGAGGTCACCTCGAATTTGAGAGAGTTCACCTCGAATAAAATTTGAGGGTGTTTCAGGTAGGACGGGTACAGGTCGGGACTCTAGATAATATATTTCCTCTATGGTTTAAACTCTAATATTTTTTTCATTTTAATTACAAATTTGATTCATAAGAATTGTGAAAAATGCCTGGAAAGGGCCGAAAACTGACTTCACTTTCAATTAAACAAAAACTATAAATACTCCGCCTGGTTGAAAGCAAAACAAAACCAAGAAAGGAAATTGCTGAACAATTTAAATGCGATGTTTCTACTATTAATCGAGTGGCAAACAACAAACAAACCAAAACTCTAACCGAAAACGTTTGCGAAAGATTTCTTATGAAAAAGTAGAGAAAGCTCTTATTAAATGGTTTGATCAAATGCGATCTCAAAATGCAATAATTAGTGGAATTCAGCTAATGAACAAGGCTAAAGAGTTTGCTGTTAAATTAAATGAAGACTTTGAGCCAACAAGTGGCTGGCTTTGGCGCTGGAAGCGAAGAGAAAATATAAGATACAAGAAAATTCAAGGTGAGGTGGCTGACGCAGATGTTTCAGGAGCTGATCTATATCGCCAAGAAGTTTTGCCAAGTCTGATTTCCATGTACGAGCAATGTAACATCTTTAATGCTGACGAAAGTGGCCTTTGTTTCAAAACCTTATCAAATGGTACTTAAACAAAAAAGGGTAGCACCTCTACAGGTGGAAAAATTGATAAAAGTCGACTCACTCTTCTTTTTCTCTGCAATGCCGATGGAACATTCAAAAAAGTATTTATCATCGGAAAACCCAAGAATCCAAGGTGCTTCAAAGGAAAAACCATTCCACTTCCTTATTATTCCCAAAATAAAGCATGGATGATGTCTTCTTTGTGGACTAAATTGATTAAAGAATTTGATAATGAAATGGTAAGACAAAACAGAAAGGTTTTACATTTTGTCGACAATGCAGCATGTCACAAGATTCACAACTTAGAGACTGGCAATGTTAAAATTGAGTTCTTACCAGCAAACACCACTTCGATCATGCAGCCACTCGATCAAGGCATAATTCACTGCTTTAAGGCCTATTACCGTCAAATAATAGTCCGAAAACAATTGCTAGCAATCGAGGACGGTTTGACAATAAAACAATTTTCTAAATCAATCACAATTCTTAACGCGCTCATATACGTCAAACGAGCTTGGTGGCTTGTGAAACGTGATAAGATATCAAATTGTTTTCGAAAGGTAAGTCTTATGTTTAAAGATTAGCTAAATTAGTCATATTTTCTTTATTGAATGTTGTCATTATGATTTCTTCTTATTTTCTTATAGGCTGGATTCCTTTTGATCTACGAGTTAGATTCTGCTGAAGACAGTGAAGGCAGTGCAGACATAGTCGAAGAAATATGGGACGTTCCAATAAATCCAACTATTTTTGAAGACTATGTCCAGTGCGATGACAATATCCAGTGTTATGGAGTTTTATCGGAGGAGGAAATAGTAGCAGAAGTAAATAATGAGGATCAAGAAGAAGATGAGGAAGATGTTGAAAATAATGAAGAAGAGTTAGAACCGCCCATCTTCACCGAAACTTTAAAAGCGCTGACGATATTGAGAACATTTTTTGAGCATAACAACACGGATGATAGTGAAATTGAGCGTATTGAAGAAAAAATGCTTAAAATCAGATTTCATAACGCAACACAAACCAAAATAACTGATTATTTTACTTCTTGAATACAAAGTTCGGTTTTTAATAAGTTATCAATACTAGTCAGTTGATGTTCCTAATGTATTTTCCTATTTTTTAAATAAAATTAAATTTTTTTTGTTTAAATTTTTTTTATTTTTGTAAATACAGAGATAAGTGCTTATGTGCACTTAAGCGGGTTTTTCATAGCTGCATAACCCGCATAAAGCTAGGCATTTATGGTCAGGCACTTATCCGGGTTTAACTGTACAAAGATTTGAATAGTACTATCATGGAACACAAAATTTTGTTACGGAAGGCGAGCCATGGGGGCGCTGCCTGCACGAAAATTAAGTGTGGAATGTAAGAGCGACTGGAAATATTGAAATAAATTACTCAAATGTAAACAAAAATCAGTCGTTGCCAACGTTACCTGAGATTTTTTTTATTCATACCTATCAATGTAAAGCAGGTATGCATAATGCAATACATTTTATTGTATGTGTTTTAGATTTGTTTTCAGAAAATTGTATTCATTTGATTTTGGATTTTTTGGTTTTCAAATTTAAGATTTTATACAATGCTTCGTTGCCATATTTTGAATTTTTCCATAGCTAATGCATTCGATGCAGATATTTTTTAAAATTTGTATTTCTTATTGTAAAGTGGGTAGTGGGTGGGTATGTAGAAAAGTAAGTATTAATGAGGGTAGGTTGGTGTGTATTAAGCAGAATTGTAAGGACTTAAGTCGTCACGAAATTTCTAGACCTTTACCTTTCAAGACCTCTCTAGAAATTGACCTTTCAAGACCTTGACCTTTCAAGACATCTAGACCTCGATTTCAAGACCTTGACATTTCAAGACATCTCTTGACCTTTCAAGAACTTGACCTTTCAAGAACTCTAGACCTCGACCTTTCAAGACCTTGACCTTTCAAGACCTCTCTAGACCTTGACCCTACAAGACATCTAGAGCTTGAAATTTCAAGACATCTCTAGACCTTGACCTTTCAAGACCTCTAGACATTGACCTTTCAAGACCTCTCTAGACCTTCAACTTTCAAGTCCTCTAGACCTTGACCTTTCAAGTCCTCTAGACCTTGACCTTGGGGAGAGTACGATAACTTTGGCGACAAAGTTTAATGACGGATTTGTATAGAACAGTTAAAAACAAGCATTTTTTACTATGGGAGGGGGGTCTATCTCCCCCCGTTTAGGCGGTAGGGACAATTTAAAAAAATATGTACATTAAATGGAAAAAAATAATTAAAAAATAACGGTAATACTTACAATTAAGTATTATACCTTTTTTTAAAGCCAACATTTTTGTCTATTAGCTTGTTTTTAAATCAAGTCAAAACTATGCAAAGTTTTTGAAAAAAAATTGTTTTAAACTAAAAATGTATGCAAAAAAAATTAAAAAAAAAGTTTAAAGTGTAGTTTTTCAAAACTTTCAAATTATCTACTGTTTTTTTTAGAATTCATTGCTCTTATTTGTTTTTGATCAAAAACTGAAAACTAGATGACGTTATGTCTTCTAGTTCTTGAGAAAATTGAAAATTACCAAAAAAAAATATTTTAATTAAATTACTTTTTCCCTGCTTAAGTATTAAATAAATAAATTAGGTGGCGCAACAGTCCATGAAGAACCAGGGCCTAGTGCCTTACAACTCTCAACCATTCCTGTGTGCGAGTAATGCTATCAGAGATGGAAGGGACCTACAGTTTATATGCCGAATCCGAACGGCTAATTTGAGAAAGCACTTTTCATGACAAAAATTACTCTTGGAGGATTTGTCAATTCCTCGCAAGAGGCAGTACCCGTGAAAAAAAGTTAGGTGGCACAGGTAGGGATTGAACCCAAGACCCCTTGCATGACAGTCCAACGCACTAACCATCACCTAACCTAACCTAAGTCTTATTTTGATAGTAATAATCGAATATGGATTAAGATACACCTAGGGTAAATTAATTTTTCTTAAATCCAGCTTATTTAAATGCAAAAGACACTCTGCATGCACCCCATCTTGCACCCACCGAACCTTGCCCCCTCCCCCCCTTGCACGCACTCCAACTTGCACCCACCCCAAATCCTAAAGTGTTCCCAAACAGGGGAGTTGCAGCGGGCAGCATGCCCCCCCTTACAGATCCCACTGTTGCATAGACCCAAACTCGCACACACCTTACTTTTGCATACACCCAAACTCGCACCTACCATTGTTACTATCAAAATAAGACCACTCAAGCAAAAAAAAAAGAATTAAATTAAAATAGTAGTTGTGGTTATTTTCAATTTTCTCAAAAACTAAAAGACATAAAATCATCTAGTTTTCAGTTTTTGATCAAAAACAAATAAGAGCAATAAATTCTGAAATAAAAACAATGGTAGATAATCTTGAAGTATTGAAAAATTACACTTTAAACCTTTTTTTTTTTAACTTTTTTTACTCAAATTTTGAGTTTAAAAATAAATTTTTCAAAAACTACGCATAGTTTTGACTTGAATTAAAAACTGGCTAATAAAACAGAGTGTTGGCTTTAAAAAAATGTATAAAACTTAATTGTAAGTATCACCGTTATTTTTTAATTATTTTTTTCCATTTTAAATAATAATTTTTTTAAATTGCCCCTACCGCCTAAACGGGGGGAGATAGACCCCCCTCCCATAGTAAAAAATGCTTGTATTAAGCCCCTCTACCAAAAACCGTTATTATATCTTGGCGCCAAAGTTATCGTACTCGTGCCTTGACCTTTCAAGACCTTGACCTTTCAAGACCTTTCTAGACCTTGATCTTTCAAGACCTTGACCTTTATAGACCTTGACCTTTCAAGACCTCAAGAAATTTCTAGACCTTGACCTTTCAAGACCTCTCTAGAAATTGACCTTTCAAGACCTTGACCTTTCAAACCTCTAGACCTTGCTTTCAAGACCTTGACCTTTCAAGACATCTCTAGACCTTGACCTTTGTAATGTTTGTTGTCAACAAAATTTGGAATGGAAGTGGATAGGGTTATATCTTTTACACTCTTAGCTCGTTAGAGCCGCTTATATGTAATTTCCGAGCAATCTCTTGCACGATTATGAGTACTGTCTTAGCTCTCCAGCCGATAGTGTGAGTCAAAACACCAAGAATGAATTCTAGATTAAGACTAAATTTTATTTACAAAAATTTTCTTATTTATACAATTTTCAATGTTAATATTTCATAGATTTTTCTATTTCATAAACTATTAAGTCTATGACCCCAGTTATTGACACTCAAATATTATCGATTTGAAATCCACTTGAGGAAAGAATCGTGACATAATATTTGGACTCAAATTGCATTCATAAACAAAACAATCTACGATACATATTTTATGCATATACCGACCGACTGTGGCGATATGTAATGTGATCAGTTCTACAAACGATATTGTCACTTTGTTGTGACCGACATAATTTGTATGAACCAGATGTAGGTCGCAGTGCATATGAATGAATTATTGTTTTTGTTTTCTTTTGTTTTGGGTGGATACACAACACCCTCACCCTTTAAAAAAATAATTTTATTATCTTTAAATGAGAAAATTATTTTGATATGAGAATTTTTACAAAATCTGAATGTTTTAGTAGGTATTATATATTTTTTTTTGTGATTAAGAGTTTCTTGCTTTGATTAAATTATTATTATGTATTTCTCTTTTTTCATTTTCAATTTCTACTAGGCTGTTTGGTCCATTTTGTTGAATTATCCTATAGGGACCTTTAAATGGCTTATCTAATTTTTTCTTATTTCCTACTTTTAAATAAACATAATCTCCTACTTTAAAATTTGATTTATGTACATAAGATTGATTTTTACAAGTATTAATTTTATTTTGTTCTAAATATTCTTTAGCTTTTTCATGAGCATATTTTAATTTTATTTTGAATTCATTAATATAATTTTCAATATTGTAAATATTTTCTTTGCTTATCATGATTTCACAAGGTAAAGCACATAATTTTCCATAAACTAGTTCAAATGGTGTATATTGTGTTATACTGTGTGGTGTTGTATTGTAAGTGTAAGTATAATAAGGTAAAAGTTCTTCCCAGTCGTCAATTCCGTTCAAAGTCATTAAAAAGTCATTGAGTACTCTATGGTTTCGTTCAATTGAGCCTAAAGTTTCATGATGAAATGGTGTTGACGTTGTTTTTTCGATTTTTAATAATTTACAGATATTTATTAAAAGTTCATTAGTAAATTCTGTACCCTTGTCAGTCTTTAATTTTTTAAAACAACCATATTTCAAAATAAACTTTTCAACTATAGTTTTTGCTACTGTGATGGCGTCTTTTGTGACCAATGGAAATGCTTCAATAAATTTTGTTAATTCACATTGAATAGTGAGAATATATCTATAACCGTTTTATGGTCTAAGTGGTCCTACTGTATCTATTGTTATTACTTCAAACGATGTGCTAGGTGTTTCTGTTTTCATGAATTGTTCCTTAGTATATTTAGTAATTTTTACTTCATTACAATTTCTACAATTATTTATGTATTTTCTAACCATTTTATTCATATTCTTCCATACATATTTTTGCTTATATATATATATACATCTTCTAATACCAATATGTCCTCCTAACTTGTTGTCATGATACTCTTTAATTAATTTGTTCATTTCATTCACATGTGTTATTCTTTTTGGTGGGTTGTATAAAATAATGTCAAGACAATTTTCCTTATTATTCTTTTGCAGTTCATTAAATATCTCTTTAAATTTGTGCACAGATATTGTTTTAAATATTTCATTATTCTTTTCTAACGCTAGCTTTTTTATTCTTCCGTGTTTTGTATAAGATAACAATTTCTTCAAAATCAATTTTAACTCTGATAAAGATTCGTGTTTGTATCTAACACGAATTTTATCTTTAACTGCATATATTAATTCTTTTGGTGGGCCCATTAAATTATTTATATTTTCAAGTTGCAACTTCTTAATGTTTCTAGTATCCGAAATAGATATACATTCCCATATATGAAGGTGATCAATCTCCACTGAAAGTATAATTTCTGGATTCTTTGTTTTTTCACTAGTGTTTTCTTTATTAATTTCTTTCATTCTTCTTGTTAGGACATTTATACTTTGTTGAGGTATCATTTCTTTTAATTCTTCTGAACTTATCTTTAACCTAGATAACGCGTCGGCATTTGTATTCATTTTGCCTTGTTTAAAAATTATATCAAAATCATAATCCATTAAATCTACTCTATTTCTAGTTAATTTTGATGAAGGTCTAAAGTGATTAATTCCCCAATAAATACCAAGTAATTCCTTTTCTATAACTGATTTATTTAACTCATGTTTGTTTAGTGCTTTGCTCGCATATGCAATGGGTTTGTCAGTTCCTACTTCTCCTTGGGATAAAATTGCTCCTAATGCATAATTTGATGCATCAGTTGTTAATATGAATGGCTTCGAAAAATCTGGATAACTTAATATTGGAGGTGAGGTCAGTTTATTTTTAAGCGTTTCAAAAGCATTTTGACAACTTTGTGTCCAACAAAAAATTTGATTTTTCTTTAATAATTGGTTTAAGGGTTTTGCAATGTCAGCAAAATTTTGAATAAAACGTCTGTAATAATTACAAAAAGCTACAAATCTTCGCACTTCATCTGAATTGCCTGGTATTGGATAATCTTTAATAACATTATATTTGCTAGGATCTGTTGTCACGCCTTGAGAAGTTATTAAATGTCCAAGATAAACAACTTCTGGTCTCAGAAAATTACATTTATTTGGATTTAATTTCAGATTGTATTTACGTAGTCTTTTAAATACTTCAGTTAAATTTTTATTATGATCTTTAAGATTTGAACCAAATACAATTATATCATCTACATATGTATATGTAGGAATGCAGATGCCTGTAAGCCACTAAGTGCAATAGATAGCATTCTTTGAGAGCTATTTGTTGAAATTTTTAATCCAAATGGTAGTCTTTTGAATTGAAAATGTCCCGTATCAGTTGAGAAAGCTGTTAATGGTCTAGATTTTTGGATGTAATGGTATTTGATGGAATGAACTTGTTATGTCTAAAGTTGAGAAATATTTAGCTTTTCCCAATTTGTCAAGTACATCTTCTAATCTTGTTAATGGAAATTTGTCATCAACTACTTTCTTATTCAAAGATCTATAATCTACAACTAATCTTCACTTTTTGGATTCGTTTGAACTCTTTTTTGGTACAATTAATAATGGAGAGTTATATGGACTTATTGACGGTTCAATAATATCATCATCTAATAACTTGTCAACCTGTTCTTTTATCTCTTGTAAGTTTGCATGTGGTAATCTGTAATTTTTTACATACACTGGTGTCTTATCTGTGGTAGCTATCTTTTGCTCATAAAAATTATTCTTAGATAATTCTTCTCCTTCTAAATGAAATATATTTTGAAATTCCTTACATATTCTCAAAACTTCATCATTAGCATTATCATCTAAACTATCTACTTCTATTTCATTTTTTTATTTTGTTAAATCTATCTTCCTCTTCTAAATTATTCCTAAAATGCAATATTTGATAATTTGAAATTGGTTCTATTTCTATTGAGATATGCTTCAAAGCTATATTATCATCTGTCGTATTTAGGAGTTTTATATGTTTATTCCCCTTTCTGGGAACTATTGCATTGGCTAAAAATACACCTTTCTTAATTTCTTTTCCATGAATAATACTATCTTCAGTTAAATTTAAACTAACTGCCTGAATAATTTCCGTTCTTGGTGGTAATATTATTTTATCATTTATTTCTTTTGTGTTCATGTTTAAAGGTAATACAATTTCTTCATCGGTTATTAAGAATTTTAGTACATATGTCTCATAATCAATTTTACAGTTATATTTTACTAAAAAATCTCTACCTAATATTCCGTCAGTATTTAAATTTATTTTACTGTCATTTACATTAAATGTGTGTTTGAGTTTTAGATCATTAAACCATATATCTAGTTTTGTGGTTCCTAGAGTAGTAATTATATCTTTGGATATTCCATTTATTTGATAGTTATTATGGTATTCTATATTATTTTTATTTTCTAATGTACTATTTTTTATGATTGAAATGTCTGCTCCAGTATCTATGAGTAAAGTAATGGGTTTATTTCTACCTTGTAATCTTATTTTTATAAAATTTGTATTTATATTTGAGCTTTTTATTTGGATTATCTTCTTCTGGTTGAATCCGGTTTTTGTCGACCATGACTTGACCCATTTTGATGAAAATTTTGATGAAAATTTCTACTATTGTTGCTATTATTGTTCCTATTTTGATTAGTATAGCTATTGTTATTATTATTTGCGTTATTAAAATTACTACGATTGAAGTTATTATTGTAACTAGTTCTATTTCTGAAATTATTTCTTCGATTAAAATGCATTATCTGATCTGATTGATTTGGGGTTATTTCTAAGGCAATTTGTACTGCTTCTGCAAGTTTTACTGGTCTTGCAGCGAGTACTAGAGATTTGTATGGTTCTGATAAACCATTTTTAAAAGCTGTTAATCCTATTTGATCATTAAGCTTGACTATGATCTCTCTATGTTCTGTACCTTGATCAGATATTTGCAGATCATTTAACTGTGCTAGAAGAGTTTCAATGCGTGAAGCAAAAGATGAAATACTTTGGTTACCTTGGAAGCATTTCGAAATATCATTGTGTAATGCTGATGCATTTTTATTGGGTTTATAAACAGTTTTTAGAGTATTTTTGAATTCATCTAGGGTTGTAGGACTTGCATAGGATTGTATTTTGTTTTTAACCTATGTTGTTGTTGATTGTTTCTTCCTTCGAGCTTCTTCCACCCATGATTTTTAAGGTCCTTGAGATTCTGTAGAAGGTTGCTTTTGTTTTGTCCTTTACTTATGTTGATGGTCCTTTGTAGTTCAGCACACTGTCTCTGAAACTGTCTCTTCTTTCCACCACGATGTTTTTTCTTTTGGATAGGCTTTTGCTGTCTTTTCCTGTATTCTTCTATGGAAAGGGGTTTTGGTCCAGCTGTCTTAGGGGTTGGCACGTATTTCGGTGTGTCTGCTGGCACTTCCTCAGGAGCGTATTCCAAAAATTTTTCCCACTTTTCGAAGATGCAGTTGATTTCTTCTATTGAAGACATTTTTTGTTGAGAAGGATCGCTGACGTCAAATTTGCTCATCAGATTGGGCTTGGGCGGGATCAATGTCTCAGTTTCGTTTGGTTTGGTTTTGTCAGTTTCGGTTGGGCAGGATCGCCATGTAATGTTTGTTGTCAACAAAATTTGGAATGGAAGTGGATAGGGTTATATCTTTTACACTCTTAGCTCGTTAGAGCCGCTTATATGTAATTTCCGAGCAATCTCTTGCACGATTATGAGTACTGTCTTAGCTCTCCAGCCGATAGTGTGAGTCAAAACACCAAGAATGAATTCTAGATTAAGACTAAATTTTATTTACAAAAATTTTCTTATTTATACAATTTTCAATCTTAATATTTCATAGATTTTTCTATTTCATAAACTATTAAGTCTATGACCCCAGTTATTGACACTCAAATATTATCGATTTGAAATCCACTTGAGGAAAGAATCGTGACATAATATTTGGACTCAAATTGCATTCATAAACAAAACAATCTACGATACATATTTTATGCATACCGACCGACTATGGCGATATGTAATGTGATCAGTTCTACAAACGATATTGTCACTTTGTTGTGACCGACATAATTTGTATGAACCAGATGTAGGTCGCAGTGCATATGAATGAATTATTGTTTTTGTTTTCTTTTCTTTTGATTTGGGTGGATACACAACACCTTTCAAGACCTTGACCTTTCAAGACCTTGACCTTTCAAGACCTTGACCTTTCAAGACCTCTCTAGACCTTGACCTTTCAATACCTCTAGACCTTGACCTTTCAAGACCTCTAGACCTTGAACTTTCAAGTCCTCTAGACCTTGACCTTTGAAGACCTCTAGACCTTGACCTTTCAAGACCTCAAGACCTTTCTAGACCTTGACCTTTCAAGACCTATCTAGACCTTGACCTCAAGACCTCTCTAGACCTTGACCTTTCAAGACCTCTACACCTTTCTAGACCTTGACCTTTCAAGTTTTCTAGACCTTGACCTTTCAAGACCTTTCTAGACCTTGACCTTTCAAGACCTCTCTAGACCTTGACCTTTCAAGACCTCTATAGCTTGACCTTTCAAGACTTCTATAGCTTGACCTTTCAAGACCTCTAGACCTTGATATTTCAAGACCTTTCTAGACCTCCCTTGATTGTTCAAGACCTCTCTAGACCTTGAATTTTCGAGACCTTTCTAGACCTTGACCTTTCAAGACCTCTCTAGACCTTGACCTTTCAAGACCTCAAGATCTTGATATTTCAAGACCTCAAGGCCTTTCTAGACCTCCCTTGATTTTGTATTTAATACAATACATTCCACATGCAAAACATGTGGAACGAACTGTTTAGCAAGTCGATAAAAAGATGTCAGGCCGAGCGTTCCTCTTCATGACAGTACTATTCAAATATACAAAGCTGATTTCTTTGTATATACATTTGAATAGTACTATCATGAAACACAAAATTTTGTTACAGAAGGCGGACCATGGGGGCGCTGCCTGTACGAAAATTAAGTGTGGAATCTAAGAGCGACTGGAAGAAATACACTTCAAATTTCAAATTAAAATTAAATTAATTTTTTATTTCTAACTAAATCTTTGTCAATTTTAATTTTCACCTCAATTATTATTGATTTATTTGTATGGTGCTAACATCACATCAAATAAAAAGAGTTTTTAAATAAGTGACCATTAAATCTGTCATTTTAACATGAATATACGTTCAATATATGTTAAAAAGACTGTTGCATTTTTAAAAAAATTTGCTGAATGTCGAAAATAATATTTTCTGTGAGATAAAATTAGTTTGAAGCCAATATTTTTAATTTCTTTAGTATTGATTTTTGGGTTTTTTGTTTTTTGTACAAAAACTGTCAATTCGGTTTTTTCTCATAATTTTACCAGATGTTAAAAACGTTATTTTTCGTTGCATACAATTATTTTGGAGATAAAATCATTTTTTGTTCGTAAAATATTCGAGAGGACAAATATTTTTTTTCAGTTTTTTTTTTATTTACAAAAAACGTTTTTTCCCAAAAATATACCAGTTTGGTATCACGTTACAATATATAACATAAAATTTAACTCAAGTCGCTAGCGTCATTGGTTCACCTTTTTTTAAGATTGCTATGGTAACCACCCACTCAATTTGTTTGAGAGTCCTTTCTGCGTGATTCTGCATTATTATCTGCATAGCAAAACTTATTTGAAGTCAATATCTCCATTGGTTCTTGAGCTATGGACGACGAAAAAAAGTCCCAGAACTTACGGCCGTACGGACGTACGTACACCCACACGCACATACATCTCTCTAAAAATCTTTTATTTAAACTCTAGGGACATTGAAACGTCGAGAAATGTCAAAATTTTCAATTCGACAAATCGGACCAATTACAATAACTTAGTATGAGAAGTTAATAACTTTTGAATTTTCTCATGAAATTTCTGAAGATAATGTACCTTGTATAAGTAATTCTTTTTATATTATTTATCTCTAAAAGAAAACTAAACAAAAAATGATTCCACTATTATTTTATTAGCATTGTTAAAAAATATTTGTCTCATTTGAAAATGATATAAGTTTCTTTTATTGAAAATAATCTTATTAAGTTTACCTTAATGTCCATCCACGACGATAAATGTGGTAAGCTGTTAGTTGCCCTTACTGCTTCTCCTTGAATTTTTGAGTGGATTATTAATGTAGCCTTTATCTGATTTTCCTGCAGCATGACTTGGTTTAGAAAGTACTCCACTGTTGATATAAACAGTGCCAGATTACAATCTTTTGATCCTCTGAATGGGTTTATTTTCTCCATTTCACGAAGAAGGTAGCGTTGTTCCTCCTTCTGAACATCGTTTAATACGGGTGCAGTTTCCGTCATTATTATAGTTTTTTGTTCGTCTGGTTCACTTTCACTTCCGGTATCACTGTCGCAATTCTTATTTAGCTTTCTGTTTAATCTGTCTCTGTTTAATTGTTTCTCTTCACTGTTCAATTGCTAAATATTCTCTCTACGAGATTTCGCAACATACATTTATATATGAATGTAAGATGCTATATTTTTCACAAACGATTTTTTTTTCAAACTGTATTTAAAATTAATATTCGTTTAATTTAAATTTATTTGAAAAATTTAACAATCGCGAAATGCGTTCGTATCACTGGATCTCATATGTCAATATAATATTCGTTTATATATCTCATTGAGTATCCTACCGACTGCGCCAAATAACTTTTTAAAAAGTATAAAAGAGTTTTTAAAAAAACAAATATAACTTTATTCAGAAAATAATTTAAAATGAAAGGAAAGAACAGACGAAAGTCGACTGTCTATTATGATCTGTGATTTGTATCTGATGATCGCTGCAACTCCAACTTATCTCGTGATGCTGTCCGATGATTGTTGGCCGCATTGAAGATCGTCCAATGTTTATTTTATCAGCTTGATTTCATAATTGGATTTGGACCAATGTTTATTTTATCTCATATTTCTCAAAATGCTGTTAAAACTTAAGTGTCGTCGTTGCTTCGGTCTCAAGTGGCTTGTGCAATACATTAGGGTTAGGGTTAGAAGATGTAGTTGTAGATGTATACGTAACTCTAGACTAATTAAAACGGAAAAGCAATATTTATATTTACGGATAAGAAATGGAGTAATTTTGATGAAAAAACAAGAAGGAGAAACTACTTTTCGCATATCTTCCTTTGAAGATCTAGATAAAATTATTTAACAATGGCCAAAAGTCTTTCATCAAATTTAAATGATATTTCATTAGTTACTCCTTTTTGTTTTTTTGATAGAGAAATGTATAAAAGTGTATTTCACTCTGATTTGTATATTATTATATCAATAAGTTCAATACAGCCCAAGGTAATTCGAGAAAAGAATGGGGACTAGTTAACGAATTGTTTAATCGTAGTTCAACTTTTAATGTTCCTCAAAGTTTATCGAGCGGAAATTTGATCATAGCCACTCACTCAGAAATGTCAAAACTTTTTAATGATTATTTTGCGGAGCTACCGATAAAAACGCTTAGTGATGCTGGGTTTAATCACTCTTTATATAACTGTACGGAAAATTGTTTCAATGATTTCTATCATTTTAATAGTTTCTATTTTGAGCCTATATCTTCTTTTGAAGTACTTAAAGTCATAAATGCTCTAGACAACTCTGATTCCTTTACACTCCATAGCTTTTCGAATAATTTTACCAAAAACGTTTCCTTTAATATTGTAGATATCTTAACTCACTTATTTAATAAAAGTGTTTTCCAAGGTAAACTTCCAGATTGTTTGAAAATAGCTGAGGTTATTCCTATTTTTAAATAAGGTGACAAAAAGTATGTTAAAAATTATAGGCCTATTTCTCTTCTATCGGTTTTCTCTAAAATTTTTGAAAAAGTTGTAAAAACTAAAATCCTTACTTACCTCGATTCTCTTCCTTTTTTTAGCTCAAACCAATATGGTTTTAGAGCAGAAAATTCAACCGAAGATGCATTATTAAATTTTTGTTCTAATGTATATGAGAGTATGGACCGAAAAAAGTACACGGTTGCTCTATTCATTGATATAACAAAGGCTTTCGATACGGTCGACCATGACATTTTGCTAAGAAAATAAGATAGAGCAGGTTTTAGGGGCTTTATTCGCGATTGGTTTTCTTCTTTTCTTAAAAATAGAAATCAAACGGTAAAAATAGGTAAACATTTTAGTGAAAGTTGTAGTATTGATATAGGTGTTCCTCAAGGATCAGTCCTTGGCCCGATTTTATTCCTTGTTTATATTAATTCGATTTTTAGTTTAAATTTAAAGGGAACTACAACGGGTTTTGCTGATGATATAGCTTGTGTTTATTCTAGTTCATCCTTGTTAGACCTGATCTTAGACATTAACCATGATTTGGAATTATTAAGACATTGGTTTGCGACGCACAAACTTGTTTTGAGTGAGAAAACTAAAATAATGTTTTTTAATCCACCTTTTCCTGATGGCAATTCTCCTGCTCTCGTTCTACATAGCATTGATTGTAAAAACTATTCTTTAAACAGTTCTACTTGTAATAGCTTCAATATATCCAGCTGCATTGATTTAGTTTGTTCTTCGCAGTGTTTCCATATTGAAAATGTAACTGAATTTAAATATCTTGGTTTAAAAATTGACTATAAAATGAATTGGAAACCTCATACACAAGCAATCAAGAAATACTTACTTTCAACCACATACATATTTTTTCACTTAAGAAAACTTTGCTGCCGAAGACTTCTTGAAACTCTCTATTATGGTCTCGTTCAATCTAAACTGCAATATGGTATTGTATGTTGGGGTGGTACGTATAAAAGCTACCTTCAACCCCTGTTAATAACTCAAAAGCATATTTTAAGAAACATTTGGAAGAAAAGAAGACTTGATCATAGTTTTTCGTTGTTTATTAGCTCGGGCATACTCCCCCTAAAACATCTGTACTTCTATAAAGTTTTAAAAATATTCTATTTAAGAAGTGGTTTTCGTTTTACTTCTGTTTATACATTGCGCAGTAGTGAAAGAAATCTTGCGTTCATACCTGCACATCATTCTCAACACTTTTTTAATTTTTTTTACATCATTAGCACCAAGACTATATAATATGTTACCCTCTAATATTCGGTTTATTGGCTCTATATACTCTTTTAACAAGAAGATTAAAGAATGGCTTTTTAATTATGATTTTAATGAAATTCATGGCTTAATTAGAATCTTAGTTTGAATTTTTCATATATTTATTATTCCTATTATGTAATCTTTTAAATGTATGTATTACTTTATTTTGCTGTTATTTTTATATTATTATTTTATTTTTTTCTATATTCGACATTTCACCCCACAACATTTGTTGAATATTATTACTTTTTAAATTTTGTATATTTTTGAAGTTGTTCGATACTTTCGACACTTGTCGTAAGACAACAGATTGTATCTAAATTTATTTCTTTTTTTTTTATTTAAATAGTAAACTTATTTATATATTATTTTTTTGCTAGGAATTATTCTTGCTTTACTATTATCTTTAAGTTGAATATTGTATCTATTTTATAAGAGAGAAGAAATAAAACTAAAACTAAAACTAAACTAGTACTATTCAAATATATATACAAAGGAGCGTTCCTCTTCATGATAGTACTATTCAAATATATATACAAAGTATTAATGTTTTCCAATCGACCTTTTTATTAAATACATAGTTTCCTGCAGCGCTATTAGGCTGAAGGAATAAAACAGCTGGTTGTCAAAACCAGATTATCTCGGTAAACACTGACTACTGCACTCCTACTTTGAGCCTTAGTAAGGGTTTTAAGGTCATTTTCCCATCCAGAGAAGATTGGGAGGATGACATCGTGTCGATAGGTTTCGACACAACCATCTTTACTGACGGCTCAAAGATGGAGTGCGGAGTTGGTTCTGGGATCTTTTCTGAGTCCCTAAATGTAGCTAAATCCTTTAGGCTTCCTGACTTTGCTAGCGTTTTTCAGGCTGAACTGCTGGCAATAAGGGAGGCACGTAAGATACTTAAACAAAGCCCAAGCTGTCAAAGCTATTAACTCGGCCACATCCTCATCTAAATTGGTCCAGCAATGTCGCGATGAGCTTGCGAGCCTGAACATTAACCTCGGTGTCACCCTGATCTGGGTTCCTGGCCATAGTGGTATCGTGGGAAATGAACGGGCTGACGAGCTAGACAGGCAAGGATCGGCCCTTCATATAGCTCACTTGCGGAAATGGTTAACATTCCTCTTGGTGCTATGAAGGGTAAAATCTTTTCTATCTACCAAACTGAATCAAACCGAAGGTGGAGCAATTTACCCAACTGCATTATATCTAGGAAGATATAGCCCACCTATAATAAAACCCGTACAAACGATCTTCTATGCAGGCCAAGGCAAGCCATAGCCAGGATTGTTGCGGTTTGTACCGGACATTGAGTTCATGCATGAGAAGTTGGGTATCTCTTACTACACCTTTTGCCGTAGTTGTAGTTACCAAAGAGATAGTAAAACGATAATCCATTTCCTTTGCAAATTTCCTGATTTGGCAAACACTAGAATGAAATGCTTTGGGAAAGCATTCTTTCACGAACTTGATGAGCTATCTGAGACAAAGATTAGAGACCTAATCTTTTATCCTCAATGCGACAAAATGGCTCTAACATAATCGTTATGAAGCTTCTCTATAAATCTTTTCCTTTCTATCACAGGTCAAACGAGTTTTGGTATCAAAACGGCGCACTACAGCGCTAATTGGATCTCAGGCTAGGTTGCCTTGAGATCGCCATTTCTACAGTGAAAAAAAAGGTACGTAATAATGATGTAAAACTACATTGTCCCAATGTTTTTTACATTATTTTTCAGCCGATGTTGAAGAACATTGGGCCAATGTATTGCAGTACATTACTTGATGTAAGCTTACATTGAGTAATGTACAATACATTGAGGCAATGTAAAAAATACATTAAGCTGATTTTTGTATCCCAATGTATATTATACATTAAGTTAATGTATGGTATGTACATTGAAATAATGTATAAAGTACATTAAACCATAAAAAAGCTTTGCTGGAAGCTTCATAGGTTTTTCAATGAATTTATGTAAAGTACATTGAGCCAATGTACAAAGTTGATTGATCCAATGTATTTGGTACATAAAATAAAAAAAAAATAATAATAAAATAAGTTTTAATTATGTACAGTACATTTATCCAGTGTACTAGATACATTGATCCAATGTACTAGGCACATCTATGCAGTGTACTAGGTACATTGATCCAATGTACTTGGTACATTGATCCAATATACTAGGTACATTGATTCAATGTACTAGGTACATTGATCCAATGTACTAGGTACATTGATCGAATGTACTAGGTACATTGATCCAATGTACTAGGTACATTGATCTAATGTACTAGGTACATTGATTCAGTGTACTAGGTACATTGATCCTATGTACAAGGTACATTGATCCAATGTACTAGGTACATTGATCCAATGTACTAGGTACATTGATCCAATGTACTAGGTACATTGATCCAATGTACTAGGTACATTGATCCAATGTACTAGGTACATTGATCCAATTTACTAGGTACATTGATCCAATGTACTAGGTACATTGATCCAATGTACTAGGTACATTGATCCTATGTACAAGGTACATTGATCCAATGTACTATGTACATTGATCCTATGTACTAGGTACATTGATCCAATGTACTAGGCACATTGATCCAATGTACTAGGTACATTGATCCTATGTACAAGGTACATTGATCCAATGTACTAGGTACATTTATCCAGTGTACTAGGTACATTTATCTAGTGTACTAGGTACATTTATCTAATGTACTACATACTTTTATAGATTGTACTAGGTACATTTATCCAATGTACTAGGTACATTTATCCTGTGTACTAGGTACATTTATCTAATGTACTAGATACTTTTATAGAATGTACTAGGTACATTTATCCAATGTACTAGGTACATTTATCCTGTTTACTAGGTACATTTATCTAATGTACTAGATACTTTTATAGAATGTACTAGGTACATGAAAGATCTTGGTGTTATCTTTGATTGCAAACTCACATTTTCTGCCCACATCGATTTTATTGTTTCGAAAGCTAATTCCATGTTAGGTTTCCTCAAACGAACATCAAGCGTTTTTAAAGATGTGTATACTTTGAAGGCATTTTTTTTTCATTAGTGTTGCCTATCTTAGAGTATTGCTGTGTGGTCTGGTCCCCATTTTACGAAAATGCAATTGCAAGAATAGAAAGGATACAAAAAAAGTTCTCGCGATTCGCGTTAAGGAATTTGAGATGGTCCGACGGAATGCCTGCTTACTTTTCAAAATGTGCGTTATTAGATTTGAAAACCCTTAAAAGCCGCAGACAAGCTCAATGCGTTCTTTTTATTAAAGACATTTTAAGTAATTGTATAAAATCTGAAGAACTACTTGCGCAAATTTCTTGGTATGTTCCAGAAAGAAATCTAAGAATTCGTAATGATCTGTTCTATGTTCCCATTCATCGTACAAATTATGGTTTAAATAATCCTGTAACTCGTTCGTTAACATTGTATAACTCTATCTGTAGTGAAGTCGACCTTTCTATGAATAGGGTTAATTTCAAAAATATTGTTCAAAATATATTTCATTCTTGAGTTGAGCTAGAATAAGTAAATTGTAATTAATGTAAATACCAACCTTTTGTTATCAGCAGATTGTTAAATCAAATCCATTGATGAATAATAAATAAATAAATAAATAAATAAATATATTTATCCAATGTACTAGGTACATTTATCCAATGTACTAGGTACATTTATCCAATGTACTAGGTAGATAATGGTAATTTGTTTCATACTTACTTAAGGTCCTTAAACTTCTTCAATCTTACATCTTCGAGTGCTAAAAATTTCAAAAATGTCTCAATACAATAACAACACAAGAAGGTTAGTTTTGCATTGGAATGGTTCGATTTATTGTCAAAGTTTTTTTGTTATATAAATAATAATAAATAAATATTTTTTTTTAATATTTTTAAATGTTAATATAATATTAGTATTAATAATAGAATATAAAGTCAAAGTTTATTCACAATTTTTCTTTTTTTTTCAAGGAAATCTATAAGAATTTGAATTCTAGGATTGGATGATGTTGGTGTAATTTTATAAAAAAATAACTGAATAAAAGTCCAAAATGAAGAACATACAATTGGATAGTGCAAATTAAAAAGATGAAAAGTTTTAAAACAAATGTCAACTGCTCTAATAAGACTTGAAATTTAACACCATCAAAATAAACAAAAAAATCTTTACATTCTGTCATCCCCTCACCCACAGCAATTACGAACGGCTGTATTGCTCCCGATCTCTGTTGCAAGTGTAGAAGATGATCTTCTACTTCCTGTGGTGATTTTGCAATAAACAGGAATGCTTCTTGAGAGTCTTTAATAGTGTACTTAAGGGTACTTTTTTTACCCGTTTTTTCCTTTACTACGGCTTTTTGTGTAGGGATCAAATATTCGTGCAGACAATGCAAAATTACTACGTTTCTTGTATCTGAAAATAAAAAGAAAAAGTTATTCTTAGTTAAAGAGAGATTTTTATTCAAAAAAGTTGTAGTTTAAGGTAAATTAATTTAATTAATTTAGGTAATTTAAGGTAAAGGAAGTTTAAAAATGTCTACAAAATGTGTTATTTTATGTAGTTGTTTGATCAATAATTCTCAATAATATAAATAGAATTTTTAAAAAACTTACTTTCATTGAAATCCTCCAATCTTAAAGATTCCAAAATTTTTATCATTTCCCTTCCCTTAACCTTCTTTTCACTATTTAAAAATTCCAGGATATGTGGAAAATATTGGTTGAAGTTGTCTAGTAAGGAATATGTTGTATCAAACATGGCCCCAAAGTCCATATTAATCTAAAAAAAAAATAATAAAAAATCGTCATGATTAAAATTTGTTAAAGATATTGTCGAGTAGAAACAAAAGAGTAAGAAAATTGTAATAAAATCAACAGGAATGCATGCAGAATGTGAGGCATTATACAAAATTTCAATAAATATGAATAAATGGTATGTATTGTATAGCTTCTCCTCCTACTTTAAATTTATAAGGGGAAATTTCTTTATTAAATAGAATTGTAAGATGATCAATATTAACAATATTTTTATTAATTTTAACATGTTTACATTTGTTCTGTGATTCAAGTTAAAACCAACAAATAAAAAGGTAATATCACAGATAAGAAACTATACAGATGTCTCATCCCCATAGAAGAAAATGTCCCATATTTTTTTCACTACTCCTTGGCTATCAACTGACAAAAAGCTTTTTGTCAGTTGATCTTCAAGCACAAAAAGCTGTTTTTGATTGCACATATTGGCTTGCCAGTATGCCTGTTCAAAGCTATGTGTATAACTATAAAAAATTCTAAAGTTGTTTTTTCTCTCAAGTCAACGTCCATAGAGACAAAGAAAAAAAGAAACTGTTTTGGTTTCGATGATGTTTTGGTGCCGATGATGTTACCATATTTCAGTTGCTATTGTTCAAGCGATGTAGGTATTTTATGCTATTTATGCTATTTATTATTGAATATGAAAATAAAAACCATAGTTATTAATTTTTCCATGTTATATTTTACTATATCAAATAAAACAATATACATATATGTTGAAAATACATTTAAGAAAGGAAGAGAAGATGAGTTAGGTGCAAGACATTTTAAAAATAATTTGTATGGATTCCTATGGTAACACTGATGCAAATGTACGTGCGCCGCTGGTGAGCGTATGAGGCTTAGTTTTGGTTGCCTTCCTTATTTTGATTTTTTTTGATACATATATTGAACGCATGTGTGTATGTCATGTATCCATAGATATATGTATATGACAAAAGAGTAAGTTTCAATTTCGGTCTTTTTGTTGTTTGTTGATTGTTTCTTTGTTGTCCTATGCAAAACGTAAGTTGCGTAGGTATTTTGTGAACTTAAACAGGTGTAGGTAGGTACTCATGTAAATAATTTCGATACAAAAAAGAGGCTCGGATGTGACACACACTGATAACTTACTATTGATGCCCACTTAAATTTTTCAAAATTTATTTTTTTTATTTGGAAAAATTGTATTAGTAAGTAAGTATGCAAAAATATACATTTAAGCTGTTTTCTGTGGAAATAGATGTACTATCGAAAAGTTAAATTAATATATTTTGAAAGAAGTTTGGTTTCTCTCAAATAAACATTGTCTTAAATTGTTACAAAACATTAACAACAATATTTCTATGGGATGAAACAACTTTAAAGTCAATATCTTTCTTTATTCAATCTAATTTATAAATTCAATTAGGTTAATCATTTTTTTATTTTTTTTTTTTTTGCTTAAGGTTTTTAGTTTTCTGTAAAATAAAAAATTGTTGTTAATAACAACAATTTGTACAATTTCTTTCTTTCTTTTTTCTTTCTCCTTTACCCGATATTTCAGTTTAAGGATCAATTTCACGTTTTTTTAGTACTCTTTTTTAGGTTTAAATTAAAGGAAAAAACTATCGGTTGATTAACTTTATATTTTAAACTATATTTTAAACATTTTTTGTATTAAATTAAATAAGTTTGAAGTCAATATCTTTCTCTGTTTTCAAGATGCTTTAGTAGAAACTATTTTTACCAGTTTTTAGTAGTTTTCTAAAAAAAATAGTTAATTGGGATGTTAAAATAGGTCTGTTAAGTTTTGTTTAGAAGTTTGTATATGTTTAATACATCACTGCTCTTAGCCTATTTAAGCAAAGGTGGTTTTATAAAAAGTTTAAGAGACAATTTTTGGCCTTGACAATTAAAAATAAAATATCGTAAGTATTTATAATTATTTATTTTATTATTGATCTTTTATAAAATTGCCTTTGCTTAAATAGTTTCCAGGGGTCACGAACGTGGACGTGGCAGAATATCGACCCCCACCCACCTACCACCCGCTGAATTGTACATTTATATATATATATGTAAATTGGTTATGTATTTGTTTTTTTTTTATTGTTTTTGTTTGAGCTACGCGTTCATAACATTCATTAATTTTTTTATTTTAGTTCTAGGATTTTTATACCTTTTATCTTTTGTGTCAATTACCCATTTACAATTTTTCCAAAGTAAGACTTTTATTAAAAAATGTATGATGTCAATTTTATGTGCATAGCATTCATCGGAATCATCGAACCAGCTAGGATATTGTCTGTTTGTTGCGTTTATACATTCTCTTACAATGTTTTCTTTTAATCTCGATATAAAAGGTGTTTTTTTGAAGAAAGTTGTAAATATTTTTACGTGAAGACTACAGACTTGAAAAAAATTTTCAGAAGGCCATATAAGAACCGTATTTTCTTTTGAGGTTTCGTATTCTATCAATTTAATTAATATTTCCGTTAAATCAAATTGAAGCTTATCTTTTGACATTTGTTGAATACAGTTTTCACAGATACTATTCATTTTTTTCATCGATTTAAAAAGGCAATAGCCTGCATAGTATCTGGTAGCAAGATCGTCGATTTCCGGCTCCTTTATCAATATCGTGTCTTCACGATTATCAATATTCATATCGTTTTCTATATTCTCAAATGATTCACTCTCCGGTAGCTCATACGAAATCGATATTTGTTCCTCAGCAATGGTTTGTAAAATAGCATTCCAATCAACTTTAAGATATTCTGTATCGTCTTCTTCACAGTTTGAACATTTAGATTTGAATACAAATTTCATAGCTATAACTTTTGCTAGAAGGGAGCCAAATTCAGCAGCATTCGGATTACTTTTATTAACATTTCTTGCTCTTATCTTTCCAAATAAATTTTCTAAGGGATCTTGGTTAAATTTGTTAATATTTAAATAATATAAATCATTATGGTCTATATATAATGGTTTTTGTATTTGCAAAATGCTCTCAATACTTAAGGCAAAACCTTTGAAACAAAACGCTTTGTTTCTTGAATTAATAGGCTGAATGTTGAGAATATATGTTTTCATTTCTCTTATGAATATTAGATTTTGATCATTTTTTTTTAATAGCTGGTTTTCCATTTAAAAGGTCGAAAAGCCGGTTTATTTTGTTTATAAAATTAGCTGTTGGTTTTGCAAAATGCGATATATTTATGGGAAATTTATTTAGACCTAATAAAGCTTCAATTCCACAAGCTACAGATCTACTTAGTACTTGTGCCGCCAACTTTACATTCATTTTTTGAAATTCTGTTGGGTCAATATGTGCCGATGTTAATTTTGGACAAATTTTTGTTGCATTTAATCTTTCAGAATTGTACATATATTCAATTATTTTCCAACTTACAATTCCATCATCCGTGGCCAAATTATATTTCAATAAATTATTCCTAATGCTTTTCAAAAGATGAGGAATATCATACATACCATAAATTTTTTGTTGTTTGTAAACAAAGTTACAACTTTTGTCATCTAGACATAATTTATTAAACAAACTTCTATTTGTAGGCCCTTGATCGCAGCAAATAGCTCGTACATTTAATTTTAATTTCTCGCATATATCCTCAAGTTGTTGTGAAGGGATATTACTTGGGCAAATGACATGATACAAAACTTGTTTAAAGTTGCCACATAAACTACGTATCATAAAAACGCAGGCTGACTTAGCACATATATCAGATTTCTGGTTTTTGCCATAATCTACAAAACCTTCAATTACATCTTTGTATTCATTGTAGGTTAAACTTGTCTGAAGGCTCATTTCATCAAAAATTAGAACCACTTCTTTCTCTTTCGTTGCCAATTTTGAGGTAATTTTTTCTATCTCCTCTAAAACGTTTTTGTTTAAGCCTGGAGAAAGGCCTTTAATACTTATCCATCTATGCAAAGAAGATGGATGAGGCAAGTGAAATTGTAATTGATTTCTCAAAAAATTATAACCGGAGGCTGAACGGAAAAATATACACTGCGAAATCCATTTTTCTTCTTCAGTGTACTCTGTTGTACTTTGCGATAAAATGAGTTTTGCAAACGTTTTTGAGTTTTGGTTCATTGGTAAAACGTCAATTTTCTCTTGTATATTTAGCTTTGCACGGGCTTTAAGTATTTTAATTTCTTCTCTTAAGCGATTATTTTGTTTCCAAACATTTATTTTCGGTCTTCGATTTTTGTTTATTTTCATTTTAAGAGCAATATTAATTTTCTTAAGACTGGCAATTTTTTTATATATATATATATATATATATATACATATATATATATATACATATATATATATACATATATATATATAGACCATAATGATTTATATTATTTAAATATTAACAAATTTAACCAAGATCCCTTAGAAAATTTATTTGGAAAGATAAGAGCAAGAAATGTTAATAAAAGTAATCCGAATGCTGCTGAATTTAGCTCCCTTCTAGCAAAAGTTATAGCTATGAAATTTGTATTCAAATCTAAATGTTCAAACTGTGAAGAAGACGATACAGAATATCTTAAAGTTGATTGGAATGCTATTTTACAAACCAATGCTGAGGAACAAATATCGATTTCGTATGAGCTACCGGAGAGTGAATCATTTGAGAATATAGAAAACGATATGAATATTGATAATCGTGAAGACACGATATTGATAAAGAAGCCGGAAATCGACGATCTTGCTACCAGATACTATGCAGGCTATTGCCTTTTTAAATCGATGAAAAAAATGAATAGTATCTGTGAAAACTGTATTCAACAAATGTCAAAAGATAAGCTTCAATTTGATTTAACGGAAATATTAATTAAATTGATAGAATACGAAACCTCAAAAGAAAATACGGTTCTTATATGGCCTTCTGAAAATTTTTTTCAAGTCTGTAGTCTTCACGTAAAAATATTTACAACTTTCTTCAAAAAAACACCTTTTATATCGAGATTAAAAGAAAACATTGTAAGAGAATGTATAAACGCAACAAACAGACAATATCCTAGCTGGTTCGATGATTCCGATGAATGCTATGCACATAAAATTGACATCATACATTTTTTAATAAAAGTCTTACTTTGGAAAAATTGTAAATGGGTAATTGACACAAAAGATAAAAGGTATAAAAATCCTAGAACTAAAATAAAAAAATTAATGAATGTTATGAACGCGTAGCTCAAACAAAAACAATAAAAAAAAACAAATACATAACCAATTTACATATATATATATAAATGTACAATTCAGCGGGTGGTAGGTGGGTGGGGGTCGATATTCTGCCACGTCCACGTTCGTGACCCCTGGAAACTATTTAAGCAAAGGCAATTTTATAAAAGATCAATAATAAAATAAATAATTATAAATACTTACGATATTTTATTTTTAATTGTCAAGGCCAAAAATTGTCTCTTAAACTTTTTATAAAACCACCTTTGCTTAAATAGGCTAAGAGCAGTGATGTATTAAACATATACAAACTTCTAAACAAAACTTAACAGACCTATTTTAACATCCCAATTAACTATTTTTTTTAGAAAACTACTAAAAACTGGTAAAAATAGTTTCTACTAAAGCATCTTGAAAACAGAGAAAGATATTGACTTCAAACTTATTTAATTTAATACAAAAAATGTTTAAAATATAGTTTAAAATAAAAAGTTAATCAACCGATAGTTTTTTCCTTTAATTTAAACCTAAAAAAAAGTACTAAAAAAACGTGAAATTGATTCTTAAACTGAAATAGACTTACTTACTAATACAATTTTTCCAAATAAAAAAAATAAATTTTGAAAAATTTAAGTGGGCATCAATAGTAAGTTATCAGTGTGGGTCACATCCGAGCCTCTTTTTTGTATCGAAATTATTTATATGAGTACCTACCTACACCTGTTTAAGTTCACAAAATACGCAACTTACGTTTTGCATAGGACAACAAAGAAACAATCAACAAACAACAAAAAGACCGAAATTGAAACTTACCCTTTTGTCATATACATATATCTATGGATACATGACATACACACATGCGTTCAATATATGTATCAAAAAAAAAATCAAAATAAGGAAGGCAACCAAAACTAAGCCTCATACGCTCACCAGCGGCGCACGTACATTTGCATCAGTGTTACCATAGGAATCCATACAAATTATTTTTAAAATGTCTTGCACCTAACTCATCTTCTCTTCCTTTCTTAAATGTGTTTTCAACATATATGTACATATATTGTTTTATTTGATATAGTAAAATATAACATGGAAAAATTAATAACTATGGTTTTTATTTTCATATTCAATAATAAATAGCATAAATAGCATAAAATACCTACATCGCTTGAACAATAGCAACTGAAATATGGTAACATCATCGGCACCAAAACATCATCGAAACCAAAACAGTTTCTTTTTTTCTTTGTCTCTATGGACGTTGACTTGAGAGAAAAAACAACTTTAGAATTTTTTATAGTTATACACATAGCTTTGAACAGGCATACTGGCAAGCCAATATGTGCAATCAAAAACAGCTTTTTGTGCTTGAAGATCAACTGACAAAAAGCTTTTTGTCAGTTAATAGCCAAGAAGTAGTGAAAAAAATATGGGACATTTTCTTCTATGGGGATGAGACATCTGTATAGTTTCTTATCTGTGGTAATAGGTTAGCAACATTTTTGATTTAAATAGTATTAGTAGTTGTAACTAGAGGGTTCTGGAACACCGGTGCACCGGTGCTGCACCAGGGTTCTGATCTATGCTAATCACCGGTGCACCGGTAATTTCGTTTCCGATTCTTTATTTCAATAAAAAATATATTTTTGTGATCGCAGAAGATCACAATCAACAATTAAATAAAACGCATTCAATGTATTTTAAACTTAATATTATTTATTAAATCAAAGCTTCAGATCCCTTACCACTGGTGGGGGGAAATCTTAGGCTATACGTAGAATGACAACTGTGAACTGAACTCTCATTGATCGATGAAACCCTTTTTATACTTATAAAATGTTTACTTAAGCAAATCTATCTTCGGCTGAAGATCGTTTGCTTTCCTTTGTTTTTTAAAATTGCTGACACAAGAATTCTTTTAGAATTATTTAAGATGCTTTGGGCACACAAGTTACTGAAGGCAAAAAGTGCTGATATGGTATTTATAATATCGGATATCATCATCCGCTTATGAGATGAAATTATGAATCAATGTGTGAGCATTACATTTTGTTTATATAAAGATACTTTGTTATGATATTTATAATATCGGATATCATCATCCGCTATGAGATGAAATTATGAATCAATGTGTGAGCATTACATTTTGTTTATATAAAGATACTTTGTTATGATAGGGTGTTTAATATTATTACAAAGTTATGTGAGGGTGTTCTGATAATGTAACCCCTCCCCCCTTAAGTTTGATGCTCTCCTGAGTATCTATAATTCTATTTTCAATTTTAAATTTATGGGTTTCTCGACGTTTAAAATATAATAATAAAATTGCAATTATAATAATTATGATTGTTATACTAGTATATGATATAACATGTTTTATATTGTTTTGGTATCTTATTGCTTGCAATTCTTTCAAATTTTCAATTTGATTTATATGTATATCTTCTAATGTAACATTAATTTTTGTAATGTTTAATGTGTTATATAGTGGAATTATAATATTTTGTTTAAAAGTTTCTTTTCGATTTATATATAAAGTTGCATTTATTTTAATGTTACAATCTTTAAAATGTACAAGGTTGTTCTTAATAATTTTATATTCAATATTGTTACAATATTCATTTAGACTTGTTTCTATTAAGTTTTTTGTTAATACAAGTCCATCTTCTAATTCTATTAATTCTTGATCTTTATTTGATCTTATCTTACAGTTTTCATATTTTGTTTTATATAGGTTTTGAATACATATTGGACTTTTCTTTAAATGTTTAAGATATTTAATTTCATTGTTTTCATATAATGTTTTGTTACAAATTATATAGTTGTATTTTGATATTTCGACTTCAAGTCCTTGATCGTTTGGTATAGGTAGAATCATTATGTTTTCACATTTATGTGTAAATACTGGTATTTTTAAAACAAAAACTAATTTGTTATTTCTAGTTAATAGGCTGCTCTCAATATATTTTAATTTATTAATGGTTATATTGAATCGTTCATTTTCTTCTTTAGTTAAGATATTTCTCCCTAGAATTCCTAATCTTGAAAAGACTACATTGTCTTGTAATTTTTCTATTTCATTGTTTAACAGCATTATATCTGTATTTATTTGTAATGATAATATGCTTTTAGCTAGATTTTCTTGTTTTATTTCTGTGGAATTAATAAAGTTTCTTAATATATACTGGTGTTTGTTTATACGGTCTGCCATTGTTTCTAATTCTGTTTGGAATTGCGTATTTATACCTATTTGTTTATTTAGTTCTGTCTTAGCATTCATATTGTTTTCTTCAATTATTTTTAAATGATTCTCAATCTCTAATCTTTCATCATTATCCATCACTCCAAAAAGAAAATGGAGTGCGTTACCTCCCATGTTTATTAATCCTCTCCTTTGTCTTGAATAAGGAAGTATGCTATGTAATTTGGATTTAGAATCTCCTAAAGCTTCTGTCATTAATCTTTTTAATCTTAAGTCTTGAAAATTGTTATAGCCTGTTTCTATAGAAAATTCAATTTGTTTAATAATTTCATTGTAAGTTTCTAAATTAATTATATGGAGTATTTTATCATATTTTTCGATTAATTCGATGGGTTCTTGTTTTATAATTATATATCCTGCTTGATTCTGAATTTCTTGTAATAAAAATTCTGATTTCACTATGGTAAAAGTGAATAATACAATTATAATTATGGTTTTCATTTTGGCTGTAAAGAGATTAAATTATTATTATCACTACTTTGATATTTATATTTTCTTTTGAAATGGGTTTTATGTAATTTTTTATTATTTGCATAATATTTATTATCAATTTTTTCTACTTTGGTCTTCTTATATTTTGCAGCTATCTTCTTTGCTGTTCTTACTACGTCAGCTTTTACGTAAACGTCTTTTTTTAAATCTGGTTCAATAAAATCTGCTTTATTTTGATTTCTTTTATTAATATTATTTTCTTTAACTGTTTGGATCCTTTTTCCTATCTCTTCTAAATCTTCTACTTTTATTTTGTTTTGAATAAAATCTATAGGTTTTCTTAATATTGTTGAATGGATTGTACAATTATATATACTAACTGCTTTTATTACTTTTTCTCTTAGGTTTAATATGTTCTTTTTCTCTTCTTGTGCATTATATATTCTTATATGTTCATTAAGTGTACCATGCACTCTTTCTACATCTGAATTTCCTGTCTTATGATTTGGGGTTATGAGTTTTATTTTAATTCATTCTTCATTGCAATATTCTTTAAATGCTAGGCTATTAAACTCATTGTCGCAAACTATTTCTTGGGGTTTGCCTAATATAGAATTTCTAAGTTTAAGTTGCTCAATAATTTTATGAGTGTTTCTACTAGCTATGGGAAAGGCTGTCAAATGCTTAGTAAATTTATCTATAATTGTTAAAAAGTAAATATCTTTACTTGGAATATAAATGTCCATGTGTATTAGTTCGTTTGGCTTAAGTGCAGTTTTGCTCATTTCAAATTTTATTTTTTCTGGACTTCTATCATGTTTTGCTGTTTGACATATAGTACAATTGTTAATGTATCTTCTTATTATTTCTCTTAATTTTGGAAAATAATATTCATTTTTAATTTCAAGATATGTTTCTTGTATTCCTCTGTGATTAAATTGTTCATGAATCCTTTGAATGAGATTCAACGCATCGTCTGTATTACTTAAATCTTTTAAAAGAGTAATGCATCTCAGTAATTTTAGCTTACTTTGATTGCTGTAAAGCTCAACATATTTTTCCTGAATTTTGCAAAATAAAGTATCACTTGGACAATATACTGCCACATTTCCGTGATCAGGTAAAAATTCCCTTAATGCTTCAGTAAAATATTCACCTATATCTTTTGATTTAATAGTGAGTCTTCTTATACCTTTGTATATATATTTTATCTCTTTACCTTCATTGTCTGACTCTATAATTTCTATTTGATGCTTAAACATATTTGTAGGTAATTCTGAAATTCCTATGTGATCATTTCTTTCCTCTATTCCACTATGAATTGTGGCTAATGTTGAATCTTCATTTCTATTGACTGCGTTTACTTCGAGTCTACTAAGATAATCTGCTACGCGATTTTCTTTTCCTTTTAAATATTCGATATCAAAATCATATTCATTTAAACTTATTTTCCATCTTTGGAGTTTTGAGTTTGGTTCTTTAAGGTTACTTAACCAAATTAAAGGTCTATGATCAGTTTGTATTTTAAATTTGCGACCGTAAAGGTATGGTCTAAAATATTTTGTTGACCAAACAATACTTAATAATTCTTTTTCAATAGTGCTATATCTGCGTTCATGTTCATTGAGGGTGCGAGATGCATAGCATAATGGGTGATTTGATTGTGAAAGGACTGATCCGATCGCATAATTTGATGCATCAGTTGTTAACACGAATTCCTTTGTATAATCAGGATATTTTAAAACGGGGTCATTAGATATGAGCAATTTAAGTTCTTCAAAAGCTGTTATATATTCTGGGTCTTTAATATTTATCTTTACTCCTTTCTTAAGATATTTGGTCATAGGTACTGCTACCTTTGAATAATCTTTAATAAATTTCCTGTAATAACCTGTTAGACCTAGAAAAGATTTTATTTGTTTTGTTGTACCAGGAATAGGTATTTTTTCAATTGTTCTTATTTTTTCTGGATTTGGCTTAATTCCGTTTGTAGTAATAACGTGCCCTAAATATTCGGTTTCCTTGCTAAAAAATTTACATTTATCTATTTGTATTTTTAAATTGTGATTGTTAAGTTTTTAAATACTTTGTTAATTGAGCAAATATGTTCCTCTAATGATGTACTAAATATGAGAATGTCGTCTAAATAGACCACACATATTTTTCCTACAAGTCCTTCTAATACGTGATTAATCATTCGTTGAAAAGTTGCGGGGGCATTTTTTAATCCAAATGGCATCCGATTAAATTCGTAATGACCGTTTGCTGTTGAGAAAGCTGTTTTATACCTATCTTTAGGATTCACCAATATCTGATGGAAACCTTTCGCTAAATCTAATGTGGTAAAATATTGGGATCTTCCCAATTTACTAAAAATGTCTTCAATGTTTGGAATAGGAAACTTGTCTTCCACGGTTACTTCGTTAAGTTTTCTATAATCTATAACAATTCGCCATTTCTTAAGTCCTGAATTGTCTATCTTTTTGGGTACAACCCAGATAGGAGCATTATATGGACTGTTGCTTTCTTTTATTATGCCTTGATCTAACATTTCGATTATTTGTTTATCGACTTCTTTTGTATGTACTTCTGGATATCTATATAGTCGTGAATATATTGGTTTATCACTTTTAGTTTCAATGTTGTGTGTTACTTCTTTTACGTTAGTTAAGATATCTCCTTCGCTATAGAATAATTGTTTATTATTTTTTAATATTTGATTCAGAGCTTTCTTTTCTTCTTTGTTCATATAATGTTCAGTTAATTTATCAGTTAAATCTTGTAAAACTACATCAATACCACATAAATCTATTTGTGTATTTGATAATTCCTGAATGTATCTATCTAAAGGGTATTCCTTTGGTTTTGTCATTAATGGGATAATAGTATTTTTTATTTTCAAAGTATGTGTATAATATGATATTTCAGCTTCTAATGGTATAAGGACATTATTTCCTAAAATTCCGTCAAACGAACTGTTTGTAATTGGTGTAATTAAAAATTCCATGGTTGATTCTTTTTTATTAAATTCGATTGGTAATGGTAAAATTATTTTTGAATTTATTTGATTTTCATTATATAATGCTTTAATTATAACTGGTTTGTCTAATTTACTTTCATAATGTCTTGGAAATATATTTTCTTTTAAAATAGATGTAGCTGCTCCTGTGTCTATTAAAAATCTAAGTTTTTTATTAAGAATATGAACATCTATGCAGGGTAATGGTCTGTTGAGGCGGGTGTTTGAAAATTTGCTGTATTTTGAGTAAGGTGATCTATTTCCATTGGTTCTAGATCATTCTTTTTATTTTGTGTAGCAAATGGATTACGATTATTATTAGAATAATTTCCACTTCTATTTGGTTGCCTATAATTTCGTTCATTTTGGTTTCTATAGTTTTGATTATTGTTTCTATAAAAGTTTTGACCTTTATTATTGAAATTCCTATAGTTATTTGAATTTCCTGATTCGTTTTTGTAATTTCTATCAAATCTTTGATTTGTATTGTAATTATTATATTTTTTATAGTTTTTGTCGTTAAAATTATTATTGTTATTTCCAGTTCTATAGTTTCGAGTATTTCTATCATTATAATTATTTTCTTCTTTTGTCCAATGACAAGATTCTAATTTATAAAAAGCTTCACTAAGGGTTGTTATGTTATGATTGATTATTATTGAACTTGCGTTCGGGGGTATTCTTTCACAAAATTTAGATAATAATGACGCTTCATTATTGAAAGGATTGTATTCTTCCGGTTTATTTTCAGATAAATAATATTTATTATTTAGTCTACAGAGGATTTCTGAGAATGTATTATATAGTTGAGAAATGTTTTTTGAATAAACTTTATCTGCTAGTTCTTTTAATTTTAGAAAAGATTCTTTCTCACCAAAATTCTTTACTAGAATATTTTTTATGTCTTGCCAATTATTAGGGTCGCCACTCCTTAATACTACCTCTAGGGCGAAATCTGTTATTTTTGATTTTATTTCACTCAATATAAATTCTTGTGAACCTTCGTTATACAAACTACATGAATTTATTACAAATTCTGCTTTTTTAATAAATATAATAATATTACATGATTTACCATTAAAATTTGGTAAATTCTTTACTAATTTTAAGGGGTCGATATTTATTGTAGCCATTTTTACCTTATTTTCAATTTTTTCTTCTGCTTGCTCAATTTCTTTTGATTGCTGGATTGCTGCAGGATCTGTTGATTTTGAAGTTTTTTCTTCCTCGGTATTATATGTTAACGCAGCTGGTTTGTTGTATGGTGTATATTTCTTCATTTATTGAACACGTTGGGGCTTTCGACTTGGATAATTTTGCCACGTACAGTTGTTCTTCCTTCTTTTTATTAATTTACACTTTTTAAAGTAATGTCATATATATATTTTTTTTTTTTTTTTTGTAGCACTTTTAACTTTTTTATTTGTCTTTAATTTTATTTTGTTGAAGCTGTTTTCTTCTCAACTTTTGCTGAATTGATCTGATATGTTCCTGGAAATCAGCTGTTGCTTCGTCGTCTATCCAACTTTGTGAGTTTACTTCTATATGTGGTTCCTTTACTTGCGGGGCCTCTGCTCCCTCTTGAAGATTTATTTTTTCTGGTTGCATTTAGTAACACTTTTTGTTAATTTTAATTTAACACTGAGTTCACAATAGTATTTCATAATAGTATTTTTTATTTTCAAAGTATGTGTATAATATGATATTTCAGCTTCTAATGGTATAAGGACATTATTTCCTAAAATTCCGTCAAACGAACTGTTTGTAATTGGTGTAATTAAAAATTCCATGGTTGATTCTTTTTTATTAAATTCGATTGGTAATGGTAAAATTATTTTTGAATTTATTTGATTTTCATTATATAATGCTTTAATTATAACTGGTTTGTCTAATTTACTTTCATAATGTCTTGGAAATATATTTTCTTTTAAAATAGATGTAGCTGCTCCTGTGTCTATTAAAAATCTAAGTTTTTTATTAAGAATATGAACATCTATGCAGGGTAATGGTCTGTTGAGGCGGGTGTTTGAAAATTTGCTGTATTTTGAGTAAGGTGATCTATTTCCATTGGTTCTAGATCATTCTTTTTATTTTGTGTAGCAAATGGATTACGATTATTATTAGAATAATTTCCACTTCTATTTGGTTGCCTATAATTTCGTTCATTTTGGTTTCTATAGTTTTGATTATTGTTTCTATAAAAGTTTTGACCTTTATTATTGAAATTCCTATAGTTATTTGAATTTCCTGATTCGTTTTTGTAATTTCTATCAAATCTTTGATTTGTATTGTAATTATTATATTTTTTATAGTTTTTGTCGTTAAAATTATTATTGTTATTTCCAGTTCTATAGTTTCGAGTATTTCTATCATTATAATTATTTTCTTCTTTTGTCCAATGACAAGATTCTAATTTATAAAAAGCTTCACTAAGGGTTGTTATGTTATGATTGATTATTATTGAACTTGCGTTCGGGGGTATTCTTTCACAAAATTTAGATAATAATGACGCTTCATTATTGAAAGGATTGTATTCTTCCGGTTTATTTTCAGATAAATAATATTTATTATTTAGTCTACAGAGGATTTCTGAGAATGTATTATATAGTTGAGAAATGTTTTTTGAATAAACTTTATCTGCTAGTTCTTTTAATTTTAGAAAAGATTCTTTCTCACCAAAATTCTTTACTAGAATATTTTTTATGTCTTGCCAATTATTAGGGTCGCCACTCCTTAATACTACCTCTAGGGCGAAATCTGTTATTTTTGATTTTATTTCACTCAATATAAATTCTTGTGAACCTTCGTTATACAAACTACATGAATTTATTACAAATTCTGCTTTTTTAATAAATATAATAATATTACATGATTTACCATTAAAATTTGGTAAATTCTTTACTAATTTTAAGGGGTCGATATTTATTGTAGCCATTTTTACCTTATTTTCAATTTTTTCTTCTGCTTGCTCAATTTCTTTTGATTGCTGGATTGCTGCAGGATCTGTTGATTTTGAAGTTTTTTCTTCCTCGGTATTATATGTTAACGCAGCTGGTTTGTTGTATGGTGTATATTTCTTCATTTATTGAACACGTTGGGGCTTTCGACTTGGATAATTTTGCCACGTACAGTTGTTCTTCCTTCTTTTTATTAATTTACACTTTTTAAAGTAATGTCATATATATATTTTTTTTTTTTTTTTTGTAGCACTTTTAACTTTTTTATTTGTCTTTAATTTTATTTTGTTGAAGCTGTTTTCTTCTCAACTTTTGCTGAATTGATCTGATATGTTCCTGGAAATCAGCTGTTGCTTCGTCGTCTATCCAACTTTGTGAGTTTACTTCTATATGTGGTTCCTTTACTTGCGGGGCCTCTGCTCCCTCTTGAAGATTTATTTTTTCTGGTTGCATTTAGTAACACTTTTTGTTAATTTTAATTTAACACTGAGTTCACTTTCTGTATGCTTCCTTTTGAAGATTTCCTTCTGGTTGCATTTAGTAGCACTTTTTGTTAATTTTAATTTAACACTGAGTTCACTTTCTGTATATGCTTCCTTTTGAAGATTTCCTTCTGGTTGCATTTAGTAGCACTTTTTGTTAATTTTAATTTAACACTGAGTTCACTTTCTGTATGCTTCCTTTTGAAGATTTCCTTCTGGTTGCATTTAGTAGCACTTTTTGTTAATTTTAATTTAACACTGAGTTCACTTTCTGTATATGCTTCCTTTTGAAGATTTCCTTCTGGTTGCATTTAGTATTTTATTTAATTGTTTTATTAGTCAAGCATTCTCTCTATGAGACTTTGTAAAATTGTCCTTTCGGATCTTGATTTACGATGCTTTTCACTGAACAAAAATATATATTTTTTTATTTTTCACTGTCCTATAGCACTATTTAGTAATTTTACTTTACCGGTACTAACTATTTTATTTAGTTTTAGGACGATCCCGAATTAAACTTTTAATAAAGTAAGATTCAATATATTTTGATCTTTCGAGATCCTACCGACTGCGCCAATTTCGTTTCCGATTCTTTATTTCAATAAAAAATATATTTTTGTGATCGCAGAAGATCACAATCAACAATTAAATAAAACGCATTCAATGTATTTTAAACTTAATATTATTTATTAAATCAAAGCTTCAGATCCCTTACCACTGGTGGGGGGAAATCTTAGGCTATACGTAGAATGACAACTGTGAACTGAACTCTCATTGATCGATGAAACCCTTTTTATACTTATAAAATGTTTACTTAAGCAAATCTATCTTCGGCTGAAGATCGTTTGCTTTCCTTTGTTTTTTAAAATTGCTGACACAAGAATTCTTTTAGAATTATTTAAGATGCTTTGGGCACACAAGTTACTGAAGGCAAAAAGTGCTGATATGGTATTTATAATATCGGATATCATCATCCGCTTATGAGATGAAATTATGAATCAATGTGTGAGCATTACATTTTGTTTATATAAAGATACTTTGTTATGATATTTATAATATCGGATATCATCATCCGCTATGAGATGAAATTATGAATCAATGTGTGAGCATTACATTTTGTTTATATAAAGATACTTTGTTATGATAGGGTGTTTAATATTATTACAAAGTTATGTGAGGGTGTTCTGATAATGTAACCCGGTGCTGCACCAGGGTTCTGATCTATGCTAAATACCGGCATCTTCTAGCACCATCTGTATTTTTTTTCATTTCAACATTGGTTGTGGGATTGGATTTTCAGTGAAAAATTGGTTGTGGGATATACTTTCATAGTTGGATTTTTTGGATAGCACAACCTTTGTATATGAAAACTAACGTTCTAGACCATGCTTAGCAAACGTTAGAACGTAAAAACGTAAAATTCATAGTTGGATTTTTTGGATAGCACAACCTTTGTATATGAAAACTATAGTACTCTCATGGGCAGACATTTTTTTGCGTGACCGGACGCCGCGCCGCCGCTGTCGTTGGCGGTAGTATCGGGGACCGAGAGCAGCCAGCAGAATAAGGGAGACAGTTAATTTCATTCTATTTGAATCTATCCTTGTATATGTTTTCATATACTAAGCTTCCACATGAAGGTCGATGAATTTGTTTTTGTAATTTCTTTATATCAATGAGTAGTATAAATAGGTAACTCCCACTCCACGGCACGGCACCGCACGGCACCGCACGGCACATCCCAATTGGGAATGCACATCCCAATTGGGATGCATTCCCAAGTTTCTAATTGGGAATAAGTGTCAGTGGTTGGATTTCTAGCGCCATTTGTATTTTCATTTGAATATTGGTTGTGGGATTGGATTTTCTGTGATAAATTGGTTGTGGGATATGCTTTTGTAGTTGGATTTCTAATTCAAAAATTAAATTTTTGTTGGAATATTGATTTTTTGGTTGGGTAGCTCCTACTCCACCCAATTCAAAACCTATGTCACTCCTACTCCACCCAATTCAGAATCTATGTCACTCCTACTCCACCCAATTTGCATTCCCAATTCTAATTGGGAATAAGTGTTAGTGGTTGGATTTGTAGCACCATTTGTATTTTCATTTGAATATTGGTTGTGGGATATACTTTTGCAGTCGGATTTCTAGTTCAAAAATTAAATTTTTGTTGGAATATTTCAAGTTTGATTCAAATTGGGAATAATTATCAGTGGTTGCATTTCTAGCACCATCTGTATTTTTTTTCATTTCAACATTGGTTGTGGGATTGGATTTTCAGTGATAAATTTGGTTGTGGGATATACTTTTGTAGTTGGATTTTTTGGATAGCACAACATTAGCACCTGCACGGTATGCAATATAAAATTGATGTGTGCATTGGATAAACATATTCTTAATACGATGTTCATATGCTTAAGATCAAATAAGAACTAGCATTCCAAAATACTTACCTCTGTTGGTTGTGCTGGTTAGAATTATCTTTGTATATGAAAACTATAGTACTCTCATGGTGGAAGTCGAATAGGGCGGCATCTAGATATTTTTTGTGGAACGTCTAGTCAAGACATTCATGGAGAAATGGATTTGCAGTCGGGAGACTTTGGAGATTTAAAAATATTATAATTTGAAATAGAGAAAGACTATAGAGAATTAACGAAAGTCTGAGTGAGGAGGAAAACACATTTGTTTCTTTGTGTTTGTATTTTGGTGTGGTTATATTTTTTGGTTACATCTTTGTATATGAAAACTTTTTCATATACCTACAAAGGTTTACGCAAAACGGTAGTCTTTCTATACAAAGATGATAAGACAAAAGCAGGTGAATTGCGATTTCGTGTAGGAATTTTATATTCTTGGTTGAGATTTTATATTTTTGATGATTTGATTTGAGGATTGTATAAGGGAATTATAATTTGAACTTTTATAGGCAAGTATATTTACTTAGTAGGTATTGTATTCTTATCCAATAATAGATACATAGCTAGCTAAATAAATTTAAAAAATTTGATCACCTAAACCTTTCTTACAATTTGTTTTCATATCGAGCATAAAGAAGTTTAAATTTTCAAAGTCTTAGAAAGATGATTTTTTTTAATAAATAAATTTGTTAATTGTACCTAATACAATTATTTAAAAGCTGGTTACAAAATTGTTGACAACATAGGTATTATGAAAGGATGGATATTTAATTTTTGGACGTTTTTTAATGGTAGTGAATTTTTTAAATGGGATGAGGAACTTTTAAATGTTTTTGTTTTAAAAATTAACACATAAGTACCTACCTATCTTTCAGTTTATAAAGTAGGTAGGTAGTTATAACTTCCGGTCAAAAAATTGTTTCAAGTACAAAATTTTAAACATACTTTTGCCTGTAAGTTCTTATGATATACCTACCTATTTAGGTATTTATTAAAAGAAGGACCTTCCTATCAACAATTTTGAATGATCAAGGGGATAAGCAAATGTTTACTTTTAATAAGGTACAAGACTTTATTTGGATTTTTATTTTTAGAAAAGTACCTATTATGACTTTGTAATTGTACTTACATAAATTTGATGCCTTTGTCTAAGTCTTAAAATATCTAAATTCTACCAAATCCAATTTTGATATGCCAGAGCAAAGTTTTTAACTTAGGAGTAAGTTTTCTATAAATTTGAAATAAACATAACGTTTTATACTACTGTTTTAAAATATACGTACTCGTACGTGCACTTTTGACTACCGAAATGTCGGTCTATGTCTCTTCGTGTAGGAGGTAGAGTCAATTTTAGAACGAATCAGTTCAATTGACAAACCAAGACTATTTAAAATATGTCCTGTATTTTTAAATTAATTAAAAAGTAACTAACAACGTTCTATATTTTAGATGTTCATCAAAGAAAATATAGAACGTGAACGGCTGGAAAACTGGTCGCAGTCAGAGATAGATCTGTATTTGTTATTATTTAATTTTTCGTTTTTTCAATTTACAAACAAAAATCAAATATGACATTTGGCTGTGATAATAAATACTTACACACAGCATTTCCTATGTTTATAGTTAGACCACAGGTTTAGCCCTAAACTTAGGTTTAAGTTTATTTATAAATGGCCTAAACTCTGGACTTGCTTAATAACAAGTTAGCAAGAGTTTAGCAAACATCTATGAATATGCCCCAATATCTCAAAGTTTTAAAAAGATATTTAAGTCAAAAATCAATTTTTATTTATTATTAATTATTATTTATTTATTATTAAAATTAACCTGAATGTTGACAAAAATATTTTTTAAAAGATAAAATTATTTTAAAGCCAATATCTTAAAGTTTTGAAAAGACATTAAGGCACGAGTACGATAACTTTGGCGCCAAGATATAATAACGGTTTTTGGTAGAGGGTCTTAATACAAGCATTTTTTACTATAGGAGAGGGGGGGTCTATCTCCCCCCGTTTAGGCGGGAGGGGCAATTTAAAAAAGTTATTATTTAAAATGGAAAAAAATAATTAAAAAATAACGGTGATACTTACAATTAAGTTGTATACATTTTTTTAAAGCCAACATTCTGTTCTATTAGCCAGTTTTTAAATCAAGTCAAAACTATACGTAGTTTTTGAAAAATTTAATTTTAAACTCAAAATTTGAGTAAAAAAAGTTAAAAAAAGGTTTAAAGTGTAACTTTTTCAATACTTCAAGATTATCTACCATTGTTTTTATTTCAGAATTTATTGCTCTTATTTGTTTTTGATCAAAAACTGAAAACTAGATGATTTTATGTCTTTTAGTTTTTGAGAAAATTGAAAATAAAAATTTAATTTTAAACTCAAAATTTGAGTAAAAAAAGTTAAAAAAAGGTTTAAAGTGTAACTTTTTCAATACTTCAAGATTATCTACCATTGTTTTTATTTCAGAATTTATTGTTCTTATTTGTTTTTGATCAAAAACTGAAAACTAGATGATTTTATGTCTTTTGGTTTTTGAGAAAATTGAAAATAACCACAACTACTATTTTAATTTAATTCTTCTTTTTTGCTTGAGTGGTCTTATTTTGATAGTAATAAATAATAATGGTATTTGCGTATGCGTAATGCGTGTTTGGGTTTATGCAACAGTAAGGTGTGCGCGAATTTGGGTGTCTGCAACAGTGGCATCTGTAAGGGGGGGCATGCTGCCCCCTTGCAACCCCCCTGCTTGGGCACACTATAGGATTTGGGCTGGGTGCAAGTTGGAGTGCGTGCAAGGTGGGGAGGGTGCAAGGTGCGGTGGGTGCTAGATGGGGTGCATGCAAAGTTTCTTTTGCATTTAAATAAGCTGGATTTAAGAAAAATTAATTTACCCTAGGTATATCTTAATCCATATTCGATTATTACTATCAAAATAAGACTACGTTAATACTTAAGCAAGGAAAAAGTAATTTAATTAAAATATTTTGTTTTGGTAATTTTCAATTTTCTCAAGAACTAGAAGACATAAAGTCATCTAGTTTTCAGTTTTTGATCAAAAACAAATAAGAGCAATGAATTATAAAAAAAAAATAGTAGATAATCTGAAAGTTTTGAAAAATTACACTTTAAACCTTTTTTTTTAACTTTTTTTTGCACAAATTTTGACTTTAAAACAATTTTTTTCAAAAACTATGCATAGTTTTGACTTGATTTAAAAACAACCTAATAGACAAAAGTGTTGGCTTTAAAAAAAGGTATAATACTTAATTATAAGTATTACCGTTATTTTTTTTCCATTTAATGTACATATTTTTTTAAACTGCCCCTACCGCCTAAACGGGGGGAGATAGACCCCCCTCCCATAGTAAAAAATGCTTGTTCTTAACTGTTCTATACAAATCCGTCATTAAACTTTGTCACCAAAGTTATCGTACTCTCCCCGACATTAAGGTCGAAAACCAATTTTTAACAACTTTTATTATTTTTTTTTTGGGTTTTTAATTTTTTGTAAAAAAAACTGTCAATTCAATTTTTCTAAAAATTTTACCACCCACTCAATTTCTTTTAGAGTCCTTTTTGCATCTTTCTGCATTATTATCTGTAGGTATAACAAAATTTATTTGAAGTCGATATGGACGACGAAAAAAACACACGCACGCACAGACATCTCTCTAAAAATCTTTTATTTCGACTCTTGGTACCTACCTACCTTGAAACGTCGAGAAATCGGACCGATTACAATAACTTCCTATGGGAATTTAAGAACGCTTAACGCGAATCGGCTCTTACCCTTAATTTCCAAATTTTAGGTCGATCAACCTAATGCCTTGGGGTGAAGGTACGGGCCAGGACGGAATCAGGGGACTTCCACTTTTCTACCATCGAAATGTCATTTTTGGTTAAAATCTTGAGTTCGAAATTGTTTACGAATGCAAAACTTGCCTACCTATGTACATAATATGACGCAAGTAAAAAAAAATAATTTCAGACCATGATTTTCTAAATTGTGAAATTAAGTCTTAAATTGACTTTAAATATCTGAAGAATCCTTCATCTTAACAAGGTTATAACACCAAGGTTGTGAAACAACATGAGTAATTATCATTGGCATAATTTTGCGTTTAATGTTAACAAATTATTGGTTGGTGAGTGGCACAAAAAAACTTCGAAATCGTATAAAAGAAAATTTCAAATCAATACAAAAAATACCAACTTCGACACTACATTTACGAAACTATACTTACTAATAGCACAGATAAGAAACTATAGTTAAGTTTATATAGTTTCTTAGGTATCTGTGCTAATAGTTAATAAGTTAAAAAAAACTTTCAATTGGATTTTCCTAAAAGTCACACGTCTTAAAATAGACGAGCTGACAAAATTGTATTAAAGGTACCTACAACAACAAACAACGTATATAGGTACATAGGTACCTACCTACCTAAATATAAACTACATTTGTATGTCCTGTAATGTGCCCGCTAAGGTGTATAGTTAACACTTATTTATTATAAGGGATACAATAAAAGTAGGATTGGAACATAAATAAAAGACACAAATTTCAATTATCAAACTAGGTATTTAAATTATCTGGACCAACATAAAGAATGCATTTTTCTTTGTATTTTAAACTATGTACATATGTATAAATACTGTACTTACATACTACCTATCAACTAATCTCAAACAAAGTGCAAAGTGTACGGATATTATCAGTGTCCTGATACTAGCATGAATTCCCTATGGTATTTCATGAAATACCTGCCTACCTACCAATACCTTTTATATTTAAAATTTGAATTTAAAATCAAACCCACATACAACCTGAAAAAAAATCACCTACCAATTGATATCTATCTACCAAAAAAAAATCTTTAAAGCTCAAACAAATCTAATCTTCAACTATTGAAGAAAAACTTAATGCCAAATAAAAGCAAAATACCTACCCACCAGCCAAAATATACATAACTATAACCAAACGTATAACTACCTTCATATTCTTCTTCATCACAAAGAAAGATCTGCACGACAAAAATCCCATCGTAGCTTTGTATACATAATACAAACCATTTTTCATATACAAAGATCGTACGCAAGGAGAAACAGACTTATGAATGTAAATAAAAACAAAAATCCGTACAAAATACTGAACAGCTGATGTAAGCATACAAAAACTTCATTCATCCCCTTATTAGACACAATATTGAGCCATTGACGTTTTTCATATAAAAATGCATTGATATAAAGAAATTACAAAAACAAATTCATCGCCCTTCATATGGAAGCTTATTATATGAAAACATATACAAGGATAAACTCAAATATAATGAAGGAAATTGTGTCGACTTTTTGGTTTGTAAATTAACTGATCTCCTTATTCTGCTGGCTGCTTATGGGAATGGAAATAATATTTTTCTCTCTTTCCCCCGAGGTCTCTCCAATTTCGATTCTACTGCCAACGACGGCATCCGCTTCACCAAAAAAATTCTTCCCATGAGAGTACTATAGTTTTCATATACAAAGGAATTATGTACAATGCAAGAGAATTTCAGAAGAGTTTGATTAAAAGACACATTTGTTTTTTTTTTACGATATTTATTTATATTTAATTTTATATTTTGAAAACTTTATTACATTGTTCTAATAAAAACCTTAAACATAAATGACCACAAATAAACGTATCAAAATCTTGTTCTTGTATATAATTATAGTTTATTTTTTTACCAAGATAGCTTATTACTTCTAAGGGTGGTCTTAAATTTCCAAAACTATCAAAATACTTAACAATATTTTTTTTTTTATTTCTTATATATGCTACCCAATGGGTACCCAAGCCAATTTCATTATCCAAATTTATAACACCACACTCTTTTAATGTTGGTACTTTTGGTAAAGAGTTTCGCATAAAGACTCCTCTAAAATGCTTCAAGTATTTCTTTCCAAACTGCTGAATATCAAAATTGCTTAAAGGATTGTTAGGTAGCAATTCAATTAGTTTTTTGTATTTGTTGAGTTCAAAAAAAGTCCAAGACCATTTTTATATGGTTTTAAGAACAATCCATTTCCTTGAATAGCAACTGATTCCATAGTCTTATTATGACGCTTATCTTCTTCAAACTGTCTTTTAGCAGATCGTACATCATTGAGCGCTTTTACAACGCCAGCTGCTCCACCTGTTAGTTATCCCACAGCAGATAAACCAGCTAGAATAGGAGCTAGAAGTGGTAGAAAACCACCACTTTTTGGAAGTGGAATTACTCTCGGTGTTTGAATTTGTTTTTTCTTATTTTGAATAACATTTTTTGCAGCCTTCACAGCAATATTAGCAATAGATGTTGTTCCACAACAATTTATATTGTTTTTAATAGCATTTCTTGCTTCGCTTATAGCCTTTTTAAACATGTTCTGTTTGCAAACCTTTTTTGAATTTGTCTTCTTAGTTCTTTTAATTGCGTTTTTTTTGGTCTTGCAGTTACCCATTCCAAATTTAGTTTTAGCTTTCATCATGTTGGTTACAAGGAGACCACTTAACTTTTCAGAGGTTGATGAATCGTTTGCTTTAAATCTTTTCCACGCTTGCTCGGTTAGAATTTTATCAGCAAAGTGTCGGTCTGAGAGAGAACTACTTTTTGAGTATGCAATATCATGTAAACGACAAGCCTCATCCAGTTGATTAATTCCTTTATCCCCTCTACGTAGGCGTTCCTCTAATTTTGTCCCAGGTCCACAATAATTATATGAAGGAATATGTAAATCAAATGGAAGTTTGTCTATAGCTTTATTCAAAAGCCCTTCTCCTTTAAATGATTTTCTTTTTTTATTGCACTGATTCTGAGTGTTATGGTCAATCATAGTACGATTAACACACCTTGTTAGTTGAAGGTTGAAACATTTATGATTAAAAGTGTATAAAAACAAAATGTTTTATTAAAAAAGATCTTAGTCGTCATTATGCGTTTTGTAAAGCAGTCAGATGTCATAAAAGTAAGGAATTTTGATTCCAATGTAAAAATTAAGAAAAAACATGGAAACTTATTTCCAAACAGTATTCGAGGAATTATCGTTGGACCATCAAACTGCGGAAAAACAAATGTTATGTTAAGCATTCTTCTTCACCCCAATGGTTTAAAGTTTGAAAACATTTATATTTATTCCAAATCCTTACACCAACCAAAATATCAATATCTTAAAAAACTTATTACATCTATCAAAGGAATGGAATACAATGAATTTTCAAACAATTGTGAAATAATGCCTCCTTCAGACGCTAAAAACAATTCAATATTTTTATTCGATGATGTTGCTTGCCAGAAACAAAATAATATAAGAGACTATTTTTGTATGGGTCGTCACAATGGAGTTGATAGTTTTTACTTATGTCAGTCCTATACTCATATACCAAAACATCTAATTAGAGACAACGCTAATTTCATTATTCTTTTCAAGCAAGACGAATTGAACTTAAAGCATGTTTACAAGGGTCATATTAACTCTGATATGACATTTAATCAATTCAAAGAGTTATGCTCACATTGTTGGACTGACAATTTTGGATTCCTAGTAATAGACAAGGAGAACAGTATTGAAAAAGGTCGATACAAAAACAGTTTCAATAAAATTGCTATACTATAAATATACATATTTCATTTAAAATCAAAACATTGTGACAACAACACTGTTTGGGAAAACTAGTCCTTCATTTTAATTCTAAAAAAAAAAGAAAAAAAATATTTATATCCGAACCATAGAAATGGATGAGAACGTGTTAAGAGATTTAATAAAAACAAAAAATGTGCTAAGAAATAAATATTTTCAACTAAAAACTGGAAAAATGACTAGAGAAACTGATTTAGAAGAGACTTTCAAACCAATTGTGGAACCACTGAACAAATTGGTTGGAAATGTTACAAAAGAAACAACACTGCTGGATGATGGTATAAAAACAATCAAACCTCGTAAGCTACATTTCAAATCTTTTGATGAAAATGAAAAGGAAGAAGAACATAACAAAACAAGTTACAGTCCAGAAATGGATACTACAGATGATTCCTTTTTATTCAGTACACCAAAAAATAATACAACCCTAAACAAAACATCTTCTCTCATTAAAAAAATATTGTCAGATTCGAACCGCGATACAACATATGGTCCATATTTTGATGCAAATACAAATTCTATTAAAATAGGAAAATGTAGTTTTATAATGAATGAACATGATATTGTTATTGATGATGAAACTTTCACTCGAACTCCTGGTCTCATTGAATTAATTCTAAAGAAAAATCCACGTCCACAAATATATACTAGTGATGACTTAGAAGAATATGGAAAAATCTTATATAAAACTAATGCACATAAAACTAATCATGATAGTTCCAGTCGAATCAAGTCCAATAGGGCGGCAAAATATACAAAAATAATTAAACAACTTGCTGCAGGATTTAAAAGTGAAACAGAAAAAACTGGAAAATCTTATTCTGACATAACTGAAATGGAGTATACAAATAAAAATATTGAATATATGTATTGGAACGATCCTAATGAACTTGTTAATAGGCTAAGACTTTTGATAGCATCCAAAAATGCTGGTAATAATAACCATCAGAATGAAATAAATTCTATAATCGAAGAGCTAAAAGAATCAAATATTATATATTAACTTCGTTTCAAACTATTAACATTGCATATTAACAATGAACGTCGACAAGTTCGGTAGGAACTTCAAGCCCCTTTCAAAAAACAAAGGTCTTGTAGGACCTCCAGGAATAGGTTTTAAACTTCTTCCGTCTGGTGATTTTGATTTAGAAAGTAAATATTTAAACAATGTTGGAATTAATCCTGAATACCCCCACCAAGCCGTTTGCAAAGGATATGTTGATGATCAAATAGGTCTTAAAGAAACAAGCATAATAAACCACATAAATTCTTCTTTAATGGAAGTTTTATCCACTTTTACTAAGGAAATTCATATGCTAAAAAATCACATAGACTCTTCTATAAAGGAAACAATTAAAAGTATGGAACAAGAAAACATAGCATCACAATTAATTTCCCAAAAACTTAAAGACTCCACAGAGAAAAAGTATGTTGACGAGAAAATAAAAAATAAAGTTGAACATATTATGAAAACGCTGTTCCCTAAAGTACCCTTTACACCCATAGATTAAAATAAGTAAAAAAATGTTGTTATATTTGTATTAATTTAATGTATCTGTATTTTATATATACATATAAGTGAAAATGAAGAAAGATTTTTCATTTTCCATAAAATAAAATAAAGTTTGTTAGTTAGTATTCAACACTTAAACAACAAGGAACTTCAAAAATGGACTCTGTCAAAATAATGAAAGATATTTTCGAATTTTTAAAAGAAAATGGGGAATCAATATTGGATGAACACTATGGAGAATTTACTAACTGTATTTCAATGGTTAGTGTATTTAAGAATACGACATATATGGAATCATTGCATGGACATCATTATTCAAACTGTTGTTGGTCATCCAACCAATGTGAAGAAGGGCCAGATACTTGTGGCTGTTACATTATGGAAAAACGGTTAATTAAAATTAAGAAACTTATGTTATTATATAATAGATTGCAATAAAAGAAAAAAAATATATAAAAGTCTTTTCTTTGATTTTGTTGGATTCACTCTTTGTAAATATGAGTAAGCGTGAGGTTGTTGAAGAGTTGCATAAAGCTGCACGTAAGAACTTCAAACGTCGTCATGTTATCATCAAAGGCTACGATGACTTATGGCAAGCTGACCTGGTTGAAATGATACCATATAGTGAACAAAACAGAGAATTTAATTATTTACTGACAGTTATCGATACATTTTCGAAATTTGCATGGGTCATCCCAATGAAAAACAAAAAGGGTATTACCATTACGAAAGGAATGGAACAAATATTTATATCTTCTTCTAGAATTCCAAAGAATATACAAACAGATGATGGAAAAGAGTTTTTCAATAAAAACTTTAAACTCTTGATGGAAAAGCATAAAATTAATCATTACTCAACATTCAGTACATTAAAGGCTTCCATTGTCGAAAGATTTAATAGAACTTTTAAAGAAAAAATGTGGAAAGAATTTAGTTTCAATGGAAACTATAAGTGGATCAATATTTTCGATAAATTACTTAATGATTACAATCACTCTTTTCATAGAACCATTAAATGTTTTCCTGCAGATGTAACGAAGAAAAATTCAAAGTTATTGTTACCATTTTTTAAAAGTGATAAAGAAGGAACAGGTAAACGAAAATTTAAGATCGGTGACAAAGTAAGAATCAGCAAGTATAAACATGCATTTGAAAAGGGCTATACACCTAACTGGACAACAGAGGTTTTTAAAATAAGATAAATCAAAGCTACAAAACCAAATACATATCTTCTTGAAGACTATCAAGGAAAACCTGTTCAAGGTAGTTTCTATGAACCAGAACTGATGAAAACTAAATGTGGAGATATTTTTCTTGTGGAAAAGGTTTTACAAATCAGAGGAAATAAGGTTTTTGTTAAGTGGTTGGGTTTTCCATCAGAGCATAACTCCTGGATTAATAAAAACGAATTACTATAAAATATAAGAATTGTAAAAATAAAAACAAAAGAAATAAAAGATATTTTTTTCAACTGTATGTTTATTTTTTTCTTTGTTTACTATTATAATTTTTGTTTTTTTGTATTTATTATATTCTAGGTCTGCTTTTCTCTCCTTTTAAATATTTTCCGGCTGGAAACCGCTTTGCATCCAATAAAGGATCTGGTATTTTTTTTCCTTTTTGGACGACTCTTTGCCAGTAGTACTTTCTCCAGAAGCTTACTTGATTTGTATTCTTCATCATCGAAGATTTCCTCATCATCAAAACAGTTTGCTCCGTATTCGTCAACCAATTCCTTTATGATAGCAGCCCCCCTGAATGGATCAAATAATGCATTTAGGTATCTTTGAGTTGGTCCGTAATAAAATCTTTCCTGGTTGAGACTTGGACAAAACACATCTGGCTCCTCAATGCCCTGGTATCTAGTATGGTTTTTGTCATTGTTCTCATTTTCCATTTTTTCTTTTTCGTAGCAAACGTTACTGTTGTCGCACGTAAACTAACTAACCATTTCTAAATATCGAACCCTTATATTGGTTCATATCTATATACCTACTTCTTCTACGCATATACCATACACAGAAAAACAATAACTTGTATTGTATATGCATCACGAATCTAATCAGTTTTTTTTTTTAATTTTCTACACTCATAAAAAAAGAAAAAAGTGGGTATATAAAGCAATACCTGTACAAATTAAAAGATGGGTGTGTCAGTGAAAAAAATTTAAAGAAATAAAAGAAAGTTTTTTTTTTTTTTGAAACCGTATATTTTTTGTTTGTATATTTACAACTATAATTTTTTATTTAAGAAATGAAAATGGATTATTATTTCATTTTCATAAATTTTAGTTCATAGGTTGAACCGATTTGTCTTACAATCTCTAAGGCATAGCTACCTCCCCCAATTGTTGTCATGGTGCTTACCGAAAGTTGGGAATATCTCTGAGGTAGAAAAGTCTGTAGGAATAAATAATTACAATTTACTTTAAATGAAGTACAACGAAAAAATGTATATATTTTTTTTTTTTTTTTTTTTTTTTTTTTTTTTTTTACTTACTGTGAACTCTCCAAGATCTGCGACAATGCGATCTCCCCAACGCGTTTTAACTTTTCGTAAAGCAAAAATATTATATTTGATGTTTGCATCCAGCTCGGATATTTTTTTGGATGGTTTAAAATTGCTTATTTCGTTAAGCGAGTTTGCTTCTCTTACAGCAAAATCATCCAGAGTGAATATGGAATATTCTTCTTCAAAATACATCTTAGCTTCTTAATTCTCGTAATAAACTGTGCTCGTCGGTAACAACGAAATTTCCTTTTATAGAATTCCTCGCATACAAAAACTTTGTATAAGTATCCCCAGATCCCCACTTAATCTTAATGTAAAACCTGCATAAACATTTTTTTTCTGAATATTTTCATGTTCATTCAGGAAAATGGGGATCCCCAGATCCCCACTCAGTCTTAATATAAAACCTGCATAAGCATTTTTTTTTCTGAATATTTTCATGTTCATTCAGGAAAATAAAATTAATTCACAACGAATTTTCTGAATGTTTTATTTGTTATTCATACGAATAAACATGTTAAGGAGGTGCATACATAATTTGTATTTACCATTAGTGTGATTGTTTAGGGTACGTGGTCCACGATCAATTTTCTTTTTCCATTAGTTAATCGTGATAAGTCTGAGTGGTTTTCAGGTATAGAATTTTCTTTGTTGTTTGTTGCTTGTTTTTTTTGTTTTTTACCTTGAAGAATTTTATTATCATTGAATGAATGTGATCAATTTGAAAAAAAAAAGAACTGAAACATGTTGAATCTTGTATTTTCCATATGAATGTGAATGTGTGAATGTTCAGTGTACTTGGTCCACGATCAATTTTCTTTACCCATTAGATAATCGTGATAAGGAGTTTCCTTTTCTTACTAGTCTGAGTGGTTTCCAAGTATCCAATTTTCTTTGTTTTTTTTTATTACCATTGAAATGACGGTGATAAAGTTAATAAAATGTGAAACTTGTTGATCCCATGAATAAATTTCTTTGATGTTTGTTTTTTTTATTACCCTTGAAAGAAAGTTGATAATTTAAGAAAAATTGAAACATGTTTATCCTTTCAAATGAGATTTAATTAAATACCTTCAATGTGGGATCCTATAATATATTCATATATACAAACCCAAGACATGTTGTGAGCGAGGTTTAAAACATAATATACAAACCCAAAACGCGTTACGAACGAGGTTTAGAACCTTATATACAAACCCAAAACACGTTACCAACGAGGTTTAGAACCTTATATAAAAAACCCAAACCACGTTGTGAACCAGGTTAAGAACATAAAGTTACGTTCCCCAAATTCGAAATTCATAGTTACATAAATACGTAAGACTTTGTTTTTTAATTTCAGTTTGAACTTAGTTTTCAATTCAAAAGGTCTTGTGATAATTGAAGTTTTTTTATAAATTTAAATTTTAAATTCTAAAATATTAAAGTTATTTGTCATAAAGTTTTGTTTATTAAATACAAGTGAAAAGTGTGGAAAAAAAAAATATAAAAATAAAATAATATATTTGAAATCTTATTTTCAAACAAAAAAACTTACAATTACCCCCGTAAACGATTTTGCATTTTTTTATTTTTGTTCACTTGTAATGTTTGTAACAGCTTAACCATGCAATGTCGAACATTTTTGATTATGCTACTTAAGTTTGGATTGTATTATCTATCAAAGAGTAGTAATCTTAATGGCGTTTGTTTATTATTTTTCATAAAATTTGATGTTTACATTTACCCCCCTAGTTTTTTAAGTAAACGAGAAAAATGGGGTAAATGAAAACGGTACCAGTCGTCCTACCATTGTGGAAAGGGGTAACCAAGTTCTCTCTCCTTATATATGTAGGTACCTACTAAACCAAGGAGATCATCCTTATCGCAGGAGTAACCAGCACGAGATCTGAAATAAGGCACCTTGCTATAGTATCCTCCACGTCTGACGAAATTGCTGGTTTTCTGCCTCTAGATATAATCACAGTAGGATTTTTCCCTTCACCGATCCACTGACGTGTATGATGGAGCTGTGGTTTTTGGTTGATATGTACGTGGCATCTTTTTGATATAAAATATTGTTAGATCAACACCAAAGCCATTGAAAATTAATGTTTACAGTTACCCCAAATTGTTCACTTTTACCCCATTTCGGTGTTTACATTTATCCATGATAGGAACATAATGGGGTAATTGTAAACAGCCAATAACTTTTAAATTTTGTTATACAGACAAATAAAAACATATAGCATGCATTTATACTCATATTTCACTTTCTTAAAGATAAAATTTAACTTACTTCGATCGCCTTTGTTTGTTTTGCAACAATTTTAATTAGCACTGAAAAACTTAAAAACGCAGAAAAACGAAAGACTCATGGAAACGAACAAAACATAAATATCCCTTTGCCAGATAAGGCCTTCCACGCGTCAATATGATTTAAATATAATGTCTTTTCAAATAATTTCATGGCATGCTTCAAATTATAAACGGTTTTGAGAAAATTAAGTATGTTTACAATTACCCCTGTTCACAATTACCCCCCTTGACCCTATTAAAATAAACTGTTTGCAAGTTATTGTTTTTTTTTGTTTTGTCCAAACTTAATCAAAAAAAAATAAATAAAAATGAATAATACAAAATCTTGTGCGTTTTGCAAGAAAATGTTTTCGAGTGTCGGTGTGTTAAATCGTCACATTAAGACGAAGCATTTAAACTTGTCGGGATCTTGTCTTCTCTGTGGGGAGACGTTTTTTTTGAATCTCAAACAGATCAAAAGTCGCATTTAATTCAATGCGCAAAGAATCACCAAAATGGTCAGGAACATCCATTGAACCATCAGCAACAACCACACCATCAATATCATCAACAACTACCAGAACAATATCAACAGCAAATGCAACAACATCAAAAATTAATTGAAAAACTTCAATTACAAATACGCGAACTTCAGCAACAACATAAGGAACAGCAACAAGAACGTCCATCAATTTCATCAGCAGCTGTAAAAATAATTGACGACCAACCATCAACTTCTGCAGCGGGAATTTCAACTAAGAATACAAGCATGGTTAGTTGTACATTTTGCGAAGAACAAATACCCAAAAGCAAATGGGTACAACATCTTCGCAAAAATTCACATAAAACCAAAGTGCAAACAGTGTATAAGGGAAACGTGAACGAAATAAGGAATTCGTTTAAAAATCGCGTAATTTCCCTTTCTGTTCCAAATAAAAATGAACATGAACTGGATGCTATGCTATTTCTTAATAAGAATAAAGCAATAATCCATGACATTCTTCACCAAAAAATAAGTGAACACCGATCAATAAAATTCAATTTGGAACTTTTTGCGGAGTACGTGAAAATAAGTGGTGAGGAAATGTTGATAGAGTTGAAATCAATGGCTGCGGAAATGAAAGCAGTTTTCCTGGAAGTGGAAATAAATCCCATTCTTGAGGAAATGTTCAAGACTATCCTTATTAAAATGGATGAATTCCAAGAAAGGGATAGTGGATGGGCGCTGATAAGAATAAAATCAGTGGAAATCAACATAAACAAGTACCAGCCATTGAGTGGTTCAAGATATTTACCTTTGCCAAAAAATATTGCTGCCAAGAAAGCCATTATCAATATACAGAACAATGATGAATATTGTTTTAAATGGGCAATTATATCTGCTTTTCATCCAGAGCTTGAGTCACATGTAGAGAGAACATCTTCCTACTATCAAGTATCTGATATATCCAGAGATATAATTGCCCTGGACAATATCATTCTGGATTTTACAGGGCTCTCATTTCCCCTTGAACTATCAGAAATAAAAACGTTTGAAACTAAGAACAACATGAGCATCAACGTTTTTGGAATTTCTGAGGGAGAAAAACCACAAATTGAGGGCCCATATTACATGACAATGGAAGAAAAACGCAATCATGTTAATCTCTTACTCCACATGAGCGGTGAAGTTACGCACTTTATGTGGATAAAACATATCAGTCGGTTGATCACAAGTGAAGTATTGGAAAGTTCGCGAAGAAGATTACTGTTCTGTAATACTTGCTTGCAGCATTTTTACAATGACCGCTCATTTGATAAACACAAGGGCGAGTGTAAAAAAATTGTTACAAAAATGCCAGCAAATGATAACAAGATGATCAAATTTTCAAGCTATGATAAACAAATGATGGTTCCATTTGTAACATACGCTGATTTTGAATGCATCTTGAAACCGATTGATGCATGTTTACCTGACCCGTCAACGTCGTCAACAACCAACCTGCAAGAACACGTTCCCTGTGCATTTTCATACTACATGAAATGCTCGTTTGATGAAACCGAAGATATAATGCGGACTTTCATAGGTAATATTTAATAATAACTTTTTTTTTTTTTTCATCAACCAAAATTCTCATATTTTTTTTATTTCTTTTTTTCTTTATAGGAGAAAACTGTGCTAGTGAGTTCATTCACACTTTAGTTCGAGATACTATGGAGAAGTATAACAAACACATACAAAGCGTGACACCGATGAAACCTCTATCAGCGATGCAGGCATCTTGCTTTGAGAGGGCAACAATCTGCACAATATGCCGCAACAAAATAAATATAGGAGTAGGAGAAATTAAGGTAAGGGATCATTGTCACTTAACAGGTGAATATAGGGGGGCAGCCCACAATCTTTGTAACCTTAAATATAAGGTGCCAACTTTTTTTCCGGTTTTGTTTCATAATTTATCTGGTTATGATGCACATTTGTTTTTCAATTCGCTTCGAGAAATCGATGGTGAAATTAAAGTGATTCCACTAAATAAAGAAAAATATATTTCTTTCTCGAAGAAAATTTCTATTGATGACAAACATTCAATAGAACTTAGATTTTTAGACTCTTTTCGATTTTTGGGTGATAGCATAGATAGTTTAGCTAGAAATTTAGTTTCTTCGGACTTCATTATAACCCGAAAATGCTTTGAAACAGAGCAAAGTCTGGAATTAGTGAAGAGAAAAGGTGTATTTCCATATGATTTTATGGATTCTTGGCAAAAAATGTCTGAGCCATGTCTTCCTGAAAGAGTGAAGTTTTTCAACAAACTCACGAATCAGGAATGTTCAATGGAGGATTATCAGTTGGCCATAAATATATGGAATCATTTCAACTGTAATAATCTAAAAAATTTTATGGAAATATATTTAAAAAGTGATGTTGTGTTGTTAGCTGACATTTTTGAAAACTTTAGAAAAGTTTGCAAACATAGATACTCTCTAGATCCCTGTCACTATTATACAGCTCCTGGTTTATCTTGGGATGCTATGTTAAAAGTGACAAAAGTGGAACTGGAACTCTTGACTGACATTGAAATGTACAATTTCTTTCAAAAAGGGATAAGAGGTGGTCTTACCCAATGCAGTCATAGATATTCCAGAGCCAATAATAAATTTATTGAGTCCTATGACTCTGAAAAACCATCTTCATACTTGGTTTATTTAGATGCCAATAATTTATATGGATGGGCAATGTCTCAGAATCTTCCTTGTGGAGGTTTTGAATGGCAGAACCCACAAGATTTTTCTATGTCATATATAGAAGGTCTAAATGATATAAATGTTGGATATGTTTTAGAAGTCGATTTAGAATATCCCGAACATCTTCATGATATTCATAATGATTTGCCTTTTTGCCCAGAAAATATAGCAACACCAGGCTCTAAATTCAAAAAATTGGTAGCAAGTTTTTTACCAAAACTGAACTATGTTATTCACCTAGAGAGTTTAAAGCAAGCTCTCAAACATGGTTTGATTTTAAAAAAAGTCCATCGTGTGATTAAATTTAAACAATCAAAATGGCTAGAACAATATATTTCCCTTAATACTGAACTTAGAAAGAAAGCTAAAACTGATTTTCATAAAAGGTTTTTCAAGCTAATGAATCTTTCTATTTATGGAAAAACAATGGAAAATATTGAAAAGCGTACTGATGTTAAAATTGTTACACGATGGGAAAATAAAAGAAAATCACTGGGTGCTAGAGGTTGGATTGCGAGACCAAACTTCCATAGTTCTTTACAATTTGCTCATGAAGATGATCGAGTACCTAACCCATTGTTGGCAATACAAATGAGTAAATGTAATGTTACACTCAACAAACCGATTTATCTAGGTTTCATAGTACTTGAGCTCTCAAAAATTCTTATGTATGAATTCCACTATGACTATATCAAACCAAAATATCATGAAAATGCTCTTCTTAACTATATGGATACTGATTCCTTTATTTATAATATAAAATGTGAAGACTTCTATTCTGATATTTTGGATGATATACCATTGAGGTTTGATACATATGACTTTGATCCCAATAACCAACATAACATTCCTAGGATGAATAACAAAGCTTTAGGTATGTTTAAAGATGAGACCTGTGGGAAAAAAATGTTGGAATTTGTTGGTTTGAGAGCTAAAATGTACTCTTTCACCGTACAAAATGCTAAATCAGTCCAGAAAGCGAAAGGAGTCAAAAGATCTGTCACCAAACGATTAAGAATAGATGACTATAAAAGATTTTTATTTGACAAAATTGAAAAATATGAAAATATGTTAACTTTTAGGAGTAAATTACATACAATTTACACCCAAAATTTAAACAAATTGGCATTAAGTTTTAAGGACACAAAAAGATATATATGTGCAGATAACATCAGCACGCTTGCCTGGGGACATAAAAATATTCCCAATGACAATGATCCCTTACTATGAAAAAAACCCTGTAAAAATATATATATGTACATATAAAAAAAAATAAATAAATTCGAAAAAAAGATTGTTTAAAAATATAATATAATAATTTAATGTAATATATAATGTTATAAACTTAGAATATAATAAATTTATTTATTTATTTATTTATTTATAATAATGTAATCAAATATGAATAAAATGATGTGTTAAAATGAAAAATGTGTCATTTGTCTTTTAATCAACATGTCGTTAACACTTGCTTTAAGTGGGAATGAGTCAACTCTAAATGCTCAGTATTTTCCACCAATCGTCCTAAAATCTAGTTATGTATGTGGACTTATAGATTTCCAAACATATAATTCAATTCCAAATGTGGATGAGAGTAATAACATGTTATGTATCGGTGAAAGTGTTATTTCTTTTCCTATTGGTTCATATGAAATTGAAGATATTAACAATTTAATACAAAAAAAAATTAATGAAATAAATAAAAAAAAGAAAAACCAAAGGAAAATTGAAATTAAAATCAAGGCAAACAACAACACTCTGAAATGTGAAATTTTCAGTTCAGATGATATCGACTTTTCAAAACCAAACTCTATTGGTTCGCTTTTAGGGTTTAGTAAGAAGTTGTTGAAATCAAACTTGCTACATGAATCAGATCTGTATGTTAACATAAATAGAGTTAATACAATCCGCATTGAATGTAATATCATAGATGGAACGTACATTAATAACCAATCGGCGCATATTTTACATGAATTCTCCGTTAAAGTAAGCCCTGGCTATAAAATCATAGAAGTTCCAAGCAATGTTATTTATTTACCTGTGAACGTCAAACGAATAACATCATTGTGCCTTAAGCTCTGCGATCAAGACGGTAAAGATATTAATTTTAGAGGAGAAAACATAACAGTTCGTTTACATTTACAACCAGAAAAATGATTGTGTATGAAAGCATAGACAATTCAATATCTTATAAAAACATTGTTAAGAATAATTCAGTCTTCAATCAAGCTTCGAACGCAGCTGCGGTAACACATTGCCTTACCAAACATAATCAGGACTTTTTGTTGTCAATAGGTCTTAAATTAAAAAAGAAGTCATAAATAATGTTGAATATTTTCCAAGATCCTGAAATAAGTGAAAGTATTTCTAAATATGAGTACCATACTTATTCACCATATCAAAACAATTTTGAACGAAATGACATCATTCAGATTTGTATACAACATCAAAATCTTAATGTTCTCCCTTCGGAAAGTTTTTTATATATTGAAGGATCACTATCGACAGCAGATGTAAAAGAAATAGTCAATACAAAACTTGTAAACAATGCCATGGCTTTTCTTTTTGATGAAATACGTTATGAACTTAATGGCAAGGAAATCGACTACAATAGAAATGTCGGAATAACATCAACGATCAAAAACTATTTATCTTTAACTAAAAATGAAAGTGATATGCTATTAAATGCATCCTGGTCTCCTGACTCACCTATTAATTTGAAACCATTTCATTTTAATTATTGTATTCCACTGAACAAACTTTTAGGATTCGCTGAAGATTATAAAAAAATCATTCCAAATGCTCGACATGATCTTATTATCACTCGTTCAAGAGTGGATGAAAACGCATTGATTTCTCCAACCAATGAAAAAGTACAAATTAACATTCAAAAAATACAATGGAAAGTACCCCACGTAACCTTATCAGATTCCATGAAATTAAGTTTATATAAATCTATAAGTAAAAGCAGCTCTATGAAAATTGCTTTCCGAAACTGGGATCTTTATGAATATCCCATGCTGCCAAGTTCTGATCATCATATTTGGAATGTCAAAACAACAACACAAATAGAAAAACCTCGATACATTGTTTTTGCTTTACAAACTGGGAAAAATAAAAATTTGGCTGCTGATCCTACAACGTTTGATCATTGTAATCTAACAGACTTAAAAGTTTATTTAAATTCTGATGTTTATCCACATGAAGATTTCAATGTTTCTTTTGAAAAAAACAGATATAGCCTGTTTTACAAAATGTATACAGACTTTCAAAAATCTTACTATAATAAAAACATCACTGAACCTCTTCTTTCCTGGGAATTATTCAAATCACATGCTCCAGTTTTTGTAGTAGACTGCAGACACCAAAATGAAACTATGAAAACAGGACCCATCGACATACGTTTGGAAATGAGAACATCAAAACAAATTCCTGCAAATACTTCAGCTTACTGCCTTATGCTTCATGATAGAATTATTGACTACAATCCGCTTGAACAAGTTGTTACCAGAATAGTTTGAGAATATATAAGAAATAAAAAAAAATATTGTTAAGTATTTTGATAGTTTTGGAAATTTAAGACCACCCTCAGAAGTAATAAGCTATCTTGGTAAAAAAATAAACTATAATTATATACAAGAACAAGATTTTGATACGTTTATTTGTGGTCATTTATGCTTAAGGTTTTTATTAGAACAATGTAATAAAGTTTTCAAAATATAAAATTAAATATAAATAAATATCGTAAAAAAAAAACAAATGTGTCTTTTAATCAAACTCTTCTGAAATTCTCTTGCATTGTACATAATTCTAACCAGCACAACCAACAGAGGTAAGTATTTTGGAATGCTAGTTCTTATTTGATCTTAAGCATATGAATATCGTATTAAGAATTTGTTTATCCAATGCACACATCAATTTTATATTGCATACCGTGCAGGTGCTAATGTTGTGCTATCATTGAATAATTACAAATAGAAGGGACACCGGGCAAATCCTGATCTAGATGGCGACACTTATTTTTCAAATGCTCATAAGTCGCTAGTATCGCACGTCGAGTTATTGTATCAGTCTATCAAATACAACACCCAATTTTACAAATTTTGGTCCTTATGGGAAATTTACTCATAATTTATGGTCGAGAAAGATAACGGAATATTGTTATTTAGAATAAAAAACAACAATAACAACTGTGTAGGTACATATGTATGTCTGTTAAAGTGTTGCATTCAAGGCCAAATCACGTTCGCTGCAGAAAATGTATTTTGAAGGTTTGTTTTTCTTTTTTAAATTTCGTTCTCATTCATAAAACGAAAATGATTTTGGTGCTTTTCGGTGCATTCGACATGATGATGATTTGTGAGTTTCGGTGAATTTTTCTTCAATTTCGTTATTAGTTTGATATGGGTTGGGATAGGTTTATTTTTAAATTTCTTTTTTTTTCTGAAAATAGGGATAGTGGACGAATCATACTTTACTACAAAGTATACATTGCAAATGTACATACATAAGCATAGGTAGGTATATTGTTTAGGCTAATGTTAGGTACGTAGGTAATTAGTAATTAGTAATTACATATACCTATGTAGGTAGGTATTCATATGCACAAATGGAGGTTAGTAGGAACATATGTATGGAGGTACATATATATACATACATAATACATATATGTATAACATAAGTTGGGGCGTACCTATTACATTTTTCAATTATTTTAGTAGTACCTAGGTATTTTAGGCAGATTTCTTTGCTTTAAAAAATACTGTCGAGTGAAGAAAAAAAGATATACCTAATCAAAGTGGAGTAAAAAAGGATTCTTAGCCTTTTTGGATCATGTTAACATTCACCAGTGCACTTTGCGTACACAAATAACATAGGTACAATTTTTTCTCGCATTGTTGAATTTTTGTATAGGTAGGTATACATACATTTTGTAGTAGGTAGGTAGTATATGGCTTTAAGAATTATTTTTATACTTTGTTTTTGCTTTTACGTATTTTTTTGAGATATTGTTTTGCTTTAGGTTGCCGGTTGCCTGGAAGTAGTTTTCACTTTTTGCAGTTTTTGTAGTCGCATATCAGTGGTAAAGAAATGTTCTTCCTTTTATACCTACATACATCCCTTTTTTCGCTTTATTTTTAACTTTCCATAGGAAGTTATTGTCCGATTTGTCGAATTAAAAATTTTGACATTTCTCGACGTTTCAAGGTCCCTAGAGTCGAAATAAAAGATTTTTAGAGAGATGTCTGTGCGTGCGTTTGTATGTACGTACGTTCGGACGTCCGTACGTTCACGAAGTTTCGTCGTCCATACCTCAAGAACCAGTAGAGATTTCGACTTCAAATAAATTTTGTTATACAGACAAAAATGCAGAATGATACAGAAGGGCTCTCAAAAAAATTGTGTGGGTGGTTTCTTTTTACCAATTTAAGCAATTTAAAAAAAAGATGAAAATGTTGGTTTACCCAAATAATGGGTGATTTTTTTGAGGTTATGATTTTCATGCATTAGTATTTGACAGATCACGCGGGATTTCAGACATGGTGTCAAAGAGAAAGATGCTCAGTATGCTTTGACATTTCATCATGAATAGACTTACTAACGAGCAACGCTTACAAATCATTGAATTTTATTACCAAAATCAGTGTTCGGTTCGAAATGTGTTTCGCGACAAATTTTGTTCAGCGATGAGGCTCATTTCTGGTTGAATGGCTACGTAAATAAGCAAAATTGCCGCATTTGGAGTGAAGAGCAACCAGAAGCCGTTCAAGAACTGCCCATGCATCCCGAAAAATGCACTGTTTGGTGTGGTTTGTACGCTGGTGGAATCATTGGACCGTATTTTTTCAAAGATGTTGTTGGACGCAACGTTACGGTGAATGGCGATCGCTATCGTTCAATGCTAACAAACTTTTTGTTGCCAAAAATGGAAGAACTGAACTTGGTTGACATGTGGTTTCAACAAGATGGCGCTACATGCCACACAGCTCGCGATTCTATGGCCATTTTGAGGGAAAACTTCGGAGAACAATTCATCTCAAGGAATGGACCGGTAAGTTGGCCACCAAGATCATGCGATTTGACGCCTTTAGACTATTTTTTGTGGGGCTACGTCAAGTCTAAAGTCTACACAAATAAGCCAGCAACTATTCCAGCTTTGGAAGACAACATTTCCAAAGAAATTCGGGCTATTCCGGCCGAAATGCTCGAAAAAGTTACCCAAAATTGGACTTTCCGAATGGACCACCTAAGACGCAGCCGCGGTCAACATTTAAATGAAATTATCTTCAAAAAGTAAATGTCATGGACCAATCTAACGTTTCAAATAAAGAATCGATGAGATTTTGCAAATTTTATGCGTTTTTTTTTTTTAAAAAGTTCTCAAGCTCTTAAAAAATCACCCGATATCTCACGAACCAATAACGCTAGATACTTTAAATGAATTTTATATTGTAACGTGATACCAAACAAATATATGTAGGTATTTAAAAAAAAAATCCAGTTAAAGGTTTTTTTATAAATCAAAAAAACTGAAAAAAAATATTTGTCTCCTCGAATATTTTACGAACAAAAAATGATTTTATCTCCAAAATAATTTTGTGCAACGAAGAATAACGTTTTTGAGGGAGAGTACGATAACTTTGGCGACAAAGTTTAATGACGGATTTGTATAGAACAGTTAAAAACAAGCATTTTTTACTATGGGAGGGGGGGTCTATCTCCCCCCGTTTAGGCGGTAGGGGCAGTTTAAAAAAATATGTACATTAAATGGAAAAAAAATAATTAAAAAATAACAGTAATACTTATAATTAAGTATTATACCTTTTTTAAAAGCCAACACTTTTGTCTATTAGCTTGTTTTTAAATCAAGTCAAAACTATGCATAGTTTTTGAAAAAAATTGTTTTAAAGTCAAAATTTGTGCAAAAAAAGTTCAAAAAAAGGTTTAAAGTGTAATTTTTCAAAACTTTCAGATTATCTACTATTTTTTTTTATAATTCATTGCTCTTATTTGTTTTTGATAAAAAACTGAAAACTAGATGACTTGATGTCTTCTAGTTCTTGATAAAATTGAAAATTACCAAAACAAAATATTTTAATTAAATTACTTTTTCCTTGCTTAAGTATTAACGTAGTCTTATTTTGATAGTAATAATCGAATATGGATTAAGATATACCTAGGGTAAATTAATTTTTCTTAAATCCAGCTTATTTAAATGCAAAAGAAACTTTGCATGCACCCCATCTAGCACCCACCGCACCTTGCACCCTCCCCACCATGCACGCCCTCCAACTTGCAACCCCCCCAAATCCTATAGTCTGCCCAAGCAGGGGGGTTGCAGGGGGGCAGCATGCCCCCCCTTACAGATCCCACTGTTGCATACACCCAAACTCGCGCACACCTTACTGTTGCATACACCCAAACACGCATTACGCATACGCAAATACCATTAGTACTATCAAAATAAGACCACTCAAGCAAAAAAAAAGAATTAAATTAAAATAGTAGTTGTGGTAATTTTCAATTTTCTCAAAAACTAAAAGACATAAAATCATCTAGTTTTCAGTTTTTGATCAAAAAAAAAATAAGAGCAATAAAGTCTGAAATAAAAACAATGGTAGATAATCTTGAAGTATTGAAAAAGTTACACTTTAAACCTTTTTTTAACTTTTTTTACTCATAGTAAAAAATGCTTGTATTAAGACCCTCTACCAAAAACCGTTATTATATCTTGGCGCCAAAGTTATCGTACTCGTGCCCGTTTTTGACTAAAAAAATTATTAAATGTTCAGAAAAATTGATTTTCGACTTTGAAATCAAACTTTTTCATTATACCTATGCAAAATATTGTTGGAATTTTTTAAATTTTTAGAAATAATTCAACTGACAACTTTTTTACCAAAACACGAAAACCTACAAACATTTTTATCAAGACAAATCGGCAGACGGGATGGGAAGTTATCAGTGTGGGTCGCATCGTAGCCTCTTTTTATAATAATGTGTTGCGCCAAACTTGAACAAGACATAATTAGGTATATTTATTTGTTTTAATTAAATAAAATTTACAAAGGTATCTATGAAAGTTAATCTACATAAAAAAATTCATGAAAAAATAATTGCAATTTTTTTTATTTGGAACAACAAACCTCCAAGTAAACGATTTGGTAAATCAATTTAACCAAATCTCCAAAACAAAATAAAAATAGTAAGAAAATGGCAATTTTTTACACATGAAAAATGAATACCTAGTACCATTGAATAATTACAATTATTCAATGCTAGTACCTATCTTTTCAAATACCTACTTAACATACTCAGATGTAGGTATAACCTATTCCTTTTTTTGTGGCGACACAAACACATTATCCCATTTAAGGCGTGCATATTATTGTCTTCATCTATAAATATTCATATAGTTCGCTTTCAAAAAAGATCCCAAAAGGACTTTTTTAATCCCTTTTGAGGATATAAATTAGCATATACAGAAACCATTATCATGAAAATGATATTCAAGCTACTAATAGTACTCACTGGATGCTCATAAGTCGCATGGTCGTTTGAGCAATGTTTGGTGTCCACTTCTATTTGTAATTATTCAATGGTGCTATCTTTGTATATGAAAACTATAGTACTCTCATGGTGGAAGTCGAATAGGGCGGCATCTAGATATTTTTTGTGGAACGTCTAGTCAAGACATTCATGGAGAAATGGATTTGCAGTCGGGAGACTTTGGAGATTTAAAAATATTATAATTTGAAATAGAGAAAGACTATAGAGAATTAACGAAAGGCTGAGTGAGGAGGAAAACACATTTGTTTCTTTGTGTTTGTATTTTGGTGTTGTTATATTTTTTGGTTACATCTTTGTATATGAAAACTTTTTCATATACAAAGGTTTACGCAAAACGGTAGTCTTTCTATACAAAGATAATAAGGCAAAAGCAGGTGAATTGCGATTTCGTGTAGGAATTTTATATTCTTGGTTGAGATTTTATATTTTTGATGATTTGATTTGAGGATTGTACCTATAAGGGAATTATAATTTGAACTTTTATAGGCAAGTAAATATGTAGGTATTGTATTCTTATCCAATAATAGATACATAGCTAGCTAAATAAATTTAAAAAATTTGATCACCTAAACCTTTCTTACAATTTGTTTTCATATCGAGCATAAAGAAGTTTAAATTTTCAAAGTCTTAGAAAGATGATTTTTTTTAATAAATAAATTTGTTAATTGTACCTAATAGGTACAATTATTTAAAAGCTGGTTACAAAATTGTTGACAACATAGGTAGAATGAAAAGATGGATACCTATTTAATTTTTTGACGTTTTTTAATGGTAGTGAATTTTTTAAATGGGATGAGGAACTTTTAAATTTTTTTGCTTTAAAAATTAACACATAGGTACCTACCTATCTTTCAGTTTATAAAGTAGGTAGTTATAACTTCCGGTAAAAAAAGTGTTTCAAGGACAAATTTTGAAACATACTTTTGCCTGTAAGTTCTTATGATATACCTACCTATTTAGGTATTTATTAAAAGAAGGACTTTCCTATCAACAATTTTGAATGATCAAGGGGATAAGCAAATGTTTACTTTTAATAAGGTACAAGACTTTATTTGGATTTTTATTTTTAGAAAAGTACCTATTATGACTTTGTAATTGTACTTACATAAATTTGATGCCTTTGTCTAAGTCTTAAGATATCTAAATTCTACCAAATCCAATTTTGATATGCCAGAGCAAAGTTTTTAACTTAGGAGTAAGTTTTCTATAAATTTGAAATAAACATAACGTTTTACTACTGTTTTAAAATATACGTACTCGTACGTGCACTTTTGACTACCGAAATGTCGGTCTATGTCTCTTCGTGTAGGAGGTAGAGGCAATTTTAGAACGAATCAGTTCAACCTGTTAAAAAAGCTTGTTTCCAAAATTTGATTTCTCAAAAAAACCTTAATGTTTCAAAATTCTTATTTGAAAATCTTTAGAGCAGTTTACTTTTTAAATTAATTTTGTACACATACAATTTTTCAATTTTAGTAAAATGTATATTTTTGGTATGCAGTTATTTTGAACTAATTAATATACAGTTTCGTAAAAAACTGATGACTCGTTTGGATATATAGAATTTTGAAAAAAATGTACTATTTTTTAAAAAATCCAAAAATAAAGCCAATATAAGAGCTTGTGAAGAAAAAAACAATTGAAATCAGTTGATTTTTCTTGAGAAAACTTAAAAAGAAAATAACGTGGGGTACCCTTCTGGAGCAATACAAAAATCTATCGGCTTAAGCAACACATAGATGACTGCCTAAATATAAACCATATTTACATATAATGCGATGTTGTTTATTTTATGCCCTCTTTAAGGTCCGAGCTTTGTTGTCCATATTAATTTGTTAAATTTGTTTTAGTCGAAAACCAATTTTTACCAATTTTAGCAGCATTTCTAAAATAGTTTTTATTTCTTATATAAAAAAATACAATGGATGAATTAAATTAATTTGAAGTCAATATCTTCTATTGTTCACGATAAATCGAGAAACGAACATCAATTTTTACCAAATTTGCGTACTATTTTTTGTAGATTTTATTTTTTTTATGAAAAAACGGACTATTGGATTCTTTTAAAAAAATTACTGAGTATTGAAAACAATATTTTCTGTGAGATAAAATAACTTTGAAGCCAATATTTTTAATTTTTGAAAAGATGTTTGAGTCAAAGTTTAAGTATTGTTTTTTTTTAGGTTTTTATTTTTTGTAAAAAAAACTGTCAATTTTTCTCAAAATTTTATTGAATGTTTACAACAATATTATTTAAAAGATAAAATTAGATTAAAGACAATGGGGCGTATTCATAGAGAATAACTAAAGTCGTGATTTCTTGATCTATAGTTTAAGGCTTGTTGGTTAAATAAACACAGCTCTTATTCATAGTCAATTGTTCTGCTTTGTTTGTAAAACCCCAGGTTAAGGTTGTATTCTACTACAATTATACTTCAAATGACAGGTCAAAGCAAAAAAATACTGTTATATTTTCAATATTTTTATTTTTTGCTGTCATTCCTCAAATTGGATGTCGAAAAAAGTAAGTATACAACAAAACTATTTAATAGAAAATATTTTTCGTTTTTTCAATTTACAAACATGAGAGTACTATAGTTTTCATATACAAAGGTGCTATCCAAAAAATCCAACTACAAAAGTATATCCCACAACCAAATTTATCACTGAAAATCCAATCCCACAACCAATGTTGAAATGAAAAAAAAATACAGATGGTGCTAGAAATCCAACCACTGATAATTATTCCCAATTTGAATCAAACTTGAAATATTCCAACAAAAATTTAATTTTTGAACTAGAAATCCGACTGCAAAAGTATATCCCACAACCAATATTCAAATGAAAATACAAATGGTGCTACAAATCCAACCACTAACACTTATTCCCAATTAGAATTGGGAATGCAAATTGGATGGAGTAGGAGTGACATAGATTCTGAATTGGGTGGAGTAGGAGTGACATAGGTTTTGAATTGGGTGGAGTAGGAGCTACCCAACCAAAAAATCAATATTCCAACAAAAATTTAATTTTTGAATTAGAAATCCAACTACAAAAGCATATCCCACAACCAATTTATCACAGAAAATCCAATCCCACAACCAATATTCAAATGAAAATACAAATGGCGCTAGAAATCCAACCACTGACACTTATTCCCAATTAGAAACTTGGGAATGCATCCCAATTGGGATGTGCATTCCCAATTGGGATGTGCCGTGCGGTGCCGTGCGGTGCCGTGCCGTGGAGTAGGAGTTACCTATTTATACTACTTCAATGCATTTTTATATGAAAAACGGCAATGTCTTAATATTGTGTCTAATAAGGGGATAAATGAAATTTTTGTATGCTTACATCAGCTGTTTAAGATCTTGTACTGATTTTTGTTTTTATTTACATTCATGACTCTGCTTCTCCCTGTGTACGATCTTTGTATACGATGCGATTTTTGTGAATATTTTTGCTGGTGTTTTTTTTTTTTTTGTAGATAAATATCAACTGGTAGGTGATTTTTCCCAGGATGTGGGTTTTATTTTAAATTCAATTTTTAGATATAAAAGATATTGGTAGGTAGGCAGGTAATTTATGAAATTTCATAGGGAATTCCTACTAGTATCTGGACAGTGCGATAATATCCGTACACTTAGCATTTTGTTTGAGATTAGTAGATAGGTAGGTACAGTATTTATAAATACCTATGTATGTATGTAATTTAAAATAAAAATAAAAACAAAAATGTATTCTTTATGTTTTATTTTAAATTCAAATTTTAGATATAAAAGATATTGGTAGGTAGGCAGGTAATTTATGAAATTTCATAGGGAATTCCTACTAGTATTTGGACAGTGCGATAATATCCGTACACTTAGCATTTTGTTTGAGATTAGTAGATAGGTAGGTACAGTATTTATAAATACCTATGTATGTAGTTTAAAATTAAAATAAAAACAAAAATGCATTCTTTATGTTGGTTCAGATAATTTGATTAATTTGATAATTGAAATTTGTGTCTTTTTATGTTCCAATTCTCCTTTTGTTTTATTATTTTTAATAAATAAATGTAAACAATAAAGCTGGGACCTTAGGCATAAATAAAAAAAAAATTAGTTTATATTTAGGTAGGTATAGGTAGGTATATGTTGTTTGCTGTTGTAGGTACCTTACAATTTTGTCAGCTCTTCTATTTTAAGATGTGTGACTCTTAGGAAAATCCAATTGAAAGTTTTTTTAACTTATTAACTATTAGTAAGTATACCTATTTTCGTAAATGTAGTGTTGAAGTAGGCATTTTTGTATTGATTTGAAATTTTCTTTTATACGATTTCGCAGTTTTTTTTGTGCCACTTACCAACCAATAATTTTTTAACATTAAACGTAAAATTATATCAATGATAATTACTCATGTTATTTTACAACCTTGGTGTTATAACCTTGTTAAGATGAAGGATTCTTCAGATATTTAAAGTCAATTTATGACTTAATTTCACAATTTAGAAAATCATGGTCTGAAATTAATTTTTTTACTTGCGTCATATAGGCAAGTTTTGCATTCGTAAAAAATGTCGAACTCAAGAATCAAAAATGACATTTCAATGGTAGAGAAGTAGAAAAAAGTGAGTCCACTGATTCCGTCCTGGCCCGTACCTTCACCCCAAGGCATTAGGTTGATTGACCTAAAATTTGGATATTAAGGGTAAGAGCCGATTTGCGTTAAGCGTTCTTAAATTCCCATAGGAAGTTATTGTAATCGGTCCGTTTTCTCGACGTTTCAAGGGCCCTAGAGTCGAAATAAAAGATTTTTAGAGAGATGTCTGTGCGTGCGTGTATGCGTATACGTTCGGGAAGTTTTTTTCGTCGTCCATAGCTCAAGAACCAATAGAGATATCGACTTCAAATAAATTTTGTTATACAGATAATAATACAAAAAGATGCAGAAAGGACCCTAAAAAAAATTGAGTGGGTGGTTTTTTTACCAAAGCAATTTAAAAAAAGGTGAAAACTTTGGTTAACCCTAAATATATCACGAACCAATAACGCTAGAGACTTGAATTAAATCTTATATTATATGTATATTGTAACGCGATACAAAACTAGTATAGTTTTTGGAAAAAAAAATCAAATTAACGGGTTTTTATAAACCAAAAAAACTGAACAAACATATTTGTCACCTCGAATATTTTAGCAATAAAAATATTGTTTTCAACTTTCATTTAAATTTTGAGAAAAATCGAATTGACAGTTTTCTTGCAATAAATAAAAACATTACTAAAAGTAAAAAATTACTTTCGACTCAAATATCTTTACAAAAATTAAAAAAATATTGGCTTCAAACTAATTTAATCTCACAGTAATTTTTTTATAAAAGTCCAACAGTCAGTTTTTTCATAAAAAATTAAAATCTACAAAAAATAGTACGCAACATTGGTAAACAATTATGTTCGGTTCTCGAAATCTCGCGAACAATAGAAGATATTGACTTCAAATTAATTTAATTCATCCAATTTGTATTTGTTTATATAAGATCGCACACCAGGATCTTTTTTAATATGAAATGTATGGCTTTTATTTACATATATTACATAAATTCTACTTTTTGCTTCATTTTTAACAAATTAATGTGGACAACAAAGCTCGAACCTTATAGAGGGCATAAACAACATATGTATATGTAAATATGGTTTGTATTTAAGCAGGCATCTATGTGTTGCTTAAGCCGATAGATTTTTGTATTGCTCCAGAAGGGTACCCCACGTTATTTTGGTACATTTTTTTCAAAATTCGATGTATCCAAAATGGGTCATTAGTTTTTTACGAAACTGTATATTAATTAGTTCAAAATAACTGCATACCAAAAATATATATTTTAACTAAAATTGAAAAATTGTATGTGTACAAAATTAATTTAAAAAGTAAACTGCTCTAAAGATTTTCAAATAAGAATTTTGAAACATTAAGGTTTTTTTTGACAAATCAAATTTTGGAAACAAGCTTTTTTAACAGGTACATTTTTAAATTTAAAAATACAGGAAATATTTTAAATAGTCTTGGTTTGTCAATTGAACTGATTTGTTCTAAAATTGCCTCTACCTTCTACACGAAGAGACATAGACCCCCATTTCGCTAGTCAAAAGTGCACGTACGTATATTTTAAAACAGTAGTAAAACGATATGTTTATTTCAAATTTATAAAAAAATTATTCCTAAGTTAAAAACTTTGCTTTGGCATACAAAAATTGGATTTGCTAGAATTTACATAGATATATCTTTAGACTGAGACAAAGGCATCAAATTTATGTAAGTACAATTACAAATGCTAATACTTCTCTAAAAATAAAGATCCAAATAAAGTCTTTTACCTTATTAAAAGTAAACATTTGCTTATACCCTTGATCATTCAAAATTGTTGATAGGAAGGTCCTTCTTTTAATAAATACCTAAATAGGTATATCATAAGAACTTACGTTAAAACGCAAAAACGTAAAATTCGCATTAAAACGTAAAATTCACGTTCACGTTAGAACGTAAAAACGTGAAATTCAGGTTCACGTTAAAACGTAAAATTCACGTTCACGTTAAAACGCAAAAACGTAAAATTCGCGTTAAAACGTAAAATTCACGTTCATGTTAAAACGTAAAAACGTAAAATTCACGTTCACGTTAAAACGCAAAAAACGTAAAATTCACGTTAAACGTAAAATTCACGTTAAACGTAAAATTCACGTTCACGTTAAATCGCAAAAACGTAAAATTCACGTTCATGTTAAAACGTAAAAACGTAAAATTCACGTTCACGTTAAAACGCAAAAAACGTAAAATTCACGTTAAACGTAAGATTCACGTTCACGTTAAAACGCAAAAACGTAAAATTCACGTTCACGTTAAAACGCAAAAACGTAAAATTCACGTTCGGAACGCAAAAATCACCATAGGAAACTGAACAAAATCATGAACAGAACATGATGTTTAAGAGTTAAGTTTTTTCAGAAAAGGTGGTCCATATGAGTGAAGAGAGAAAAGAATCGTTAAGTAAAAAGACATGTTAATTTTTTTAATATTTTTTTTATTTTTTAATTAAATTTTAAGGCCAATGCCACAAGATCAGTTTTACATTTCATTTTCAAGTTCTATTCGATAATGACGCCAAGCTAGTGTATTTATATTATTGGTACATATAAATCTTTTGTCATCAGAACAACTTAAACTTACTTTGTTTATACATTCGGTGTATATAGTATGGTGTTTAGATCTAAAGTTCAACATTTTACTATAGAAGTTTTGTTTGTGTAGCAAACAGTCTCTGTAATTTTGTAAAGACATTTTTTTACAGCTGCTGATTTGACACCCTTAGCCTATTTTATTAGTGCTGCATCTTCTATGTCTATACTATACATTTTAGCTCTTAATCCTATAAATTCCTTCATTATTCTACCATTCTTTTTCATCCTTCATAAATCCTAACTTTTTCACATTGAGCTGGGGCAATACCGTAGCAGTTTTGGGGTGGATAGTCTGAAGTATCAAATTTATCTATTATATCATTTCTTATATCATTGTAAAAATCATCTGTTCTTATTTTATAAATAAATGAATCGGTATCCATGTAGGCCAGATGTAGGTTGTCAGTAAATTTAGGTTTCATGTATGCATAATGAAAGTCGTACACTTTATACTTTGAAATCTCCAAAACACAAAAACCTAAGTATATAGGCTTATTATATACACTGTAAATTCGTTTTAACTGAATAGCAGCCATGGTTTTCGAAAATTCTAATATGCTATGAAAATTAGGTTTAGCTATAAGAGCGCGACTGCCGAGATGGGTGCCTTTGCTTTCTATTGAATCGACAATTCGAACATCTTTTCGTTTGTCTACATTTTCCATAGTTTTTCCGAATACAGCATTATTACAAAGTTTACGCTGATCCTTTTCAAACTTTGTGGTGGTTTTTTTTCTTAGTTCATTGTTTAAATCAATATATTTTTTCAGCCATTGAAATTGTTTGAATTGCATCACTCTATGAATTTTCTTAAGCACCAAACCATTATCAAGGCATTGAATTAATGTTTTGTGATGAATTATATAATTAACTTTATTATTCAAATCAGCAATCTGATGCTTTAGAATTTTTGAATGGAATAAATTTTGAGGATGTTTAAAGTCAACGGAAATAAAAATATTTTAAAAATATTTAAATAGGGTTAGCACTATATTTCTATAAGGATGAATGCCGGCAATTAAAATTTACGATTATAATACGTGCATTGATATATCAAGACCCTGATACATCGTTACCATCATGTCACTCATCTGACTAATAGGACTTGACCATCTATATCTATTGCTTTAGGATTTTTCCTGGATTGAGGTAATAATTAGTATCGGGTGATTTTTTTGAGGTTAGGATTTTCATGCATTAGTATTTGACAGATCACGCGGGATTTCAGACATGGTGTCAAAGAGAAAGATGCTCAGTATGCTTTGACATTTCATCATGAATAGACTTACTAACGAGCAACGCTTGCAAATCATTGAATTTTATTACCAAAATCAGTGTTCGGTTCGAAATGGGTTTCGCGCTTTACGCAAATTTTATGCGTTTTTTTTTTAAAAAAAGTTCTCAAGCTCTTAAAAAATCACCCATTATGTATTTATTGTCCTCCATTGAAAAGAGGACATTGTTTAACATAATGGGTATGGTAAGATACAATTTTTCTCGTTCTGCTTCCTTTATACAAAATACTTGAAAATTATGATCAAACGTCATCATGTTATCATAAAGGTATATGATGCCTTGTGGCAAGCAGATCTGGTTGAAATGATACCTTACAGCGATAAAAACAATGGATTTAATTATTTGATGACAGTTATCGATGCTTTTTCAAAATTTGCTTGGGTTCTCCCAATGAAAAACAAAAAATGCATTACTATTTCAAAAGGAATGGATGAAATATTTACTAATTCTTCTAGGATGCCAAAGAACTTGCAGACTGATGATGGAAAGGAATTTTTCAATACAAACTTCAACAGTTTGATGGAAAAACATAAAATTAATCAATATTCTACATTCAGCTCATTGAAGGCTTCAATTATTGAAAGATTTAATAGAACCTATAAGGAAAAAATGTGGAAAGAATTTAGTTTCAATGGAAGCTATAAGTGGATAAATATTTATAAGAAATTGCTTTATGATTATAATCATTCTTTCCACCGAACCATTAAATGTAAACCTGCAGATGTAAACAAGAAAAATTCAAAGTCAATGTTATCACTTTTCAAAAATAAGAAAGAAGTGTTTAGTAAAAGGAAATTCAAAGTTGGTGATAACGTAAGAATTAGCAAGTATAAACATATATTCGAAAAAGGTTATACACCCAACTGAACTACTGAGGTTTTTAAAATAAGAAAAGTCCAAGCAACAAAACCTATAACATATCTTCTCGAAGACTTTCAAGGAAGACCTATTCAAGGAGGCTTTTATGAACTAGAACTGCTGAAAACTGATTGTGGCGATGTATATCTAGTTGAAAAAGTTCTACAAACGAGAGGAAATAAAGTTTTTGTAAAATGGTTGGGATTCCCACCAGAACATAACTCTTGGATCGATAAAAACAAAATTCTGTAAAATTAATAAAAGAAATAAATTTGATTTTTAAAAATTTTAATTTTGACTCTTTTTCTTATACGTATATATACATATATTTGCTTATAAATTATATTAACATAAAATTATTTATATTTTTGTAAATTTCAGCTCAAACGTTGATCCACGTTGATATGTTTTCTCTAACGCATAAGAGCCTCCTCCAATTAGTAATATGCTTTCTGTGGACAGCTTTGAGTATCTTATCGGTAAAAAGACCTATAAGAAAAAAAAATAATTTTCAAGTATTTTGTATAAAGGAAGCAGAACGAGAAAAATTGTATCTTACCATATATTCGCCAAGATCCGCTACGATTCTATCACCCCACACCGTGTCGTAACCTTTTGCAAGGTATAAATGTTATATTTTAGATCCATTTTCAACTCCGATAGCTTCTTTGTTGGCTTGAATCCACTGGCTAGGGTTAATGAATTTGCTTCAAAAGCAGCGAAATCATCCAGACTAAAAACGGAGTATTCTGCTTCATCGGGGGTAGGAAAGTAGTCATATACAGGATATGATCCTAAATGTCGTATTACACATTGCAAAAGGTTTCTTTGGGGTGAAAAGTAACTAATGAAAAGAAGTATTGGGGTAATAATACATGCATATATCATATTGATTGCTAATAGTAGAACAATAGAGTTTTTCCTCGCATTCATTCATGTAGTTAACCTTATCATAAATTTGTATTGTTGACACTTGGAATATCATCGGTGTATATAAGGAAGCAGTTGGATAAATTTATGTATAGCGATCATCATGAATGCATATTTTAATTATCGGCATCCATCCCTATAGATAAAATAATGTGTTGACCTTATTGACATATGTACATTTGTATTCCGCAATAAAAATAACCCTTGGATCATTTTTCAGGATTTTAATGATAAGGGACAGGGTTTAGTAATATGATTGACATGATGCTAGCAAAGCAATAGATAAAGGTATAGCCCTATTAGACAAATGAATGATATGATGGTAGTGAGGTATTAGGCTTTTGTTATACTAATTATTACCTCAATTTAGGAAAAATCCTAAAGCAATAGATATAGATGGTCAAGTCCTATTAGTCAGATGAGTGACATGATGGTAACGATGTATCAGGGTCTTGATATATCAATGCACGTATTATAATCGTAAATTTTAATTGCCGGCATTCATCCTTATAGAAATATAGTGCTAACCCTATTTAAATATTTTTAAAATATTTTTTTTTCCGTTGACTTTAAACATCCTCAAAATTTATTCCATTCAAAAATTCTAAAGCATCAGATTGCTGATTTGAATAATAAAGTTAATTATATAATTCATCACAAAACATTAATTCAATGCCTTGATAATGGTTTGGTGCTTAAGAAAATTCATAGAGTGATGCAATTCAAACAATTTCAATGGCTGAAAAAATATATTGATTTAAACAATGAACTAAGAAAAAAAAACACCACAAAGTTTGAAAAGGATCAGCGTAAACTTTGTTATAATGCTGTATTCGGAAAAACTATGGAAAATGTAGACAAACGAAAAGATGTTCGAATTGTCGATTCAATAGAAAGCAAAGGCACCCATCTCGGTAGTCGCGCTCTTATAGCTAAACCTAATTTTCATAGCATATTAGAATTTTCGAAAACCATGGCTGCTATTCAGTTAAAACGAATTTACAGTGTATATAATAAGCCTATATACTTAGGTTTTTGTGTTTTGGAGATTTCAAAGTATAAAGTGTACGACTTTCATTATGCATACATGAAACCTAAATTTACTGACAACCAGGGCCGGACAAAGCATATGTGCAAGATGTGCAAATGCACAGGGCGCAGAATTCTGGGGGCGCATTGCCAGGAGCAAGAAAATGTAATCTGATCTTGCAAACAAATATGTACTACTACATATTTGCCATTCTTTAACCACAAACATTCTTAAAATAATCTCAAAAAAACATCCATCACAACTGTCCTAAGTTATCTCTTGCGCACTAACTAACATCACTTTCATTGTTGCATTCAATGAAAATTTAACTCAAGATATCGCAGAACTAAAAATTCTACCTACCTCATTTCCAAATATTTCACCCTGTTCGTACAAGAGAAAAAAAGAAAAAAATCTCAACACAAAAAAATTCCATGCAAGAGAAAAGAAGAAAAAATCTCAACACAAAAAAGTTCCATGCCACCTCATATGTGCAAGATATATTTTATGCACACCGAGTCCCAAAATTAACATAGAAGTATGACGAAGCAAAATACTTATTCATATTGAATCGTATGGGCTAGAACGTGCAGGTTTTGTATCACGCACAGTACCCTGTATGTGAGACTCACATGAGACATTGTGAGTTCTCATCTACAAAGAAAACAACAAAAAAAATATATGCTGTTTGCTGTGTCTTTGATTTGTAGTAGAAGGTAGCACAGAATACAGAAACCTACCTGCGCTCTTTTTTCAGAGACATTTTTTTGTTGTTTTCTTTGTAGATGAGAACTCACAATGTCTCATGTGAGTCTCACATACAGGGTCATAGAGGAAATATATTATCTAGAGTCCCGACTGGTACCCGTCTTGCCTGAAACACCCTCAAATTTTGTTTGAGGTAACTCTCTTAAAAGCCCGTAACAACTACATAGAATCTGCATTTTCCCATTAGAAATGCACGGGACAACTAACACATGCTTATGCTAATGGGCAAAATTCGCTCAATTTAGTTTGTAGGCCGAAAGAGAGCAAACCCATTAAGTCGGGACTCTAGATAATATATTTCCTCTATGTACAGGGTACTGTGCGTGATACAAAACCTGCACGTTCTAGCCCATACGATTCAATATGAATAGGTATTTTGCTTCGTCATACTTCTATGTTAATTTTGGGACTCGGTGTGCATAAAATATATCTTGCACATATGAGGTGGCATGGAACTTTTTGTGTTGAGATTTTTTCTCTTGTATGAACAGGGTGATATATTTGGAAATTAGGTAGGTAGGTGTCTTTGCTACAAATAATGGTGAATGGATGTGCAAGTTTTCTTTTTTGCACACTGAGTATCGAAACTAACATGGGAGATATTTAAAAAAAAACTTATTTATACGGAATCATATGGATCAGAGCGTGCAGGTTTTCTTATTGCACACTGTGTAAGAGTTAAGTGCCTGATTACAGGAGATGAAATTTTTAATAGAATGGAAAAGGAGCATAGAGCTTAAAAATTAAAGAGGGATGATTCTATTTGGAGTCGAATTGTTCTTGCGCAGGCAGTTTGTTTTTTTTTGTTTGAAAGTTAATGACTATTGTAACGGCTACTTTTAATGTATATCTAGTCTGGTGCAGAATGCAGATTGTTTCAATTGTTTTTTCGCTTTGTTGGTTAATTAATATTAAATAAATAGCTACCAGTTTTTAATAGAAGTGACGTATTTTGAAGACAAGACAAGCCAAAGTTATGATAATGGTTCGAATATGAATATGAAAGGAAAAGAAGCGGGTGTTCAGAATCGAATTCGAACCCTGGAACCAAGAGCATTTTTGGTTCCATGTTGCCCGCATTCCTTAAATTTAGTGGTTAATGATGCTGCTCGGTTCTCATTTTATGCAGTTAAAATTTTCGATACAATTCAATGTTTGTTTAACTTTTTTTCAATTCAAGAAATATATGAAGCCCTATAGAATTAAGAAATCTAGAGGCAAAAAACATTGCAGAACCGTTAGGAAATAAAATTTTTGATTTTACATTTATTTGCTGCCTGCTAATTTGGTTTGATATTTTAGAAAATATAAATTAAACTAGTAAATATTTGCAAAGTTCGTCCGTTAATCTGTCAACTGGCATAACAGTTTTAGAAAATACAAAAAACAGTTTGATTTTAATGCGTTCCGATGAAAAATTTAATGAGTAGGTATGTTCAATTAACCGAGCGTATTGCTAGTTCCCTAGAAATACCAAATATGTTTCTTGTAGCTTCATCATTGCGATCTCAACGGAGAAAAATACTTTATGCTGATGAATGTCCTGAAACTATATTAGCCGAAACAAAGATTCAAAGTTGAATTTTTTTTCAAATACTTGAAAGGTTTGATACGTATAGTATCAATTTTACATTTTTGAGTAACATAAGCGAATGTTTAAAAAATAAAAATGTACGTGCTTCATGCCTTAATTTGCAGAATGTTTTAACATAAAGTAGTTTTAAATATTTAGATGGAGAAGAATTGTTTTAAGAGTTAACCGTAATATCCCAGCTTGTTACGCCACAAAGCTCAAGTTTAGATATGTTAAATTTTATTTTTAGTTCAAACCTTGAAGATTTTGCTCCGAATTTAGTAACTGCTCTCCAAATCCTTAATACAATCCCGGTCACGGTAGCTTCAGGAGAACGTAGTTTTTCTAAACTTAAAATTATTAAAAATTATCTTAGGACAACCATGACTCAAGAGAGATTGGTAGGTTTATCTATAATGTTAATTGAAAAGAAATTATTAAATTCTTTAGACTTTGATGATCTCATTTCTGAATTTGCAAAATGTAAGGCCAGAAAAGTAAGTTTCCAAGTTTAAAAGTTTCCCCTCTGCTCATTTCTTCGCTGCGTTTTAGTTTAATGGTTTAGGCCTCCTGGGGATACCTCAATAAAAAAAAACGCATTGAAAGTCTACCTCCTGGGTAATCTGGGAAAGGCTTATGCTTGTGTATCAGTTTATGTGTAAAAAAAATATAAAAAAGGGGCGCTTTCTACAAATCTTGCACAGGGCGCAAGTTTGGCTTGGGCCGGCCCTGCTGACAACCTACATCTGGCCTACATGGATACCGATTCATTTATTTATAAAATAAGAACAGATGATTTTTACAATGATATAAGACATGATATAATAGATAAATTTGATACTTCAGACTATCCACCCCAAAACTGCTACGGTATTGCCCCAGCTCAATGTGAAAAAGTTAGGATTTATGAAGGATGAAAAAGAATGGTAGAATAATGTAGGAATTTATAGGATTAAGAGCTAAAATGTATAGTATAGACATAGAAGATGCAGCACTAATAAAAAAGGCTAAGGGTGTCAAATCAGCAGCTGTAAAAAAATGTCTTTACAAAATTACAGAGACTGTTTGCTACACAAACAAAACTTCTATAGTAAAATGTTGAACTTTAGATCTAAACACCATATTATATACACCGAATGTATAAACAAAGTAAGTTTAAGTTGTTCTGATGACAAAAGATTTATATGTACCAATAATATAAATACACTAGCTTGGCGTCATTATCGAATAGAACTTGAAAATGAAATGTAAAACTGATCTTGTGGCATTGGCCTTAAAATTTAATTAAAAAATAAAAAAAATATTAAAAAAATTAACATGTCTTTTTACTTAACGATTCTTTTCTCTCTTCACTCATATGGACCACCTTTTCTGAAAAAACTTAACTCTTAAACATCATGTTCTGTTCATGATTTTGTTCAGTTTCCTATGGTGATTTTTGCGTTCCGAACGTGAATTTTACGTTTTTGCGTTTTAACGTGAACGTGAATTTTACGTTTTTGCGTTTTAACGTGAACGTGAATTTTACGTTTTTGCGTTTTAACGTGAACGTGAATTTTACGTTTTTGCGTTTTAACGTGAACGTGAATTTTACGTTTTTACGTTTTAACGTGAACGTGAATTTTACGTTTTTACGTTTTAACATGAACGTGAATTTTACGTTTTAACGCGAATTTTACGTTTTTGCGTTTTAACGTGAACGTGAATTTTACGTTTTTACGTTTTACAATAAACGTGAATTTTACGTTTTAACGCGAATTTTACGTTTTTGCGTTTTAACGTGAACGTGAATTTTACGTTTTAACGTGAACGTGAATTTCACGTTTTTACGTTTTAACGTGAACGTGAATTTTACGTTTTAACGCGAATTTTACGTTTTTGCGTTTTAACGTAAGTTCTTATGATATACCTATTTAGGTATTTATTAAAAGAAGGACCTTCCTATCAACAATTTTGAATGATCAAGGGTATAAGCAAATGCTTACTTTTAATAAGGTAAAAGACTTTATTTGGATCTTTATTTTTAGAGAAGTATTAGCATTTGTAATTGTACTTACATAAATTTGATGCCTTTGTCTCAGTCTAAAGATATATCTATGTAAATTCTAGTAAATCCAATTTTTGTATGCCAAAGCAAAGTTTTTAACTTAGGAATAATTTTTCTATAAATTTTGAAATAAACATAACGTTTTACTACTGTTTTAAAATATACGTACGTGCACTTTTGACTAGCGAAATGGGGGTCTATGTCTCTTCGTGTAGAAGGTAGAGGCAATTTTAGAACGAATCAGTTCAATTGACAAACCAAGACTATTTAAAATATTTCCTGTATTTTTAAATTTAAAAATGTACCTGTTGAAAAAGCTTGTTTCCAAAATTTGATTTGTCAAAAAAAAACCTTAATGTTTCAAAATTCTTATTTGAAAATCTTTAGAGCAGTTTACTTTTTAAATTAATTTTGTACACATACAATTTTTTCAATTTTAGTTAAAATATATATTTTTGGTATGCAGTTATTTTGAACTAATTAATATACAGTTTCGTAAAAAACTAATGACCCATTTTGGATACATCGAATTTTGAAAAAAATGTACCAAAATAACGTGGGGTACCCTTCTGGAGCAATACAAAAATCTATCGGCTTAAGCAACACATAGATGCCTGCTTAAATATAAACCATATTTACATATACATATGTTGTTTATGCCCTCTATAAGGTTCGAGCTTTGTTGTCCACATTAATTTGTTAAAAATGAAGCAAAAAGTAGAATTTATGTAATATATGTAAATAAAAGCCATACATTTCATATTAAAAAAGATCCTGCTGTGCGATCTTATATAAACAAATACAAATTGGATGAATTAAATTAATTTGAAGTCAATATCTTCTATTGTTCGCGAGATTTCGAGAACCTAACATAATTGTTTACCAATGTTGCGTACTATTTTTTGTAGATTTTAATTTTTTATGAAAAAACTGACTGTTGGACTTTTATAAAAAAATCACTGTGAGATTAAATTAGTTTGAAGCCAATATTTTTTTAATTTTTGTAAAGATATTTGAGTCGAAAGTAATTTTTTACTTTTAGTAATGTTTTTTATTTATTGCAAGAAAACTGTCAATTCGATTTTTCTCAAAATTTAAGTGAAAGTTGAAAACAATATTTTTATTGCTAAAATATTCGAGGTGACAAATATGTTTGTTCAGTTTTTTTGATTTATAAAAACCCGTTAATTTGATTTTTTTTCCAAAAACTATACTAGTTTTGTATCGCGTTACAATATACATATAATATAAAATTTAATTCAAGTCTCTAGCGTTATTGGTTCGTGATATATTTAGGGTTAACCAAAGTTTTCCCCTTTTTTTAAATTGCTTTGGTATAAAAACCACCCACTCAATTTTTTTTAGAGTCCTTTCTGCATCTTTCTGTATTATTATCTGTATAACAAAATTTATTTGAAGTCGATATCTCTATTGGTTCTTGAGCTATGGACGACGAAAAAAACTTCCCGAACGTATACGTATACACGCACGCACAGGCATCTCTCTAAAAATCTTTTATTTCGACTCTAGGGACCTTGAAACGTCGAGAAAACGGACCGATTACAATAACTTCCTATGGGAATTTAAGAACACTTAACGCAAATCGGCTCTTACCCTTAATATCCAAATTTTAGGTCAATCAACCTAATGCCTTGGGGTGAAGGTACGGGCCAGGACGGAATCAGTGGACTCACTTTTTTCTACTTCTCTACCATTGAAATGTCATTTTTGATTCTTGAGTTCGACATTTTTTACGAATGCAAAACTTGCCTATATGACGCAAGTAAAAAAATTAATTTCAGACCATGATTTTCTAAATTGTGAAATTAAGTCATAAATTGACTTTAAATATCTGAAGAATCCTTCATCTTAACAAGGTTATAACACCAAGGTTGTGAAATAACATGAGTAATTATCATTGATATAATTTTGCGTTTAATGTTAAAAAATTATTGGTTGGTAAGTGGCACAAAAAAAACTGCGAAATCGTATAAAAGAAAATTTCAAATCAATACAAAAATAAATACTTCGACACTACATTTACGAAAATAGGTATACTTACTAATAGTTAATAAGTTAAAAAAACTTTCAATTGGATTTTCCTAAGAGTCACACATCTTAAAATAGAAGAGCTGACAAAATTGTATTAAAGGTACCTACAACAGCAAACAACATATACCTACCTATACCTACCTAAATATAAACTAATTTTTTTTTTATTTATGCCTAAGGTCCCAGCTTTATTGTTTACATTTATTTATTAAAAATAATAAAACAAAAGGAGAATTGGAACATAAAAAGACACAAATTTCAATTATCAAATTAATCAAATTATCTGAACCAACATAAAGAATGCATTTTTGTTTTTATTTTAATTTTAAACTACATACATAGGTATTTATAAATACTGTACCTACCTATCTACTAATCTCAAACAAAATGCTAAGTGTACGGATATTATCGCACTGTCCAAATACTAGTAGGAATTCCCTATGAAATTTCATAAATTACCTGCCTACCTACCAATATCTTTTATATCTAAAATTTGAATTTAAAATAAAACATAAAGAATACATTTTTGTTTTTATTTTTATTTTAAATTACATACATACATAGGTATTTATAAATACTGTACCTACCTATCTACTAATCTCAAACAAAATGCTAAGTGTACGGATATTATCGCACTGTCCAGATACTAGTAGGAATTCCCTATGAAATTTCATAAATTACCTGCCTACCTACCAATATCTTTTATATCTAAAAATTGAATTTAAAATAAAACCCACATCCTGGAAAAAATCACCTACCAGTTGATATTTATCTACAAAAAAAAAAAAACACCAGCAAAAATATACAAAACTATAACCAAACGTATAACTATCCCAATATGTTTCTTCTTCACAAAAATCGCATCGTAGCTTCGTATACATAATACAACCATTTTTCATATACAAAGATCGTACACAGGTAGAAGCAGAGTCATGAATGTAAATAAAAACAAAAATCAGTACAAGATCTTAAACAGCTGATGTAAGCATACAAAAATTTCATTCATCCCCTTATTAGACACAATATTAAGACATTGCCGTTTTTCATATAAAAATGCATTGATATAAAGAAATTACAAAAACAAATTCATCGACCTTCATGTGGAAGCTTAGTATATGAAAACATATACAAGGATAGATTCAAATAGAATGAAATTAACTGTCTCCCTTATTCTGCTGGCTGCTCTCGGTCCACGATACTAACGCCAACGACGGCGGCGGCGCGGCGCGCGTCCGGTCGCGCAAAAATATGTCTGCCCATGAGAGTACTATAGTTTTCATTTACAAAGGTTGTGCTATCCAAAAAATCCAACTATGAATTTTACGTTTTTACGTTCTAACGTTTGCTAAGCATGGTCTAGAACGTTAGTTTTCATATACGAAGGTTGTGCTATCCAAAAAATCCAACTATGAAAGTATATTCCACAACCAATTTTTCACTGTAAATCCAATCCCCCAACCAATGTTGAAATGAAAAAAAAAATACAGATGGTGCTAGAAGATGCCGGTGATTAGCATAGATCAGAACCCTGGTGCTGCACCGGTGCACCGGTGTTCCAGAACCCTCTAGTTACAACTACTAGTATTATTAGAACAAAATGTCATATGTCACATATGTATATATAAATAAAATAATATACATATATTAGTAGTTGTAACTAGAGGGTACGAGTTCACCGGTGCACCGGTGCAGCACCGGTGCACCGGTGCTGCACCAGGGTTCTGATCTTTGCTAAATACCGGTGCACCGGTGCTGCACCAGGGTTCTGATCTATGCTAAATACCGGTGCACCGGTGCACCGGTGCTGCACCAGGGTTCTGATCTATGCTAAACACCGGTGCACCGGTGCAGCACCAGGGTTCTGATCTATGCTAATCACCGGCATCTTCTAGCACCATCTGTATTTTTTTTTCATTTCAACATTGGTTGGGGGATTGGATTTTCAGTGAAAAATTGAATGAATTAAACGCAAAAAACGTAAAATTCGCGTTAAAACGTAAAATTCACGTTCACGTTAAAACGCAAACAACGTAAAATTCACGTTCACGTTAAAACGCAAAAAACGTAAAATTCACGTTAAAACGTAAAATTCACGTTAACGTTAAAACGCAAAAAACGTAAAATTCACGTTAAAACGTAAAATTCACGTTCACGTTAAAACGCAAAAAATGTAAAATTCACGTTAAAACGTAAAATTCACGTTAACGTTAAAACGCAAAAAACGTAAAATTCACGTTAAAACGTAAAATTCACGTTCACGTTAAAACGCAAAAAACGTAAAATTCGCGTTAAAACGTAAAATTCACGTTCACGTTAAAATGTAAACAACGTAAAATTCACGTTCACGTTAAAACGCAAAAACGTAAAATTCGCGTTAAAACGTAAAATTCACGTTCACGTTAATACGCAAAAACGTAAAATTCACGTTCGGAACGCAAAAATCACCATAGGAAACTGAACAAAATCATGAACAGAACATGATGTTTAAGAGTTAAGTTTTTTCAGAAAAGATGGTCCATATGAGTGAAGAGAGAAAAGAATCGTTAAGTAAAAAGACATGCTAATTTTTTATTATTTTTTTTTATTTTTTTTTAATTAAATTTTAAGGCCACTGCCACAAGATCAGTTTTACATTTCATTTTCAAGTTCTATTCGATAATGACCCCAAGCTAGTGTATTTATATTATTGCTACATATAAATCTTTTGTCATCAGAACAACTTAAACTTAATTTGTTTATACATTCGGTGTATATAGTATGGTGTTTAGATCTAAAGTTCAACATTTTACTATAGAAGTTTTGTTTGTGTAGCAAACAGTCTCTGTAATTTTGTAAAGACATTTTTTTTACAGCTGCTGATTTAACACCCTTAGCCTTTTTTATTAGTGCAGCATCTTCTATGTCTATACTATACATTTTAGCTCTTAATCCTATAAATTCTTTCATTATTCTACCATTATTTTCATCCTTCATAAATCCCAACTTTTTCACATTGAGCTGGGCAATACCGTAGGGGTTTTGGGGTGGATAGTCTGAAGTATCAAATTTATCTATTATATCATTTCTTATATCATTGTAAAAATCATCTGTTCTTATTTTATAAATAAATGAATCGGTATCCATGTAGGCCAGATGTAGGTTATCAGTAAATTTAGGTTTCATGTAGGCATAATGAAAGTCGTACATTTTATACTTTGAAATCTCCAAAACACAAAAACATAAGTATATATGCTTATTATATACACTATGAATTCTCTTTAACTGAATAGCAGCCATGGTTTCCGAAAATTCTAATATGCTATGAAAATTAGGTTTAGCTATAAGAGCGCGACTACCGAGATGGGTACCTTTGCTTTCTATTGAATCGGCAATTCGAACATCTTTTCGTTTGTCTACATTTTCCATAGTTTTACCGAATACAGCATTATTGCAAAGTTTACGCTGATCCTTTTCAAACTTTGTGGTGGCTTTTTTTCTTAGTTCATTGTTTAAATCAATATATTTTTTCACCCATTGAGATTGTTTGAATTGCATCACTCTATGAATTTTCTTAAGCACTAAACCATTATCAAGGCATTGAATTAATGTTTTGTAATGAATTATATAATTAACTTTATTATTCAAATCAGCAATTAATTTCTTATTGGATTTACCAGACAATGAAATGTTTGAAGGACAGAATGGAAGATCATTGTGATTATCATGTATTTCTATGGGATACTCGAGATCCACTTCTAAAACATAACCAATGTTTATATTTGAAATTAACCAGCCTTTAATCTCATCTAAATTAGTTGGAGGTTCAACCCATTTAAAGTCTGAATGTGGGAGGTAATCAGACATAGCCCAACCGTATAGGTTATTAGCATCCAAGTACATTAAATAATCAGATGGTTTGCTTGAATCATAATCAACCATATATTTATTATTTGCTTTACAATGTCGCAAGCTACATTGTGTTAAACCTCCTCTTATACCCTTAGCGAAAAAGTTATACATGTTAATGTCTGTCAAAAGTTCAAGCTTAACACCTGTTTCTTTCAACATAGCATCCCACGAAAAACCTGGCAATGTATAATAGTGACAGGGGTCTAGACCATAAATTTTTCTAGAATCAATTCTAAATTTTTCAAAAATGTCTGATAAAATTAAGACGTCTGTAATTAAATAGTGTTCAAGATATTCTCTTAAATTACTACATTTAAAATGTGACCAAACTTTCTCAGCATGATTATAATCATCTTGGTTACAATCCTCTTCAACCAAAGAATTTCTAAATGATTCTATTGGAGGAAGTTCTGTCTCAATTAATTTTTCTATAGAATCTATATAATCATAGCATAAAACACCCTTACGAGTCATAAGTTGAATAGATTCATCATCTTTGAAAAATGTTGATAAAATTTTAAAATCTTTTTTTTTCATCAAGAGTTTTTGCTATCTTATCTATACTTGAAGGTAAAAATCTAAATGAGTCTAAGAACCGTAATTCTAGAAACTCGCTCTGCTCACTATTTATTAATAGTTTTGTTGATATGGATATATATTTCTCTTTGTTGAGAGGAATAATATTGATAAACCCTTTGATATTACCCAGCTCTTTTATGAATAAATGAGAATCATAACCGGTCAAATTATGAAAAAAAAATTGGAATGAATTTAGGTATCTTATAGTTTAAGTTACAATTTGAATGCGCTGCTCCTCTGAATTTACCAGTCAAGTGATCATGATCTCGTACCTTTACGTCGCCCCATACTGCCTTCTTACAAATATGACATCTTGTTGCCTGCTGAAATTTGATTTCATCCTGGGGTGTCATGTTAATTTTGATCTTCTTACTCAAATAATGTCGATGAATATGTTTGGAGTCTTCAATCAAGTTCGTAACAAAAACTCGTACACAGTCTTCACCTAGAGTAAAAAAAAAAAACAATTTTTATATTACAGCGCTCATAATTTTCATATAGCATAAGAGATAAATCCTTTAAAACAAATTTACTTACCGGTGTATTTGAACAATTTATTTAGAGATGGATCAAATGAGCATTTGATAAAGTATGAAACAGCAATCGGGACATGTTTTTTAATCGATGTAGTCGATGATTGTGAGGGATCAGGTTGGCAGCTATCAATATTCACCAGCATGCATTCAAAATCTGCATAGATGGCAAATGGGACTTCGAGTGACCTCGATTGATGCTCAAACTGTAGTATATTATTTGTCTCATTTGGTAGGGTTGTCACAATTTTGTTGCATTCAGTTTCATGCTTCTCAAATCCTTTATCCGTGTTGAATATCAGCAGACATGAATTACACATTCTAATTGATCGTTTACCATGATTTATTTGAGCTCCTATTAATCTGGACATATTTTTTATCCACACATAGTGATTGTTTTCGCCTTCTTGTATAAGTAACAAGTTTATGTGTAGGTCTCTCTTATGGTTAGAATTATAATATGGACCTACAACTCTATAGTTTTCTCCAGTTCCATTTTTTTCTACTCCGAACACATTTACACTTATTGCAGGGTTTAGAGTTTCAAAAATCGAAATATCTTTAAGTTTCAAAGGGAAAACTAAATTTGTAAAGTTAACTAGAGTTCCATTCATTAAACTTATCACTCCGTTTTGAATGTTTTCAATCTGATATTTACTAGCTCTATGCGAATTGTCATCTATGGGGGAAAGAGCTGATATAACTGCCCATTTGAAACAGAATTTATCATTATTTCGCACATTAACACAGGCTTGTTTCAATTCAATACTTCTCGGCAGTTTTAAGTAACTTGAACCTCTTAAGGGTTTATATTCGTTAATATTGACTTCAATATGTTTTATACAAAATAGTGTCCATCCAGAATCTTTATCCTCAAACTCTTCACTTTTAGTCTCAATGATCTTACTCATATTTTCAAGTATATCTTCCAAGTTATCATTTTGAAGAGCTATCTGCATTGGACATTTAAAAGATTTTATACTTATCTCAGTTGTTTCTGATTCTTCATGCACTGTTATATATTTTATAAACTCTGCAAACAGCTCAATGCTGAACTTTACACCTCCTTTTGTTTCAAACGATTTTCCAATTAGTTGTATAATATCAGTCTTACAACTTTTCAAAAATATATTAATGTCTATTATCCCCTCATCGGTATTTTCTAATGAGTACGTTTCCACTTTACCTTCAAAACAATGCCTTATTCTGTTAAACCGTGTATTAATAACTGGAACTCTACTTTTTCTCTTATGATCATTAGTTCTACTGTGATGTGTCCATTCAGAAGTACTCACGTCTATTTCACAAGTAGCGCATCTACGTTTTTTCGATACGTTCGACGAAGATGGAGGCTCATCATTATCAAGAAGTTTTCTTTTATTATTAGACTTTTCGATTTCATTATTAATTGTCAGATTATCGGAGGGTTTGTTCATATGCTTCTTACGGAAGTGTTCCTTCATTGAATCCGTTCGCGTATACGTTTTTTCACATTGAGGACATTTTATCTTATAACCATGTACAGCTTTTATATGCCTATTAAGAGTTCTCTTTTGTGTAAATTTGCTACTGCATACGTTACAAACAAAATTCGTCATTGTATTATATTAACTTTACAGTTTATACTGAACTGATTGCAAAACACACACTTTTTGGATAACTTTTCTTAGATATGAATATTCTACAAATATCTCTAATAAAATTGAAAAACTGATATGGAGAGCAATGTTCTCTATTCACGATATGGAATAAGACTGTTACTTAGTTAGCATAACATTTATACTTTTATATTACGATAGAAATACGAATTCAATCAAGTCATCCGCATACTATCTATAAAACATACATAAGTCCTACCAAGAGATTTTTATTTTTTTTTATAGTTCTGCGATTGAGATACTCTATAAAATAAAAACTATGGGTTGAACTTTGAGGGAGGAGTCATTTCATAAGTAACACCTTACCACACACCATACGTGTTTCAACATGAAAATTGTAAAAATGTTTGTATGGGGGAGGTGAAAGGAACATTCTCACCCTATGAAAATTGGAAAAAAAATGTTTGTGTGGGGGAGATGAACTATCATCGTTCTCACCCTCAAATACCCCTATCATTCAAACCAATGGTATGTGTGTGTATGTGTGTGTGTAAGAAGATTGAGTGGGGCTACTTCTATAAATAAGAAATGATTTGGTGATAATCAGAATAGTCGATTTCAAGAAGCTACACAGCCAACATAATTTATAATATTATACATAATGATTAATTCCGATGAAGCAGAATACTCCGTTTTTACTCTGGATGATTTCGCTACTTTTGAAGCAAATTCATTAACCCTAGCCAGTGGATTCAAGCCAACAAAGAAGCTATCGGAGTTGGAAATGGGTCTAAAATATACCATTTATACCTTGCGAAAGGTTACGACACGGTGGGGTGATAGAATCGTAGCGGATCTGGGCGAATATACGGTAAGATACAATTTTTCTCGTTATGCTTCCTTTATACAAAATACTTGAAAATTATTTTTTTTTCTTATAGGTCTTTTTACCGATAAGATACTCAAAGCTGTCCACAGAAAGCATATTACTAATTGGAGGAGGCTCTTATGCGTTAGAGAAAACATATCAACATGGATCAACGTTTGAGCTGAAATTTACAAAAATATAAATAATTTTATGTTAATATAATTTATAAGCATATATATGTATGTATATATACGTATAAGAAAAAGAGTCAAAATTAAAATTTTTAAAAATCAAATTTATTTCTTTTATTAATTTTACAGAATTTTGTTTTTATCGATCCAAGAGTTATGTTCTGGTGGGAATCCCAACCATTTTACAAAAACTTTATTTCCTCTCGTTTGTAGAACTTTTTCAACTAGATATACATCGCCACAATCAGTTTTCAGCAGTTCTAGTTCATAAAAGCCTCCTTGAATAGGTCTTCCTTGAAAGTCTTCTAGAAGATATGTTATAGGTTTTGTTGCTTGGACTTTTCTTATTTTAAAAACCTCAGTAGTCCAGTTGGGTGTATAACCTTTTTCGAATATATGTTTATACTTGCTAATTCGTACGTTATCACCAACTTTGAATTTCATTTTACTAAACACTTCTTTCTTATTTTTGAAAAGTGATAACATTGACTTTGAATTTTTCTTGTTTACATCTGCAGGTTTACATTTAATGCTCATCCAATACATTCTTGCGATGAGTATTATGAAGAGATCTTAACTTGTATTTCCATGCTTAAAAGATTCGATAATGTACATTACACTGAAACTATTCACGGACATCATTACTCCAATTGCTGCTGGGCATTCAACCAATGTAAGCTAGGACCTCATACTTGCGCCTGCTATATGCTAGAAAACCGTTTGGTTAGAATTAAGAAATTGATGTTATTATATAAAAGATTGGAATAAAAGCGTACATACATTTATAAAAATATATAAAAGATTTGTTTTATTTATATGAAGTCACTCTTTTTAAATATGAGTAAGCGAAAGGTTGTTGAAGAGTTACATAAGCCTACACGGCGAAATTTCAAACGTCGTCATGTTATCATAAAGGGGTATGATGACTTGTGGCAAGCAGATCTGGTTGAAATGATACCTTACAGCGACCAAAACAATGGATTTAATTATTTGATGACAGTTATCGATGCTTTTTCAAAATTTGCTTGGGTTGTCCCAATGAAAAACAAAAAATGCACTACTATTTCAAAAGGAATGGATGAAATATTTACTAATTCTTCTAGGATTCCAAAGAACTTGCAGACTGATGATGGAAAGGAATTTTTCAATACAAACTTCAAGAGTTTGATGGAAAAACATAAAATTAATCACTATTCTACATTCAGCTCATTGAAGGCTTCAATTATTGAAAGATTTAATAACCTATAAGGAAAAAATGTGGAAAGAATTTAGTTTCAATGGAAGCTATAAGTGGATAAATATTTATAAGAAATTGCTTTATGATTATAATCATTCCTACCACCGAACCATTAAATGTAAACCTGCAGATGTAAACAAGAAAAATTCAAAGTCAATGTTATCACTTTTCAAAAATAAGAAAGAAGTGTTTAGTAAAATGAAATTCAAAGTTGGTGATAACGTACGAATTAGCAAGTATAAACATATATTCGAAAAAGGTTATACACCCAACTGGACTACTGAGGTTTTTAAAATAAGAAAAGCCCAAGCAACAAAACCTATAACATATCTTCTAGAAGACTTTCAAGGAAGACCTATTCAAGGAGGCTTTTATGAACTAGAACTGCTGAAAACTGATTGTGGCGATGTATATCTAGTTGAAAAAGTTCTACAAACGAGAGGAAATAAAGTTTTTGTAAAATGGTTGGGATTCCCACCAGAACATAACTCTTGGATCGATAAAAACAAAATTCTGTAAAATTAATAAAAGAAATAAATTTGATTTTTAAAAATTTTAATTTTGACACTTTTTCTTATACGTATATATACATACATATATATGCTTATAAATTATATTAACATAAAATTATTTATATTTTTGTAAATTTCAGCTCAAACGTTGATCCATGTTGATATGTTTTCTCTAACGCATAAGAGCCTCCTCCAATTAGTAATATGCTTTCTGTGGACAGCTTTGAGTATCTTATCGGTAAAAAGACCTATAAGAAAAAAAAATAATTTTCAAGTATTTTGTATAAAGGAAGCATAACGAGAAAAATTGTATCTTACCGTATATTCGCCCAGATCCGCTACGATTCTATCACCCCACCGTGTCGTAACCTTTTGCAAGGTATAAATGGTATATTTTAGACCCATTTCCAACTCCGATAGCTTCTTTGTTGGCTTGAATCCACTGGCTAGGGTTAATGAATTTGCTTCAAAAGTAGCGAAATCATCCAGAGTAAAAACGGAGTATTCTGCTTCATCGGAATTAATCATTATGTATAATATTATAAATTATGTTGGCTGTGTAGCTTCTTGAAATCGACTATTCTGATTATCACCAAATCATTTCTTATTTATAGAAGTAGCCCCACTCAATCTTCTTACACACACACATACACACACATACCATTGGTTTGAATGATAGGGGTATTTGAGGGTGAGAACGATGATAGTTCATCTCCCCCACACAAACATTTTTTTTTTCCAATTTTCATAGGGTGAGAATGTTCCTTTCACCTCCCCCATACAAACATTTTTACAATTTTCATGTTGAAACACGTATGGTGTGTGGTAAGGTGTTACTTATGAAATGACTCTCCCCTCAAAGTTCAACCCATAGTTTTTATTTTATAGAGTATCTCAATCGCAGAACTATGAAAAAAAATAAAAATCTCTTGGTAGGACTTATGTATGTTTTATAGATAGTATGCGGATGACTTGATTGAATTCGTATTTCTATCGTAATATAAAAGTATAAATGTTATGCTAACTAAGTAACAGTCTTATTCCATATCGTGAATAGAGAACATTGCTCTCCATATCAGTTTTTCAATTTTATTAGAGATATTTGTAGAATATTCATATCTAAGAAAAGTTATCCAAAAAGTGTGTGTTTTGCAATCAGTTCAGTATAAACTGTAAAGTTAATATAATACAATGACGAATTTTGTTTGTAACGTATGCAGTAGCAAATTTACACAAAAGAGAACTCTTAATAGGCATATAAAAGCTGTACATGGTTATAAGATAAAATGTCCTCAATGTGAAAAAACGTATACGCGAACGGATTCAATGAAGGAACACTTCCGTAAGAAGCATATGAACAAACCCTCCGATAATCTGACAATTAATAATGAAATCGAAAAGTCTAATAATAAAAGAAAACTTCTTGATAATGATGAGCCTCCATCTTCGTCGAACGTATCGAAAAAACGTAGATGCGCTACTTGTGAAATAGACGTGAGTACTTCTGAATGGACACATCACAGTAGAACTAATGATCATAAGAGAAAAAGTAGAGTTCCAGTTATTAATACACGGTTTAACAGAATAAGGCATTGTTTTGAAGGTAAAGTGGAAACGTACTCATTAGAAAATACCGATGAGGGGGTAATAGACATTAATATATTTTTGAAAAGTTGTAAGACTGATATTATACAACTAATTGGAAAATCGTTTGAAACAAAAGGAGGTGTAAAGTTCAGCATTGAGCTGTTTTCAGAGTTTATAAAATATATAACAGTGCATGAAGAATCAGAAACAACTGAGATAAGTATAAAATCTTTTAAATGTCCAATGCAGATAGCTCTTCAAAATGATAACTTGGAAGATATACTTGAAAATATGAGTAAGATCATTGAGACTAAAAGTGAAGAGTTTGAGGATAAAGATTCTGGATGGACACTATTTTGTATAAAACATATTGAAGTCAATATTAACGAATATAAACCCTTAAGAGGTTCAAGTTACTTAAAACTGCCGAGAAGTATTGAATTGAAACAAGCCTGTGTTAATGTGCGAAATAATGATAAATTCTGTTTCAAATGGGCAGTTATATCAGCTCTTTCCCCCATAGATGACAATTCGCATAGAGCTAGTAAATATCAGATTGAAAACATTCAAAACGGAGTGATAAGTTTAATGAATGGAACTCTAGTTAACTTTACAAATTTAGTTTTCCCTTTGAAACTTAAAGATATTTCGATTTTTGAAACTCTAAACCCTGCAATAAGTGTAAATGTGTTCGGAGTAGAAAAAAATGGAACTGGAGAAAACTATAGAGTTGTAGGTCCATATTATAATTCTAACCATAAGAGAGACCTACACATAAACTTGTTACTTATACAAGAAGGCGAAAACAATCACTATGTGTGGATAAAAAATATGTCCAGATTAATAGGAGCTCAAATAAATCATGGTAAACGATCAATTAGAATGTGTAATTCATGTCTGCTGATATTCAACACGGATAAAGGATTTGAGAAGCATGAAACTGAATGCAACAAAATTGTGACAACCCTACCAAATGAGACAAATAATATACTACAGTTTGAGCATCAATCGAGGTCACTCGAAGTCCCATTTGCCATCTATGCAGATTTTGAATGCATGCTGGTGAATATTGATAGCTGCCAACCTGATCCCTCAAAATCATCGACTACATCGATTAAAAAACATGTCCCGATTGCTGTTTCATACTTTATCAAATGCTCATTTGATCCATCTCTAAATAAATTGTTCAAATACACCGGTAAGTAAATTTGTTTTAAAGGATTTATCTCTTATGCTATATGAAAATTATGAGCGCTGTAATATAAAAATTGTTTTTTTTTTTACTCTAGGTGAAGACTGTGTACGAGTTTTTGTTACGAACTTGATTGAAGACTCCAAACATATTCATCGACATTATTTGAGTAAGAAGATCAAAATTAACATGACACCCCAGGATGAAATCAAATTTCAGCAGGCAACAAGATGTCATATTTGTAAGAAGGCAGTATGGGGTGACGTAAAGGTACGAGATCATGATCACTTGACTGTGTTGCGGTAAAATTTACCACAACAAGTTTCACTCGCCTATTGTATATCCTTTACCCTTTTTAACCTTCCGTTCTTCGTTGTGGCTCCAAAATATTCTAAGAGTTCAGTTGAATCCTGTCTCCCATCAGTCAGTGGCCTGCTCTTAGGATATACTGGAAAAGCAACCAAAAACAGGTGCGGACAAAATGGTGCATTTGTGTGACAGGCGGTCCACAAAAGACTGGGTACGACGGATGGTCTACACGAATACCAATCATGGTGACAGACAGGTGGTCTGGTCACCAGAACAAACAAAAAAAAAAGGCACGAGCGACACTTGGTCCTCGATTGCTGATGTTACTCAGATGAGAATGGCTGCATGCCCGACATAAACCAATCGCTTATTGTAAAAGATGGAACGTTAACGAGAGTCCCTAATTCCCTAGTCTGCGCGAAAGTCCAACGAAAATAGAGTAGAATCGCGAGATCAAAAATCACAGCCAACTTCCACCTCTGACTGTTAAAACAAAAAAAAAAGAAATTGATAAACTTCAATTTTTACTAATTTGTAATTTCACACGAGGGGAAAAATGAACGCGTTAAACACTTGAGTTTCATGCAACTTATCAAAGTTTATCCAAAATTATGGGGGTGTGAATAGGGTGGCTGAATGCACCCATTGAATTCCCGCTCACTGGAAAAGAACCAGAGGTCGACGAATCCAATGACGGTGGTAGTGCATAAAGCTGGGGTGAAACGTGCGAGTAGGAAAAGTAGTGGTGTCTCAACTGCGTTCGCTCACTCTTGCAAATATGCTAGGTGTAGCTGAATTAAAACGCGAACGAGACCCACACTTTCTGATTGGCCGAAAGCATGTGGGAAGAAAAAAAACAAAGAAGAGGTCATCAAGGCAAGGTGAAAGCCTGGAAGATCACTTTTTTGCGATTTAGAAACTGAGCCGGAGGTTCGAGAAGATTTTGGAAAAAAATTGAGAAAGGAAACTTTGACAAGTTGAAAAGAAATTGAAGTGTTTTAAATAATAAAGTAGTAGAAAAGGTGAAAATTTTTGGAGAAGAAAATAAAGTGAAAATTGGAGGAAAGGAGAAAAAAAAGGATTGCAAAATCATTAGGAGAGGGAAGTTGGCAGAATATCAATAAAAGCTAAGTATTTGATTTGTTTTTTTGAAGAGTAGAATTCTTTCATTTGTGCGTTATAAGTATTATTATTGAGAATTGTTTATACATCGTTTGGGCTTTCGTTTCGAAAAAAAAAGGTAATTCCGAGAAAGCGGAACTCGCGACCCGTGCGTAAAAATTGTCTTTGTCCAGTCGGGACGAAAAGTTAACGGTCCATCTTCGGTGTTATACACCAATTCCTTGTCTTTAAAAATTAAGAAAAGATCTTGGGTTTTAATCCTACTCGTAAGGTTTCCCAAGCAAAACTTAAAACAATTAAAAATATTTCTACCGATTTAAAACATATTTTTTTTATTTGTTCACAAATTGTCTTATTTGGTTCCGCTCCAAAAGGTTTGTGATTTCCTTTTTTTACAAAAAAATCACTGGCGCCCATTTTGCTTCTTTTATTTTTTTTTTTTCATATATTTCAGGAACACCCTTTATTCAAAGTCAATAATCCAATTAATTTGATAAGGTAAATCATTACAATTAATAAAACGTACCTTTATTCCCAATTAATCGAACCCACCCCAAAACTGAGCTATCGGACGACAGCACTGCTTTTGCTGTCTGTGCGAAAATTAACAAACAAACCTATTCGCGTCTGACAGTTGTTTATTATTTTAATATCAAATAGGTACTATTCGTGCGCGCCGGCTACCTATTTGATTAAATTTTAATTCGATTGCGATTTTAATAAATATTGAGTTTTGTTTTATTATTGAGTTTGCGGACAATTACTCCGCCATCGTTTTATACTTCATAACTTAAAGTTCATCCTAAATTCGGGTTTGTTAAATTTTCCAACAATTGGCGTCCACAACGTGGGGCATTCTTTTTCTGGAATACTTGTGATTGTCTAGTTTTGTCCTGTGCTTAGGGAAGTGAATTGTTTTTGATTGTAATTCTTTTAAAAGATTTAATTACTTGGTGGTGTTCTTTTTATTTAGGTGAGCTGTCGTGGGAATTTACGGAGGCCTAAGGAAATAACCTTCAAAAGGAAGAAGGGAGTTCGGTAGTGGGTTTATTGTGCCGGGAAAAATAAGTGAGTCGTTTAATATTCCTTTAGTATTTCTTTTTTACATATTATATTGTTCCATATTATATACATATATAATCGGTTTTTAGTGGGTTTATTATTAAATTTACTTTTATATAAAGTGATTTTTGGAAGTGTTTTTGGAATCCATTTTGTGATAGGGAGTATATAGCGCTCTCACTCACACCTGTGTGTGGTGATATATTGCATATTTTAGTGAAGTTTTGTTCAGATTTAAGTGTTGCCATTGTACAAGTTTGAACATTTTAATAGTTTTTTTAAATTTTCTGCGATATTTTAACTTCATCGAATTTAATAATTAATTAATTAATTTTTTTCTTCTCTTGCGATATTGTTTATTATAGTTAAAATAAAATCTTGTTCAACGACGGGTTTACGTGGATGTTTTTTTTGCAATCGTTAGTTCCTATATACAGTGTAATTAAAGAGTTTTTAAATAAAAAGAAAACAAATTTTCTTAGGATTTTTGAGACTTTTACCTTTCTTTTCGGTTCTTTCGCGTTTGCTTGTTTTCTTTTGGTATCAATCAGAGGGAGTTTTGAGCCTTTCTTTTAACTTTTGTTTTGGCTTAAGATTATTTTACGTGTTGTTAAATTTGTTTCGGGGTCATTTTGGAAAATAGTTTTTTTGTAATATGGACGTGAGTCAGATTAATAGGTTATCTCAGGACGAGATTACCTAAGAAATAGAATGTCGTGGTTTGATTGTCGGTACGGTTGAAGAGATGAGGAAGTCTCTTAGGACAACGCTTAAGTTAGAACGTAGGAATTCTTTTGTAGCTGCATCATATCCTTTCACTTTCGAGGAGGATTTGATGGCAGTTGAAAAGAAAGTAGTCGAGATAGGGAAACTTTTAGAGAATCCCCCGAAATCGGAAACTTCGGGTGAATATCTAAAAATTTTAACGAAAGTAGAGTGGTGCTTGCGTAGGTTAGATAGGAGCATTCCTGAAAATGAAAGTCAGGATAAATCAAAGCTTGCCTTGAAAAATAAGGTGATTATGACCATGTCGGTATTAGAGAGGGATGATGAGGAGGATATTGAGGAAGAACAGGTTGTAAGGGAAAAGGAAAGGGATAAACAGCTTCCGGCTGCAACAACAAGAAGTGTGTCAATGGGTACTGCTGTCGATACACCTACAAGCTTAGGAGAAGCAGGCAATAGGAGGAATAATGCTGAAAATGGAGATTTCGTTTCAGGAAGGATTTATGTGGAATCGGACCGATTCCAAAACATCGCCAAATGGGAGGTTAAATTCACTGGGGAACGCTGCGGTACCTCAGTGAATGCATTCTTAGAGAGGATTGAGGAAATGAGACAGGCTAGGGGGGTTTCGGAAACCCAACTTTTTAGGTCAGCAGTAGAGTTTTTCGTCGGAAAAGCATTGATTTGGTATAGGGCAGTTAGGGTTTCGGTTAATTCGTGGCAGGAACTCGTGAAAGAGTTGAAACTCGAATTCTTGCCACCGAATTATGACGATCAGCTTTTAGAGGAGATTAGGCGTCGGACTCAAGGCAAGGATGAGTCCATCGGTGTCTATGTCGCGACGATGTCGAATTTGTTTGGTAGATTGACAGAACCCATAACTGAAAGTAGAAGGTTGTCAATGATCCAAAGGAACTTGACACCCTTTTACCAAACACAACTTGGTTTGGCGAAACCAACTTGTGTGTCAGATTTGGTGAAGTTAGGTAGGAGTTTAGAAGCCGTTAGGGCCAACGTAGATGCGTATGTTCCACCACCAAGTGTTAGGCAGAATAGGTCTTTGCTAGAACCGGATCTAGCATATGTAGGTGTCGATACTCCCTCGGTTTCGGTTGTTACAGAGAACAACGAAACTCATCGTCAGGCCCAATCATCGAACCAATTTCGAGCCAATTCGAGCATTCGGTGTTTTAAGTGTAATGGATCAGGCCATTATGCAGATAGGTGTTCCGCTCCTAGGCGTTGTTTCGGTTGTGGGGCTTTAGGGGTCAAAAGATCTGAGTGTAGGAAATGCTCGGGAAATGGGCAGCGAACTCCTGCGGCAGCAGGGCGAGGAGTTCAGAAACGTTAGGGTTTTTGCCTGCTGGAAACCAGCTGGTAAATAGGGTTCATTTGGGGTTCACCTTGGAGGCAAACGGGAATGAGAGGAGACCATTTTTAAAAGTTAGTATTTATGGTTCTGAATTCGTAGGACTACTAGATTCAGGAGCTTCCAGGACCATAATAGGTAGGGACTCTTGGAAAATACTTGGTGATTTAGGGTTTACTGTGAAGAAAGACACTGTCCACTGCGTGTGTTTGGCAGACGGGTCAGGTGTCGAAGTGTTAGGGACACTCTCTCTTCCGATAGTAGTTGAGGGTAGGGCAATCCTTATTGATTGCTTAATTATACCAACTTTGCCGCACACCGTGATTTTAGGCGATGATTTTTGGGCGCTGTCGGGCATTGTCCCGGATCTCAGGTCACGAGAGTGGAATTTTTCTGAACAGAACAGTTCTGTTTCGGTATGTTCTATTATAGAACGATCAGAGTTGGATGATAGGGAAAGAAAAGCTTTAGAAACATTAGTGGAGGATTCGTTTAGGAAAATGCCCGAGGGCTTAGGTTGCACAACATTAGTCGAGCACAAAATTAGGACGTCGGCAGAGCCGATAAAACAAAGGTACTATCCGGTTTCTCCGGCAATGCAGGTTCATATAGATAGGGAACTTAATGAAATGTTAGAGGCAGGAGTTATTGAGAGATCGACAAGTGCTTGGTCATCTCCAATACTGTTAGTGAAAAAGAAAGATGGCTCCTTTAGATTCTGCGTAGACTATAGGAAGCTGAATAGGAATACGGATAGGGATGCGTATCCCTTACCGTATATTAGTTCAATTTTAGATAGGCTTCGTGGTGCTAGGTTCTTGTCTTCACTAGATATCAAGTCAGCGTACTGGCAGATACCTATGGAGGAGGAATCTAAGCCTTATACTGCCTTTACGGTACCTGGGCGTGGTTTATTTCAGTTTAGGAGAATGCCTTTCGGACTTCATAACTCACCGGCGACTTGGCAAAGATTCATCGACACGGTATTGGGTGCCGACCTTGAGCCATTCGTCTTCGTCTATTTAGACGACATCATTATCATTGCAGAAACTTTTGAAAAACATCTCGAAGTTCTCAGTGAAGTGATGAAAAGGTTGAGCGATGCCGGATTAAAGGTTAGCAAGGAAAAATGCAACTTTTGCATGCCTTCGCTTAAATTTTTAGGATATATAGTGGATCGTAATGGGTTGCATGTCGATCCTGAAAAAGTAGACAGTATGGTTAGGATTCCAGCACCGAGGAATGTCAAAGAGGTTAGGAGTTTTATAGGGACAGTTTCATGGTACCGTCGTTTTGTACCAAATTTCGCGGAATTACTTAGACCGTTATCAGACTTATTAAAAAAGAATAGGAAGTTCATTTGGACTCAAGAATGCGAGGATAGCTTTAGGAAGGCAAAAGAGTGTTTGGTGACAGCACCTATACTCACTTGCCCAGATTTCAAACGACCTTTTGTCGTTCAAACAGACGCGTCAGATTTTGGTATCGGTGCAGTTCTTTCACAGAACTTTGATGAGGGATAAAAGGTTGTCTGTTACCTTAGCAGGTCGTTAAATAGAAACGAAAGGAATTATAGTACGACAGAGAAGGAATGCTTGGCTGTGCTTTGGGCTGTTGAGAAGTTGCGACCGTATCTCGAAGGTGTTCGATTTACTGTCGTAACCGATCATTATTCCTTGGTATGGCTAAGTAATTTGAAAGATCCACAGGGTAGGTTGGCTCGTTGGGCCATTAGGTTACAACAGTTTGACTTCGAAATCGTTCATCGCAAGGGGAAAGAGCATGTGGTTCCAGATATGCTGTCTCGAGGAGTGCCACAGTTGGGTGGTATCTCAGAAGAGGTTTCAGACCCTTGGGTGGTAAAAATGATTGCGCAAGTGAATGCCAATCCACTTAGGTTTCCGGCCTGGAGAGTTGAGCATGGACAATTGTTCAAGCTCGTAAAGGCTAGTCATATTATAGTTCATCAGGATAATCAAGAATGGAAGAGAGTGATAGGTAAAAAGGATAGGTTAGGGATTTTACAGGATAATCATGATAACCCATTAGCGGGTCACATGGGAGTTAGGAAAACTTTCGCCAGGATAGCGGCAAAGTTTTACTGGCCGAAAATGAGAGCTGATATCACCAAGTACGTTAGGAGTTGTCAAGTTTGCCAACAGGTGAAACCTATTAATGAAAAACCAGCTGGGTTAATGACGGAGAGGGTAGGAATCAAATCACCGTGGGAGATGATTTGTATAGATTTGGTAGGGCCGCTTCCTAAATCTAGTAGGGGTTTTACATACATTTTGACGGTGGTGGATTACTTCACAAAGTTTCCACTACTGTTTGCGTTGAGGTCGGCTACTGCAAAAGCTATCTGTAGGGAACTCGAAGACAATGTCTTCCTACTTTTTGGCGTACCAAAGGTGACCGTCTGTGACAACGGTCCCCAATTCCGATCGAAGGAATTGAAAACGCTTTGCCAGGCGTACGCGTCACAAATAAAATTTACAGCCCATTATCACCCGCAGGCGAATCCTGCGGAGAGGATTAATCAGATCCTCAAAACCACCTTAAGGGCATATGTTGGGGAAAATCAACGGGTTTGGGATACTCAACTGAGTAAAGTGGCGTGCGCCATTCGCACGTCACAACACGAAGTTTTGGGAGTGTCCCCTTACTATGCGAACTTCGGGAGGGAAATGGTAACTTCGGGTAAAGAAGTACCATCTGTAGGGAATGATTCAGAAGACGTTCAGGATCCGGAGGGGATCAGGGAACGCTTTCAAAGGCTTAGGGCCGATATTGTTAAGAAGCTGGGAGTAGCTTCTAAACGTTCTGCGGAAGCCTACAATCTTCGACGGCGTGATGTTCAATATCACCCCGGCGAACTTGTATGGCGCAGGAATTTCACGCTTTCGGATGCCGCGAATTATTATGCAGCCAAATTAGCACCGAAATTTGTCGGTCCGTTTTTAATTGATAAGCGTTTGTCACCTTGGACATACGTCGTGAAAGATAGTAATGGTAAAGAACGCGGTACTTGGCATGTTAAAGATTTAAAACCGTTTACCAATGCATCCGAAAATTTTAATGATTAACGTAGTTTACTTTTGTTTTGATTACTTTGCACTTCGATTTTGTTAAATTGATTTTAGTTCACATTTTTTTTTGATGGAAAATCCTTAATCTTGTTTTCCATTACCTTGGCACTTTTAGAAAATGTGTTACAGAATTGTAAGCACATTTCCTAGGAGGTAAGGGTGGGATTTGTTGCGGTAAAATTTACCACAACAAGTTTCACTCGCCTATTGTATATCCTTTACCCTTTTTAACCTTCCGTTCTTCGTTGTGGCTCCAAAATATTCTAAGAGTTCAGTTGAATCCTGTCTCCCATCAGTCAGTGGCCTGCTCTTAGGATATACTGGAAAAGCAACCAAAAACAGGTGCGGACAAAATGGTGCATTTGTGTGACAGGCGGTCCACAAAAGACTGGGTACGACGGATGGTCTACACGAATACCAATCATGGTGACAGACAGGTGGTCTGGTCACCAGAACAAACAAAAAAAAAGGCACGAGCGACACTTGGTCCTCGATTGCTGATGTTACTCAGATGAGAATGGCTGCATGCCCGACATAAACCAATCGCTTATTGTAAAAGATGGAACGTTAACGAGAGTCCCTAATTCCCTAGTCTGCGCGAAAGTCCAACGAAAATAGAGTAGAATCGCGAGATCAAAAATCACAGCCAACTTCCACCTCTGACTGTTAAAACAAAAAAAAAAGAAATTGATAAACTTCAATTTTTACTAATTTGTAATTTCACACGAGGGGAAAAATGAACGCGTTAAACACTTGAGTTTCATGCAACTTATCAAAGTTTATCCAAAATTATGGGGGTGTGAATAGGGTGGCTGAATGCACCCATTGAATTCCCGCTCACTGGAAAAGAACCAGAGGTCGACGAATCCAATGACGGTGGTAGTGCATAAAGCTGGGGTGAAACGTGCGAGTAGGAAAAGTAGTGGTGTCTCAACTGCGTTCGCTCACTCTTGCAAATATGCTAGGTGTAGCTGAATTAAAACGCGAACGAGACCCACACTTTCTGATTGGCCGAAAGCATGTGGGAAGAAAAAAAACAAAGAAGAGGTCATCAAGGCAAGGTGAAAGCCTGGAAGATCACTTTTTTGCGATTTAGAAACTGAGCCGGAGGTTCGAGAAGATTTTGGAAAAAAATTGAGAAAGGAAACTTTGACAAGTTGAAAAGAAATTGAAGTGTTTTAAATAATAAAGTAGTAGAAAAGGTGAAAATTTTTGGAGAAGAAAATAAAGTGAAAATTGGAGGAAAGGAGAAAAAAAAGGATTGCAAAATCATTAGGAGAGGGAAGTTGGCAGAATATCAATAAAAGCTAAGTATTTGATTTGTTTTTTTGAAGAGTAGAATTCTTTCATTTGTGCGTTATAAGTATTATTATTGAGAATTGTTTATACATCGTTTGGGCTTTCGTTTCGAAAAAAAAAGGTAATTCCGAGAAAGTGGAACTCGCGACCCGTGCGTAAAAATTGTCTTTGTCCAGTCGGGACGAAAAGTTAACGGTCCATCTTCGGTGTTATACACCAATTCCTTGTCTTTAAAAATTAAGAAAAGATCTTGGGTTTTAATCCTACTCGTAAGGTTTCCCAAGCAAAACTTAAAACAATTAAAAATATTTCTACCGATTTAAAACATATTTTTTTATTTGTTCACAAATTGTCTTATTTGGTTCCGCTCCAAAAGGTTTGTGATTTCCTTTTTTTACAAAAAAATCACTGGCGCCCATTTTGCTTCTTTTATTTTTTTTTTTTTCATATATTTCAGGAACACCCTTTATTCAAAGTCAATAATCCAATTAATTTGATAAGGTAAATCATTACAATTAATAAAACGTACCTTTATTCCCAATTAATCGAACCCACCCCAAAACTGAGCTATCGGACGACAGCACTGCTTTTGCTGTCTGTGCGAAAATTAACAAACAAACCTATTCGCGTCTGACAGTTGTTTATTATTTTAATATCAAATAGGTACTATTCGTGCGCGCCGGCTACCTATTTGATTAAATTTTAATTCGATTGCGATTTTAATAAATATTGAGTTTTGTTTTATTATTGAGTTTGCGGACAATTACTCCGCCATCGTTTTATACTTCATAACTTAAAGTTCATCCTAAATTCGGGTTTGTTAAATTTTCCAACAACTGGTAAATTCAGAGGAGCAGCGCATTAAAATTGTAACTTAAACTATAAGATACCTAAATTCATTCCAATTTTTTTCCATAATTTGACCGGTTATGATTCTCATTTATTCATAAAAGAGCTGGGTAATATCAAAGGGTTTATCAATATTATTCCTCTCAACAAAGAGAAATATATATCCATATCAACAAAACTATTAATAAATAGTGAGCAGAGCGAGTTTCTTGAATTACGGTTCTTAGACTCATTTAGATTTTTACCTTCAAGTATAGATAAGATAGCAAAAACTCTTGATGAAAAAAAAGATTTTAAAATTTTATCAACATTTTTCAAAGATGATGAATCTATTCAACTTATGACTCGTAAGGGTGTTTTATGCTATGATTATATAGATTCTATAGAAAAATTAATTGAGACAGAACTTCCTCCAATAGAATCATTTAGAAATTCTTTGGTTGAAGAGGATTGTAACCAAGATGATTATAATCATGCTGAGAAAGTTTGGTCACATTTTAAATGTAGTAATTTAAGAGAATATCTTGAACACTATTTAATTACAGACGTCTTAATTTTATCAGACATTTTTGAAAAATTTAGAATTGATTCTAGAAAAATTTATGGTCTAGACCCCTGTCACTATTATACATTGCCAGGTTTTTCGTGGGATGCTATGTTGAAAGAAACAGGTGTTAAGCTTGAACTTTTGACAGACATTAACATGTATAACTTTTTCGCTAAGGGTATAAGAGGAGGTTTAACACAATGTAGCTTGCGACATTGTAAAGCAAATAATAAATATATGGTTGATTATGATTCAAGCAAACCATCTGGGGTGGAATCGGCTAAGGTGATTGTTGATTGTTGACAGTCAAAATAATCGAATTTGATCTGTGTAAGCTGATAGTCAAATTGATACCTTAAAAGCTGTCACTAGAAAAAGTTGATAGTCATTTTCCCACAAATATGTCGTTTCTGAATAGAGCTACCAGACGCTTAAGAAAAACGAATGGAAAATTTGTTCAGTTACCTTTTTTAGGTACAAAAACACGTTCTTGTGACCGACAAAGCTTACGTAATTCGAAAAAACACAAGAAAAATAAGAATGTTATTTAAACACAGCCAATTTCATACTTTTATTTAGATATTTTATAGGAATCATTTTAAAATTTCACCATAGCAACAATGAATTGTGACAATTATAATCAGAAATTGTTCAATCGAATTGAATTGAGTTGAATCATCTTACACAGACGGAATGAAAATGAAAGTCAAATTTGACTATCAAAAATATGATAGTCAATTATCAGCTTAGCCGATTTCACCCCTGATTATTTAATGTACTTGGATGCTAATAACCTATACGGTTGGGCTATGTCTGATTACCTCCCACATTCAGACTTTAAATGGGTTGAACCTCCAACTAATTTAGATGAGATTAAAGGCTGGTTAATTTCAAATATAAACATTGGTTATGTTTTAGAAGTGGATCTCGAGTATCCCATAGAAATACATGATAATCACAATGATCTTCCATTCTGTCCTTCAAACATTTCATTGTCTGGTAAATCCAATAAGAAATTAATTGCTGATTTGAATAATAAAGTTAATTATATAATTCATTACAAAACATTAATTCAATGCCTTGATAATGGTAAAACTATGGAAAATGTAGACAAACGAAAAGATGTTCGAATTGCCGATTCAATAGAAAGCAAAGGTACCCATCTCGGTAGTCGCGCTCTTATAGCTAAACCTAATTTTCATAGCATATTAGAATTTTCGGAAACCATGGCTGCTATTCAGTTAAAGAGAATTCATAGTGTATATAATAAGCCTATATACTTAGGTTTTTGTGTTTTGGAGATTTCAAAGTATAAAATGTACGACTTTCATTATGCATACATGAAACCTAAATTTACTGATAACCTACATCTGGCCTACATGGATACCGATTCATTTATTTATAAAATAAGAACAGATGATTTTTACAATGATATAAGAAATGATATAATAGATAAATTTGATACTTCAGACTATCCACCCCAAAACCCCTACGGTATTGCCCAGCTCAATGTGAAAAAGTTGGGATTTATGAAGGATGAAAATAATGGTCGAATAATGAAAGAATTTATAGGATTAAGAGCTAAAATGTATAGTATAGACATAGAAGATGCTGCACTAATAAAAAAGGCTAAGGGTGTTAAATCAGCAGCTGTAAAAAAAATGTCTTTACAAAATTACAGAGACTGTTTGCTACACAAACAAAACTTCTATAGTAAAATGTTGAACTTTAGATCTAAACACCATACTATATACACCGAATGTATAAACAAATTAAGTTTAAGTTGTTCTGATGACAAAAGATTTATATGTAGCAATAATATAAATACACTAGCTTGGGGTCATTATCGAATAGAACTTGAAAATGAAATGTAAAACTGATCTTGTGGCAGTGGCCTTAAAATTTAATTAAAAAAAAATAAAAAAAAAATAATAAAAAATTAGCATGTCTTTTTACTTAACGATTCTTTTCTCTCTTCACTCATATGGACCATCTTTTCTGAAAAAACTTAACTCTTAAACATCATGTTCTGTTCATGATTTTGTTCAGTTTCCTATGGTGATTTTTGCATTCCGAACGTGAATTTTACGTTTTTGCGTATTAACGTGAACGTGAATTTTACGTTTTAACGCGAATTTTACGTTTTTGCGTTTTAACGTGAACGTGAATTTTACGTTGTTTACGTTTTAACGTGAACGTGAAATTTACGTTTTAACGCGAATTTTACGTTTTTTGCGTTTTAACGTGAACGTGAATTTTACGTTTTAACGTGAATTTTACGTTTTTTGCGTTTTAACGTTAACGTGAATTTTACGTTTTAACGTGAATTTTACGTTTTTTGCGTTTTAACGTGAACGTGAATTTTACGTTTTAACGTGAATTTTACGTTTTTTGCGTTTTAACGTTAACGTGAATTTTACGTTTTAACGTGAATTTTACGTTTTTTGCGTTTTAACGTGAACGTGAATTTTACGTTGTTTGCGTTTTAACGTGAACGTGAATTTTACGTTTTAACGCGAATTTTACGTTTTTTGCGTTTTAACGTGAACGTGAATTTTACGTTGTTTGCGTTTTAACGTGAACGTGAATTTTACGTTTTAACGCGAATTTTACGTTTTTACGTTTTAACGTGAACGTGAATTTTACGTTTTTACGTGGATTTTACGTTTGCTAAGCATGGTCTAGAACGTTAGTTTTCATATACGAAGGTTGTGCTATCCAAAAAATCCAACTATGAAAGTATATTCCACAACCAATTTTTCACTGAAAATCCAATCCCCCAACCAATGTTGAAATGAAAAAAAAATACAGATGGTGCTAGAAGATGCCGGTGATTAGCATAGATCAGAACCCTGGTGCTGCACCGGTGCACCGGTGATTAGCATAGATCAGAACACTGGTGCAGCACCGGTGCACCGGTGCACCGGTATTTAGCATAGATCAGAACCCTGGTGCAGCACCGGTGCACCGGTATTTAGCAAAGATCAGAACCCTGGTGCAGCACCGGTGCACCGGTGCTGCACCGGTGAACTCGTACCCTCTAGTTACAACTACTTATATTCATTGGTTAAAACTTTAATGTTATGATTTCATGAAAATTATATTATTCACCAATCTGTGTCCAAGGGGACGTTTATAATGTTCCCATTGCTCAAAAATTTCGGAAGTTGAATTCGCATTTTGAATTGTGTGCAGTCTATGCTGCGCGCATGCCATCCAATAGTTATCAAATTGTTCAGCCGTCAAATTGTCAAATTTTAGTGATTTGATGCAATCATCTGCATTACTTTCTGGAACTAAAATATAAATTCAGCCAAAATAAGATTTTTTAAATGCATGCTTTAAAAAAAAATGTACCGAACAATTTTCTTCCCTTGGATATTTTTTCGAATCGTGTGTGTTTAGAAGGAGTTGGACTGCTTCCAAGGGCTTTTTTAAGCCCAGTTCTGAGGTTGATACCTTTATTATAAATCCTTCCTCTTTTGCCATTTCTGTAGTATTCCTATTGGTGATAACAAAATTTTCATGATCTTGAGTCTTAAAAAAATGTTGATAATTTGTAACTATCTACCCATCAGAAATTCGCATGCTCTATCAAAAAGCGAAAAATTACATTTCTTAGTTCTCAGTATATGCAACAATCATTTAAAAAAGACAATTTATAAATATTTTTGATGTGATTTTGTATGTCAAAGCGACAAACTAAGTATCAGAAAAGGTTTGTTTTTTTCATAAAAAAAGTTCTTGGAAGTACCTAATATTTTTTGCTTTTGGATGGTGTAATAGGTTTTATATTAATATAAAAAAGAACTATATAAAATGAAAAATTTTTCTCACTTGTTATTAACTTACCATTTTTGCATTTGGAAATCTTTCAATTATTTCCTTTTCTAATCTATAACTTGACGATAAATTTAAATGTATTTTGTTCTGTTCGAAATGATTAGCTATTAAATTTATAAGCATTGTTCGTTGTTCTTCTTGAAATTCCCCATTATTTTTATAATAATCATAAATAAGCTGACCTTTACTTGAATGTAATATTGTATTCAATGATACTGAATTTTCGGTAACGGCTTCAAGGATTATTTATTTATTTAATTCGTTAATTATCTAACGTTAAAATAAACTTATAGCTATTTACATAATTTTTAATTTAAAATTTTAATTAACATGGAGATAAATAAATACTATAACATATTAAAAAAGCTTTCTTTAAATTGTTTACTTTTAACATTGTCATTAACAGATGAAATTAAATTATAAAATTTATTGAAGACTGAAATCAATTGATTTAAAGGGCTATTCATACCATAGTTAGTTCTGCTAAAGATCGGACATAAAGGTATCTGTCTTATTATGCTAGTTTGACTATAGCTAAAATTTAGACGATTCAGAGCTGTTGCGGATATAATAGAACCATTAATTAATTTTAAAATAAAACAAAATTGGAGATATTGTCTATGTTGTGAAAGTGTAGGGAGGTCTATTAGCAAAAGTCTCTGAGAATAAGGAGGTGGTGTGAATATTTGGGAAAACGGAAGAAACCGAAGACAAAAACGCATAAATCTTTTTTGGATACTTTCAAGTCTGTCTATATGGACTGAATAGTATGGTGCCCATATAATACAGCCGTATTCAAGTAATGGCCTGACAAATGATACATAAAGAAGTTTTAAGACGTAGGGGTCACGAAAGTCACGAGAAAAACGTTTAATAAAACCTAGAATCTTGTTAGCTTTTTTAACTATAAAGTTATAATGGTCACAGAACGTTAGTTTACTGCCAAGAATAACACCTAAATCAGAGAAAACGGAAAGCTTACAAAGGGACGAAGAATCTAATAAATAATCATAATCTATAATTGTTTTTTTGCGTGTAAAACACATAGTTTTACATTTGTCAATATTCAATGAAAGTCGGTTTGTATTGCACCATTCCCTAAAACTATGAAGATCTTCTTGAAGCTGTGAGCAGTCATTAATTGAACTAATAGATTTGAAAATTTTAATGTCATCAGCGTATATTAAAACGGAGGAGTTTTTTTATAACGGATGTTATGTTATTTATATATAAGATAAATAATAAAGGACCTAAATGGCTACCCTGTGGAACACCAGAGTTGACGTAAAATTGGTCGGAGAGTTCATTTCTGAATATAACGCTATAACTTCTGTTCTTAAGATAAGACGAGATCCACGTCAAGAATTTGTCGTTAAACCCTAAGGCCTTAAGTTTATGGACTAAAGTCTTGTGACACAATTTGTCAAAGGCTTTACTGAAATCTGTGAATACGCAATCTACTTGCTTACGATCTTCGAAGGAGTCAAGGCAGAAAGAAGTGAAGTGAAGTAGGTTTGTAATTGTTGATTTATTCTGGACGAAACCATGTTGATTTTCACATACAATTGATTTACAATTAAAGGATAACATCTTACAGATAATGGACTCAAATAGTTTGGGAATAACGGAAAGTTTGGCAATCGGCCGGTAATTCGTTATTTCATTCTTAGACCCTTTTTTATGAATCGGAGTTATAAATGCACTTTTCCATAATAGTGGGAAAATTGAGCTTCTAAGAGATTCATTGAACAAAACAAACAGAGGGTACGATAAATGAGACACACATTTTTTTAAAACACATGATGGTACTCCATCAGGGCCAGGGTGAAAACAGTCATCAAGTTCTGAGACACAATGAACAATTGAATCCTCACATATTGTCAAGTCAAGTGAGTTAAGGTGTGGATAATTTTGGGCTGGAAAGAACGAGTCGGGAATTTGAAAAGAAGGAGGCCCGTCGAAAGCATCTTTGAAGAAATTAGCAAACATATTTGAAATTATTTGGGAGTCATGACTTGTTGTGTTATTAAAAGACATAGAGTTTGGGTAACCGTCAGTTTTTCTTTTACTTTTCACGAAATCCCAGAAGTTTTTTGGGTCTGTTTCAATTCATTTTCAATTTTTATAATATAGTCAGAGTATAAAATATTGGAGTAGTCAATGAAAATATTTTTAAGTTCGGAGTAAATCCTGAAGTCTTCTTCTGCTCTAGTTTTACTAAATTTTAGCCATGCCTTATTTCTTTTATTTTTTAAGTTTTTTAATTGAGTGTCAAACCATGGTGGAGTTTTAGATTTATAGTATAGTTAAAAAGAATACTATAAAAATTTAGACACATGTCATCAATATTACGATTTAGGAGCAGTTGATTCCAGTCAACATTACACAATAAGTTAGTTAGTTCATTAAAGTTACATTTTTTAAAATTGAATTCAAGTTTTTCATTTTATGTGTATTAGGGATATTGCACACGTTTATATTCAGTGATATATTTAAAGCTGGATGGTGACGGTCTTCTTCTACTAGTTTAACATCGGCTGGAGATACAGCTACGTCAGTATTTATCGTGTCGGAGAAAAATATTAGGTCCAAATAAAGGGTGTCCCAAAATTAACGCAAGATTTGAATTAAATAGAAAACGCCGTTTTTAGTCTTTTGATAGTTATATTTTTATTGACTCGTAAAGTACATAGGATAGGGTTATGTATGGAATAACACATCGGACAAATGGCCTCCACGGCTTTGCATGCACATGAGCACTCTTTTGTTGAAATTTTCCATGACCATTCTGCATAAATGTGGCTGAATTTCGTTGATGCAGCGTTGAATCTCCTCCTTTAATGCACGGGTGGTTGTGGGCTTGTTGACATAGACTTGTGATTTCAAATAACCCAATAAAAAGAAGTCTAATGGTGTTAAATCACACGATCTAGGAGGCCAATTTTGATCACCGAAACGAGAGAGTACACGACCTGGAAATGTCTCATGCAGTAATTGAATTGTTTCACGGGCTGTATGACATGTGGCACCGTCTTGTTGAAACCACATATTGGACACATCAATATCATCCAATTTTGGCGGAAAGAACTGTGTAATCATGTCGCGATATCGAGCACCAGTAACAGTCACTGCTTGACCAGCATCATTTTCAAAAAAATATGGCCTAATTATGCCTCCAGCCCAAAATCCACACCATACAGTCACGCGTTGTGAATGCATTTGTTTTTCGACAATCACATGTGGGTTCTCCGAATCCCAAATGCGGCAATTTTGGCGATTGACAAAGCCATCAAGATGAAAATGTGCTTCATCGCTTAGGATGATTTTGCTCGAAAAATCAGCCGCCAAGCTTTCACTATTTTTGAAATATTCTTTAATAATGAAGACACGTTGTTCTCTCGTGTAACGCTCCATTTTTAATAACCCTATACTGTTATCTGTCAAATTGCTTTTTTTTCAGGGTTGCCAACACTTCACTGCACAAATGGCGGCAAATTCAAATCTTGCGTTAATTTTGGGACACCCTTTATTTGTTGTATTGATTGGCAACCCCATTAAATTGAATAAGTCCACAAGAAGCTAAACCATCAATAATTGTGAATTCATTGGTGCTCGTTGGACTAATAGGTGTAAAATAGTTGAAATCTGATGATTTTGTCCAGTTGAGGTTCGGAAGATTGAAATCACCTACGATTAGCAGTTCATCATTAGGTTCCATTTGGTCGTGGATCTTCTCAGTTAAATGTATGCAATTTTCATAGACAAAACTGGTAGATCTTGGAGGTATGTATACTGAGATGATAAAGAGATAACCTGTTTCCAATTTGATTTTAATACATAGCATTTCGACGTCAGAAAGATCAAAATTATCAACCAAAGTGCATATAAGGTAGTTTTTTACCGCGAATAGTATTCCACCACCAACTGTCTCCGAGTCGCTCGATTGGTGCCTATCTCGTCTAAAAACCTGGTAAGTTGAGTCAAAGAGTTCGGTATCTATGAAGGAATTATTTAGCCATGTTTCTGTAAGAGTAATTATGTCATGTTGTAGATTGTTAATATTTTTATAGATCGTATTGATCTTTGTCCTTAGGCCATTGACGTTTTGGTAATAAATCAAAACTTGTTGAATCTGCCTCTTCGATAATAATGCATTGTCCGGGCCTCTTGAAAAGGGTTAAAGGATGACGACTTTATATGATTATTTTGTTTATTCTAGAATTCGTGTATTATGATCCCTTTTGGCCAAAGCGATGTTGAGTTTAGAAGGTGGAAGATTGAGTCTGGAACTCTTATCTTAAAAGATGCATATTTCGAGTGGTTTCGATGAATCATTTTCTAAACTTTTAATAGCGACTTATCAGTCTTGTTCGAAATAAAGTTCTTAATATCGAGGGCGTTTGTTGAAGGGTCAAGTTTAGATAAAAATAAAGTTCGATGGCCTTCTACTACTTTCAATCCACATGAGATAGGTGAGTTTAGATGAGTTTTGTTTGAAAGAGATGAAAACAACAATGAGTTTGCTAACGTTGATGATGATGGGTTTGCATTTGCGAGTAATGGATCTATTGATGATGGTGAAGTTGCTTTTGCTTTGATTGGGACAGAAGATGTTGATAAGGTTAGAGTTGATTGAAGATGTTGAGAAGGAAGTTCAGATGCAGAGGGAGAAAGTACACCTGGCAGGCTTCTTCGTTGAGGGATTAGCTTCACTATATTCAGCGTCACTTTCGTCAATTTTCCGCTTTAATGATGCTGCATCGTTTAGCGATCGGCTATGAGTCATTTCATTTTCGACACTATGAAAATCCATGTTGTGAATTGTATCAGTTTCGTCAGTTATTTGGTTTAAAGATGAGGTGTCATTTAGCGATCCACTATTAGTGATTTCGACTTCGTTATTATGAGACTCAATATTTTGTACTGGTGACAAAGTGGTTATTTTGTCAACTTTTACGGTAAGACGAAGTAATTGGTTATGCAGCTTTTCTAGATTATATTTATTTTGTATTATGACGCGAGTAATGTTAATCTGTGCAAACGGATCACACTCGTCACAGAAATAGTAAAAAGATTTCGTTTCCTTGAAAAGCTTAATAGTACTATAAGGGGCGTGAATACATTTCATATGATATGATCGTCGACAGTTGCCATGACATATTATTGAATCAATCAGGTAGTCCGTAGTTTGATGGCATATGGTGCAAGAAGACATTATGATAAGTTTATTGAGTGTTTGTAGCGACGACGTTGCTGGAGGATTGCGAATGGTTCGTGTATTTGTTGTCGGTTTAGATAATGAATTTGAATTTTACTCCTCAAAGTATGCAACGATAGTTAATATAACACGTAAAACAGATAGTAGTGAATTTAGAAGGTACTCATACAATATGTATTATTTTAAAACTTTGAGTGATATTATTTACGATATTTTATTATTATTATTTTCTCTGAGAAATAAACTTGTGGGAAAAAAAAGTAAAATGTCACAGAAAAACCAAATCACCAAATGTTACAAAATGTTTGTTTTTCAAGATTTATAACAATTTAAAGAAATACACAAAGACAAATCCAGACTCAAGGCTCAGGATCACTTATTGTCACACTTTTAAAGTAATTTAAAGTTATTCACAATTGTTTCAAGAAGAAAACAAGATTCTTTTAATGGAGCAAAACAAACAACAACCAACTCGATTAACCTTCGTCTTCTGACTTGATGGTTTGATGAACAACTTCTTGGAGTTGAACATCTTGATAACGGTTCAAATGAGCTTGCGCTATACTGCAAAATATCGGTTGAATTGCAAGATATTAAGGGATGGCCGATACACTCCCTCCGTTTTTCTAAGCAGTCTTTGAAAAGTACTTGAGTACCAAATTTTTGTGACGAAATATTTCTAGGGGGGGTCACAGAAAGCGTGACATAGCGTGACAATGGGGGGGGGGGTCAGAAAAGGCTGATTTTAGCCTGACGTATTTTATGAACGGCCCCAAACTAAACTCAAAAATTTGTCAAAATTGGTCTTTTTAAAACGATATTTAACATCACTGGCTCCCTGATATTTTATGTTTTATTATTTTCTTGAAAAAAGTACTACTTACCAAAAAAAATAATTTTCTAGTTCAGGTAGTTCCCAAGATTGAAGAAGTCACTGTAGTTCCTGCTTCTTTACCTCACTTTCAAGTAAAACTTGTGTGATTTCACTTGAGGTGTCTATAACAATAATTCCTTGATTATTTTGGCTCAATTCGTTTTGATCATCATCTGATAGAAAATAATTTGTTGGCTGTGTGTTGGTGACTTGAATTGACAAAAACTCGTTTTGAGCTGGAGGGAGTTGTGGTGTTTCTTTAGTTTTTACTGGCGACTCCATTTTTGTATGAGTTTTTCTTTGTTATATCAGCTAGTTTGTAAAAAGAAATGTTATTTTGATGAGAAAAACGATTATATTATATTTGCGGAGTAATATTCTTTGACTTTGATCATAGTTCTACCCTCGAAGTTTTGATTTTAGTTAAAGGGGGTCCAACCAAATCTTTGATGTTTATGATTGAAAACTCTCCTAATTGACCTTGAACTATATCGTAAGCTAAATAGTGCGGATTATATTCAATCATATTTAACTTTTGACAAAACAGAGCAATCGAATCCATCTCCACCATAAATATATTTAAGATTAAATAAATCTCAATATCATTTTTATAAACTGCTACATAGAATCCACTTTTGAACATATACCCATTGCATTTTGTTTTTGAAAATGATTTTACGGATGTATTTGAAACTTTTAAGATTCTCGATATGATGCTATCATAGCCACTTTTTGTCTGATCTGATTCATTTATTGTATACCAACCATCATTTATCGTAGGTTCTACTATCGAATAAGCAAATTGAAGTTGATATTTTCTGGCTAAACTTAGGCAAATGTTTTTAGGCGATGTTGTTGCATGAGAGTACACTTTAAACTGTCTATGTTTTGATTCATATTTGAAGCACCAAAAAGCTTTCAAAGGTCCAGACTTCCGAAGAACTGTTGGATAATGAGTGAGATTGTGATGTTTGGCTTTAAGATTATCGTACGTAGTCTGTGTTATGTATTGATATTTTATGCCTCAATAGATCTATAATGGCTGTGTTTATTTAATAACAGAGTATCATATCAATGATTTCGAAAAAAATCAAAATAAACTTTCAAACCTCATCATCCCGAGGAACTAAATCACCAATCATTAGTGGAAAACAATAAGTAAACGTCATCATTTCTCGGGCAGACATTTTTAAATGCTTTTTAGATAAATGTGTAGTTTTTATATCCCCCGAAGTGTTATCAATTTCAATCGGACCGTAATCGAAGTTACTTTTCCTTGAATTCAATGTTTCTAAGTTAAAGTATTTGGCTGTTTCCATAAAATAAGTCAAAGCATGGGTAAGATCATAGTGGCAAACACCTTCGAAAACATCATGCATCACATCAACACTATAGTTATCTACGACGTGGAAAGATGGTATTTCATTTAACAGAGAAATTTTTCGGATTCCACTTTCTGATGATAGATTTTCATTAACATCTACTACATAGTTGATTTCACTTCGCATAAGAGAAATATTTTCAACATTGGCCGTATGTGTCTCCAATTTATTCATTTTACAAAATCGGCAGAAGCTTGTACTTACAAAGGATCTATTGAAATTAAGAAATGAATTTAATCCCAAATTATCTCCTAAGACAAGTCCAAGTATAAAATACACTCTGCTTACACCATTTTCCGTTAAAATGTCAACTCCGTTAACTTCAAGGTCTATTAGTTCATCAACTAAAGTTTTCCAACACTTTTCGTTGCCAAATGATTTGTCATCTTTAGACTTAATGACTGCTCCTAAGTAAACGTATTCCAACTTTGACTCTTTTTCTGATAAACAAATAAATGAGTAATAAACATTGCTCACGGAATGTTGACCACTATGCGAACCTAACGGGTTATTCACCTCAAATTCATCATTATATAAAAAGTACGTATAAGTTGTTTTCCTGGGTACATTTCGCATTTCTTTTTCCATAGCTCTCCTTGAACAAAATTCTTTACACTTTTTGTATTCAACAATTGATTTTTTATATTTTCAAGTACATTAGCTAACATACTTCTTGATTCAAATACCTTTTTAAATTAAAACCGTAATGGCATAATAACACCTTTTACTTTGTGCTGATCATAGTGTAAGGAGCCATTATGAAATACTTTACTAATGGATTCATCAATGGTGAATTCCTGAGCATCTTCAATTAATTGTTCTTCTTTCATCCATTGAAACAAACGATAATCAGTGTTTGAAAATTTAAATGGATTTTTACATTGCGATAACAAATCTTCTAAATCTGTATGTATTTGGGGAATAATATCATTGAATAATTACAAATAGAAGTGGACACCGAACATTTGCTCAAACGACCATGCGACTTATGAGCATCCAGTGAGTACTATTAGTAGCTTGAATATCATTTTCATGATTTTGGTTTTTGTATATGCTAATTTATATCCTCAAAAGGGATTTAAAAAAGTCCTTTTGGGATCTGTTTTGAAAACGAACTATATAAATATTTATAGATAAAGACAATAATATGTACGCGTTAAATGGGATAATGTGTTTGTGTCGCCACAAAAAAAGGAATAGGTTAGGTATACCTAAAATCTACATCTATATGTTAGGTAGGTATTTGAAAAGATACTATTCATTTTTCGTGTGTAAAAAATTGTCATTTTCTTACTATTTTTATTTTGTTTTGGAGATTTGGTTAAATTGATTTACCAAATCGTTTACTTGGAGGTTTGTTGTTCCAAATAAAAAAAATTGCAATTATTTTTTTATCGGTACTAGCAGATATACCATTTTACGAATACCTACATAGTTTTGTGAATGTTAGTACGATATGGCCAAGTGCATGTTGTATGATAACTCAAAAAATAAGTTTCTTCAGTAAAGGCATTTGAAGGTTTTTAAACTTTTTAAATATAAACTGAAACAAAAATGGAATACATAGGTACAATTTATTTAATAGTACTTATATATGCACATTACTATTTCTTGAAACTTTTTTTACAATTTGCAATGTCTAACTTAAATCAAATAAATTATTTTGTCTTAATTTTGTTAAGGAGACGTTGAAAATAATTGGAATGAAATAAATAAAAATGACGGTGAAATGTACTTAACATATGTAGGTATTTTGTAGGATATATGTATTGCAAAATCTGTGCTAAAGAAAAATGACTGATTTATTGCAAATTGTCAAAATAACTATGAAACAAGGAAACATTTAATACAATTTCGTCAATTTGAAAATAAGATTAATGGAGACTTGACAATCCCCACAAGAGATTTCGTAAATTATGTAAAAACTACTGTGCAATGTTTTGTAGAAGAGTGCTTCAAAAGGACACTTTTCTCAGAATTCAACCACAACAGCACTTAATTATAAAACTTATGTTAAAACTAAATGATGAACAACAAAAATCTTATATCAATCAAAATTCGCTAGCAGCAGTTTTTCATAACGTAGCTTGGTCTTGATCATTTAGTTTCATACTAAATTTAACTCGATCGAGGTTAAATTTTAAAGGAAGTGTTTTTTTTTTCATTGTAATGTACATATGTATGTACCAGTATACCTATCTGATCTTATTAACAATATATTCATGTACATTATCTTTTTTACGCTGTTTTTATTTTATTTAAGAGTTTTGGTAAAGTGTTGCAACTATAATTTGATGTGGTTTGTTCGATTTACAGTTTTTTTTGCAAGCAAAACAAAAATTACTTAAAATCGTCTGCTTTACCTACAAAGTAGGTAGGTATTTGAAGTTAATCAAAACATTGATAAACAACGTAAATCGGCAAAGGTTCAACAAGATACCTTAGGTATATGTTAGTACCTTACTTACCTAACTCAAGAAAAGCTCAAAACTGTATGTTTTAAATATAACACCATAATATATTATGTACTTTATGTAAATTACATACATACACCCAGAGAAAAAAACTGTGTAAAATTGCCTTATTTGCCTAAGGTGAATTTTTTTTGTATGGAAGTTATTTTCTAACATAATTTTGCCTTAGTTCTAAGGCAATTTATGCTCGAAAATCCTAAGCTAAATTTACCTAGAATAGGCTACCGTGCCTTAGATGGATAAGGTAAATATTTTTGTAGGGAAAATTTTCCTAACATAAATTTACCTTAGGACTAAGGCAATTAATTGTAAAATTTTAGCCTAGAAATAAGGTAATTTCACCTAAGCCTAAGCTAAATTTTACCTAGGAATTTTTTTTACTTAGAATGTTATTTTCCTAACATAATTTTGCCTAGAACTAAGGCAATTTATGTTAGACTCTTACCTATGACTAAGGTAATTTTACCTTAGGCCTAGGTAAATTTTCCTAGGATTTTTTTTTTTGCTAGAATAATTTTTTTCTAAAATAATTTTGCCTAGAACTAAGGCAATTTTACCTATGGCCTAAGCTAATTTTTTCCTGGGGAATTTTTTCGGTGAAATGTTATTTTGCTATAACATTATTTTGCCTAAGTTAATTTAACGTTTTTTTTTTTGTTCGGCAAAAAGTTTTGAATTCTTCCTAAAAAAAAAAGGAAATATGCTTCAATAACTTAGCGATTCAAATGTCATTATAAAGGAAAAAAAACATTTATTATAGTTTTAAAAAATATACAAATGTTTTTTTTTCTTTACCTTCAAGAAATTTTGTATTGTTGTTGTTAATTACACAGGTTTATTTCCGCAAAGAAAAAAATAATAAATAAACTTTACCTAGGGCCTAAGGTGATTTTACCTAGGGCCTAAGGTGATTTTCCCACCAAAAGCGCAAAAAGCAATGATTCGAGTTTTGGAGGGAAAATCACCTTAGGCCCTAGGTAAAATCACCTTAGGCCCTAGGTAAAATTTATTTTTTTTTTTGCTGAAATAAATTTTACCTAGGGCCTAAGATGATTTTACCTAGGGCCTAAGGTGATTTTCCCACCAAAAGCGCAAAAAGCAATGATTCGAGTTTTGGAGGGAAAATCACCTTAGGCCCTAGGTAAAATCACCTTAGGCCCTAGGTAAAATTTATTTTTTTTTTTTGCTGAAATAAATTTTACCTAGGACCTAAGGTGATTTTACCTAGGGCCTAAGGTGATTTTCCCACGCATAAGCAATGATTCTAGTTTTGGAGGGAAAATTATAGCTATCATTGAAAAAGCATAATTGGAATGTTTAAATGGATTTTTTAGCATGTTTTCTTTTGGCCAGGAATGCAAATGTTATTCCAATTGATGGGAAATTAGTCAAATAATTTTGTTTGAGAAAAAAAAAATTCACTTCCACATTTATTCCTTGTTTAAATTGGGATTTTCTATTTCAGTGACAGAATCATCTTTCCGGAAAAAAAAATCCGTCTGAACTTTTTTTAATGGCCAACAATTATTTTGTTGATTTCAGATCGATTGGTACAAAATTCGCATTTCTTGGCAAAAGATAACATGCTAAGAAATCCATTCAAACATTTCAATTTTGCTTTTTCAATACGATAGCTATATATAATATGCGCCTTATAATGAATAAAGCCTTTAACTTCAGCCAAATGCAAATTAAGTATAAAACAAAACACACTTTGATTTGTTTTTCTTAATATAAGATTCTATTTCATAAAATAAATCAACCCTGATTCTAGTTTTGAAGGGGAAAATTATAGCTATCATTGAAAAAGCATAATTGGATTGTTTAAATGGATTTTTTAGCATGTTTCCTTTTGGCCAGGAATGAAAATGTTATTCCAATTGATGGAAAATTAGTCAAATAATTTTGTTTAAGAAAAAAAAATTTCACTTCCGCATTTATTCCTTGTTTAAATTGGGATTTTCTACTTTTTCTTTCCGAAAAAAAATTCCGTCTGAACTTTTTTCAATGGCAAACAATTATTTTGTTAATTTCAGATCGATTGGTACAAAATTCGCATTTCTTGGCAAAAGATAACATGCTAAGAAATCCATTCAATCATTTCAATTTTGCTTTTTCAATGCGATAGCTATATATAATATGCGCCTTATAGTGAATAAAGCCTTTAACTTCAGCCAAATGCAAATTAAGTATAAAACAAAACACACTTTGATTTGTTTTTCTTAATATAAGATTCTATTTCATAAAATAAATCAACCCTGATTCGAGTTTTGGAGGGAAAATTATAGCTATCATTGAAAAAGCATAATTGGATTGTTTAAATGGATTTTTTTAGCATGTTAAGCATGTAAAATCAATATGAAAATAATGATATTATGTTCCAAAATTTCAATTAAACAAGTCAGATGTTTTCTTTTTCCAACATGTAATAGGGAAACTTGTAATTAGAAACAATCCCTTAAAAAAAACTGATTTTAAAAGAGATAATGATGTGAAAAATGTAATAAGAACGTAAAATCATTAAAATGATTGAATTTTACTTCAATTTTCCTTTCAAATGCCCCTTTAAGGATACGCTCATGTTTGATTTTGCATCACCCACATTATTTCATTGTAACTTTAACCAAATAAAATTTGACCATGGCCTTAGCTAATTTTACCTACGCTATATCTAATTTTACCAAGATCTAATAAATGTTATTAAAAGGAATCCTCATTTTTGGATGACTATTTGACGCTGTTTTCTTACTTTTTCCAATAGAAAACGAACAAAATATCCCTAAAGGATACGCTCATGTGTTGTTTTCCATCCAAATTATTCTATTTTACCTTAGGACTAAAGCAATTTTAAAGAACTACCTAACATAAAATCACCTTAGGAATAAGGTGATTTTATGGCGTCACCTAGAAATTAGCTTAGACCTAAGGCAAATTTATGTTAACTCCTAAGGTAAAATCACCTTAGGCCTAAGCTAATTTCTAGGTGACGCCATTTACCTAAGGAGCTAACATAAATTTACCTTAGGAGCTAACATAAATTTGCCTTAGGCCTAAGCTAATTTCTAGGTGACGCCATAAAATCACCTTATTCCTAAGGTGATTTTATGTTAGTTCCTTAAAATTGCCTTAGTCCTAAGGTAAACTCGTTGTCTGGTTGCTTTGGAAACGTGCTTTTCATCATTTACTTCCAAGACTTCGTGGCGTGCAGCGTGCAGTTCATCTCTTCAATTAAATGTTATACTTATATGTGTTAAAAGTTTTAAAAGTGAATATAAAAGAAAATATAAAAACAAGCAGTACAAATATTATATCAAAGTAAGTATTTTTACCTACAATATTTTACAATATATTTGCGTTTTTATTTCACTCGTAGAAAAAAAGTATAAAACTCTTCATTTTGAGTATTTTAATTATAGAAAACGTGTTCAATCCTGCTTTTAATAGTATCTATCTTACAATTAAGTTATTTTTGGGACACGTTTCACCTTTTCATTAATTAATATGTAGGTTTCTATGAATTAAAAACATTACTTTTGAGGTTTGCGTTGAAACAATGCAACGTGGCTCTTCAACCCATTGTGCATTTGGCTTTTCTAGCCACCTTTTTCCTTTCTTTACCATTACGCACAACAATAATCTAAATTAACGCCCAGCCCACTGAAAACGCCGTATTAGGAACACTTTGGCATACACATTTTTTATATTGACAAGTCAATACATTTTTCTAATACCATGCGAAAAAAATTGCAAAAGCAGATAGAACACTACTGCTCTCATGGCCTCAATTTATGTATAATATATTAATTACAAATAGCTTTCCAACAGAAAACTTCATCCACCATATTTTGTCAGAGCTCTTCAACTCTGGACAGTCAAAAGTTCGTCCTCGGAACGAAAAAAAATAAAATTACATAAGTTGCCTGTTAAAGCTATTATAGATATAAGAATTTAAATACAATGTGCTTTAAAAAGCATTGTTTACATTACAGAGCTCATACTTTGTTAGAGGTTGTAACAAAATGCCCCCTAAGGGTAAGCTGTACGATCGATATAGAGGATAGCGCAGGTCGCTCAAGAAGCTCTATATAACAGTCCCACAACATCAAAGAAGGCAAAAGTCGTAGAAGTGGAAGATCATTCCAATGAAGATCATTATGTGGAACCACTAAATTCTAACGAGATGCAAAAACTTTGCGATGAGCTAAAACAAAACCTCGACTGGGACACCGTTATTAAGCAATGGAAGCAAACTATGTCAATGAGGAGGGATATGATAAGCCAGAGTAATGACAACGACATTCAAACAGTCCTCCAGGAATGGCCGCTTTACAAATTTTCACGAGCGCCAGAACTGGTAACAATATTCGTTTTTTTTTAAACTTATTTCTTCACCTTTCTCAAAACAAATAATACATTAAATTTTAACATAACATTCAATGTGTTTTCTTCTTTTTATAAACAGATTGCCATGGATTTCGATTTCTTAAGGCCAAACAACGGGTTTGACTTTTCGAAGTGGGAGCAATTTTCAAAAATTGCCATCAAATTCTTCAGTGAGAGGGTGAAGTGTAGCGGGCTTAAATCACACCTCAATGAGGTCAAAGAAAATATTGCTGACCTTGACATAGGTAAAATGACTCTATTTTAACACTTTGTTTAATTAAATACTTTTCTTTCAATTGTGTTTTAAATACTATGTTTATTCTATTTTTCTTATGAGGCTTTAATTTATTTTCAGATAATGTTAACATTGCTTATGCAACTTTGTTACATGGATTGCTGCCGCCATCATCGCAGCAGTTCAAAGGCAAGTTCAAGAAATTTGCAATCGAGGACTCCAGGCAATCATTCACTACTGAAGTTGAAAATGCAAGCCACATTGAACAGGTCCTTAAACAAAAACAAGAAGAATGTGCAAAATCCGGCACGAAACTTCAACCCGTTATATTTGTTATTGGTGAGAAATTTAAATACAAAAATTTTGTCGTTTCATTGGACAACATTAAATTTAAATTGGATACGTACTTGCATTGTATTATTTTTAATTTAAAGCTTGCATACATTTTAAATATTGAATACCCTACTCAATGTTTTTCAGTATGGGTTTTTATTGAATCTTTTCTTTTTTAATATTCACGATTGCAAAAAAATTCCTTCTGTTTCAACATTGATTAACGATATCAATTCATTACTTTCTTAATGGCAACAAAATTCCTTCTGTTTAAACAATGATTAACGATATCAAAAGATATATATATATGTATAAATATTTACAAATAAATAAATATAATATACTATTATAAAATTAAATACAAATTTTATTTTTATTTAAAAATAACTTTTTTTTCAGCTGACCCAGAAAATAGATAAAATTTACCTTAGGAAATAGGTAAAATTTACCTTAGGAAATAGGTAAAATTTACCTTAGGAAATAGGTAAAATTTGCCTTAGGAAATAGGTAAAATTACCTTAGGAAATAGGTAAAATTTACCTTAGGAAACAGGTAAAATTTGCCTTAGGAAATAGGTAAAATTCACCTAAGGAAATAGGTAAAATTTACCTAAGGAAAAAGGTAAAATTTGCCTTAGGAAATAGGTAAAATTTGCCTTAGGAAATAGGTAAAATTTGCCTTAGGAAATAGGTAAAATTTGCCTTAGGAAATAGGTAAAATTTACCTTAGGAAATAGGCAAAATTTGCCTTAGGAATAAGGTAATTTGCCTTAACAAACTTCGGAGGGGAAATATTTAAATCACCTTAGGGAATAGGTAAAATAGGTAAGGTTTATGTTAGGGATAAGGTAAATCTGAAGATTTTCAAATCACCTTAGGAAAATAGGCTATCGTAGCCTATTCCTAAGCTAGCTCAAAACGGCCTTAGGCCTAACGTGAAATCAGCCCCCGAAATAGGATAATTTTACACCGACTTTTCTCTGGGTGTAGGTATTAACTAGGACCTAGATATACATATGTGCAGACATATGTAGGTAAATACTATTTTTGTGTTTCAAAGACCAAACCAAATTTTGCACTTGTCAAATTGAAATCTAATGAACCTACCTACCTACTTACCTTACCTACTGATAACCTTCATCTATTCAACTGGTATTTAAAGTAGATATATTGTGATATGAATCTACAAAGAAGGTATACCTCCCTCAATATTTGTGTTCAAAATTTGTTCAAAGGTAGATGTACCTCTGTAAGGTACAGATAGAATTATACTCCAGGTAATGCCTTGAAAATTATAGGTATGTAGGTAAATATTTTTCCGAAAGTAGGTTAACTTTCATAACTTTCATAGATACCTTTGTCAATTTCATTAAATTAAAACAACACGTCGATAAATATAAATTTGTCTTGTTCAAGGTTTGCGCAACACATTATTATAAAAAGATGCTGGGATGCGACCCACACTGATAACATCCCATCCCGTCTGCCGATTTGTCTTGCTTAAAATGTTTGTAGGTTTTCGTGTTTTGTTAAAAAAGTTGTCAGTTGAATTATTCTAAAAACTAAAAAATTTCCAACAATATTTTGCATATAATGAAAAAATTTGATTTCACAGTCGAAAATCAATTTTTCCGAACTTTGAGTAATTTTTTTCTCAAAATTTTACCAGATGTCAAAAACGTTATTCTTCTTTGTACAGAATTATTTTGGACATAAAATCATTTTTTTCGTAAAATATTCGAGGTGACAAATATTTTTGTCTACAGTTTTTTTGATTTATAAAAAACCCGTAACTGGATTTTTTTTTTCAAAAATATACTTGTTTGGTATCACGTTACAATATTAAATTCAATTTAAGTATCTAGCGTTATTGGTTCGTGAAATTTTTTGGGTTAACAGCATTTTCATTTTTTTGAAATTGCTATGGTAAAAAAACCACCCACCCAATTTTGTTTAGAGTCATTTCTGCATCTTTCTGCATTTTTGTCTGTATAACAAAATTTATTTGAAGTCGATATCTCTTGTGCTTCTTGAGCTATGGACGACAAAAAAAACTTAGCGAACGTACGGACATACGAACATACGTACACACCGCACAGACATATCTCTAAAAATCTTTTATTTCGACTGTAGGGATCTTGAAACGTCGAGAAATGTCAAATTTTTCAATTCGACAAATCGGACCGATTACAATAACTTCCTATGGGAAGTTAAAATTAAAGCGACTACAAAAACTGCTAAACGTCAAAACTACTTCCATGCCACCGGCAACCTAAAGCAAAACAATATCTCAAAAAAATACGTAGGTAAAAGCAAAAACAAAGTAAGAAAATAATTCTGAAAGCTATATACCTACCTACCACAAAATGTATATAAAAAAATTCAACAACGCGAGTAGAAATTGTGTGTTATTTGTGTACGCGCAGTGCACTGGTAAATGTTAACAATAGGCTTTAAGAATCCTTTTTTACTCCACTTTGATTATATCTTTTTTTCTTCAGTCGACAGTTTTGTTTAAAACAAAGAAATCTGCCAAAAATACTATGTAGGTACCTACTAAAATAGTTGAAAAATCTGATAGGTGGGTACGCCCCCAAATTATGTTATACATATGTGTATATGCTTATGTACATATATGTACCTTCATATTAACCTATACTAACCTCCATTTGTGCATATGAATACCTACATATGTATATGTAATTACTAATTACCTACCTAATATTTGCCTAAACAATATACTTACCTATACTTATGTATGTACATATGTGCACTTGCAATTTTATACTTTGTAGTAAAGTGATTCATCCACTATCCCTATTTTCAGAAAAAAAAAAGAAATTTAAAAATAAACCTATCCCACCCAACTCCCAACCCATATCAAACTAATAACGAAATTGAAGAAAAATTCACCGAAACTCACAAATCATCATCAATGCGAATTACATACAAGCACTAACATCATTTTCATTTTATGAAGGAGAACGAAATTTAAAAAAAAAACCTTCAAAATACATTTTCTGCAGCGAACGTGATTTGGCCTTGAATGCCACACTTCAACAGACATACGAGTATGTACCTACACAGTTGTTATTGTTGTTTTTTATTCTAAATAACAATATTCCGTTATCTTTCTCGACCATAAAAAATTGTGAGTAAATTTCCCATAAGGACCAAATCTGTAAAATTGGGTGTTGTATTTGATAGACTGATACAATAACTCGCCGTGCGATACTAGCGACTTATGAGCATTTGAAAAATAAGTGTCGCCATCTAGATCAGGATTTGCCCGGTGTCCCTTCTATTTGTAATTATTCAATGATAATATTTACAAGTGGGTCTATGATATACCGTTGTATCACAGATAAGAAACTATACAGATGTCTCATCCCCATAGAAGAAAATGTCCCATATTTTTTTCACTACTCCTTGGCTATTAACTGACAAAAAGCTTTTTGTCAGTTGATCTTCAAGCACAAAAAGCTGTTTTTGATTGCACATATTGGCTTGCCAGTATGCCTGTTCAAAGCTATGTGTATAACTATAAAAAATTCTAAAGTTGTTTTTTCTCTCAAGTCAACGTCCATAGAGACAAAGAAAAAAAGAAACTGTTTTGGTTTCGATGATGTTTTGGTGCCGATGATGTTACCATATTTCAGTTGCTATTGTTCAAGCGATGTAGGTATTTTATGCTATTTATGCTATTTATTATTGAATATGAAAATAAAAACCATAGTTATTAATTTTTCCATGTTATATTTTACTATATCAAATAACTGCAGCTGGACAAAATTATGCTAAAAAACACAGAATCAAACCTAATCGTACACCTACCTAGTGATCAAAACATTGACATGAATGACAGGGCAAAATCCATATGTGCTGAGTTACTTGGTAACATGAATGACGTAGAAACCGCATACAGCATTCCCAGTCGAGACCCACGTTCTAAGACAGTGATCGTTAAAATGAGATGTCGGGAATCCGTTTGGGCAGTACTCCGAAACACGTCAAAACTCAAGGAGACAAACATTCGTATTACCAAGGATATGCCCTACAACATGCGCAGAAGGAGGGCCAAGCTAGTGGCGATCAGAAAAGCTCTACTTGTGGCAAACACACAAAAGAAAATTGTTCTTAGAGACGACAGGCTTCATCTTGAAGACAAAATATTCACTTGGGACACTGTTGAAGGTCTTAAATGTGGTCACGAGAATGGATTAAGTGTTATAGGTAGAATGTTTGGCGCTATGCCTGCAGGTCTTGAAAATTTAATGAATGATCTTCTTAATCAAAACAATGTGTATCAAATGTCAGAAAAAAGTCAAGCTCAAACGTCAAAAGGAGTGCGTTCAGGAAATTCAACATCATGGCAGCTAACAAAAACAACCGCTGTACTGGGGAACTTCGATGTACGTTCACACGAGCAAGCCAATTGAGGTTCACACGTCTATCAGAAAGAAGCAGAAATGAATGAAGCTTTATTTTTTAATATTAGAATTATAAGTTATAATGTCTCTGGACTAAAAAATAAGTTAGAACTCGATGATTTTTTTAATTATATTTATGATTTTGATGTTATTATATTATTTGAAACCCATGTATTAAATAAGGAAGAAATAATGTTTAAAAATGTATTTGCAAACTATGAAGTAAAGTGGAAATGCGCTGTTAAAACAAGTATTTTTGGAAGAGGTAGTGGTGGAGAGCTTTTTGCCTACCGTAAAAACATTAAAGCAGTAGAATTCGAATTTAAAGAGTTTGATGAAGCATGTGTTATCAAACTGGAGAAAAATAGTTGTGTCCGATACATCGTACCTACCTACTTAAACTGCAGCCACTGGGAATCTGACTTTGAAAAACTTAATGACCTGCTAAATAATTTAAATACGTCAGACCTAATGATTATTGGAGATTTCAACGGAAGGATAGGTTTATCACAGAACAATTTTTCGAGCGGATACAGCCATACAACTTTTAATGCAAAACGTAGATCTAAAGATGAAATGTGTGACAAAAAAGGTGAACAAATTATGGATTTGGCAGATACGTTTGACTGTAAAGTTTTAAACGGAAGTTGCGACGGCGATCTTAACGGCGAGTTTACATTTCTACGTGGAACATCATGCTCTGTAATCGACTATTGCTTTATTGCAGGAAACTGGAATTCAATTACCGATGACTTTAAAATAGGATTGCAAACGTTTTCTGACCACATGCCCATGGAAATTATAATTAAAGTGCCAAATTCTGCAAATTACACGAATAATTCAAATTTGCTCAACTTGCTACCTAAATTGTTTTGGAGTGAAAAAAACCGTGATCTGTACCAGCTTAATCTTAATTCTAGACTTGATATTTTAGCAAGATCAGAAGTTTCTGTAGACGTTGAAGTTCTCGCTGATATAATTAAGAAATCTGCACCAACAAAACAAAACACAGCAAATAAGACCAGAAAGAAGAAACAAGAATGGTTCGATAACGAATGCACGAAAGCGAGACAGAAATCGTTTGCACTCCTAAAGCTCTTAAGATCACATAACTCGGATATCTTCAAAAAATTATATGCAGAATCGAACAGTGTATACAAGAAATTATGCAATTCTAAAAAGATAGCTTTTGAACAGAAGAAAGTACAAATGATAAGCTCTGCTAGCTCTTCCTCGGACTTTTGGAAGGCAGTAAGACAATTGAATGGAAGTAGACCTGCCATCGCTCCAAACCTACAGGCTCAACAGTTAAAAATCCATTTTCAGAATCTTCTTAATACTGAACAGTTATCTTTAACACACCAATACGCAGTGCCTCTCTTTCTAGATGATATGTTAGATGCTCCGTTCACTTTAGATGAAGTCCAGAACACTATTAGAAATTCGAAAGTAAACAAGGCCCCAGGAGAAGATAGAATTCCGTTCGAGTTTTATAAAAACTGTACACCTGAATTTGCAATAGCGCTCACGGAAGAATACAATAAAATATACCAAAGTGGGAATATTCCAATGAGTTTTAGGAAGGCTATAATATATCCCCTACACAAAAAAGGAGATTATAACGACCCACAGAACTACAGAGGAATATCTTTTCTAAATACATCTTCGAAACTTTTTAGTGCCTTACTTTACAACAGGCTAACTAATTGGGTAAAAGAAAAGCGGGTACTTAATGAGCTTCAGGCAGGATTTAGAGAAGGCTATTCAACTATAGATCACATATTTTCTCTTATGAATATTGCCGAGATATATACGAAAAGGAATAAAAAGTTGTATACCTTGTTTGTGGACTTTCGTGCTGCCTTTGATTCTGTACCACGTGAAGCACTATTTTACAAACTTTATATGATCGGAATTTCGACTAGAATGATTCGAATTTTGATAGCCTTGTATGACAATAACTTAGCGATGGTCTGGGATGGGAAATGCGTTTCGGAAGAGTTTGCAACTACGATGGGGGTAAAACAAGGATGCATCCTGAGTTCACTTCTATTTATTTTATTTATTAATGATATAACAGAAAACATTGGAGGTGGTATCATAATAAACACAACCTGCATTCCTGCTTTAATGTTCGCGGATGATTTTGCTATCTTTGCTGAGACCGTTAACAGTATGCAGTTGATGATAAATAGACTGGCAAATTATTGTAGAAAATGGAACTTGTCCGTTAATTTGGCGAAGACAAAAATGATGATATTCAGAAATGGTGGAGGAAGATACTCAAGAAATGAGCAGTGGAAGTATGAAGGAGAGCAGATAGAAGTCGTGAGAGAATATAAATATCTGGGAGTTCTTATCACAGCCAATCTCAATATGAAAAAACATTTTGTAACCAAATTATCAGAAGCAAAGCGTGCTATCGGTTCAGTTTGGGGAAGATGCATAGGCAATAAATATCTAAACCACAGCGCAAAACAAAAAATCGTACGTGCAACTGCAACATCCATCATGCTATATGGAGCACAAGTGTGGGGATACCGCTCATATAATACTCTTGAAGTTTTTCAACGATACTGTGTCAAAAGAGTATTCAAACTACCAAATAGCACTCCCAATTACATGATTCATCTGGAGACGGGGATGCCACCACTCTTTCTGGAGACACTCAAATTACACTTTGATTATGTGCAGAAAGTTATGAGAATGGATGAGCAAAGACTGCCAAAAATAATACTCTCCTACCTGCTAATGAAGAAAAGTAATTGTGTACAACAATGGGAAACGCTAGCACGTAATGGTGGATTAAATACAAATTTTGAAAACATGCAACACGACCAACTTTATAAAATATTAGAAAAAACTGGTAACTCTCTGTACGACTCATATGTGAATGAGGCTCAGTCATCTCAATATCGAATGTACTACAGTAAACTCAATTACAACTTACAAGAAGCAACATATTTTTTGAACACAAACTCTGCAGAAAAAATAAATATTATTTTCAAAATAAGAGGTGAACTATCAGGCCTAAATTACATACCGCATCGACCTGATCTTCCACTTGAATGTAGCCTTTGCAACCTCAAAGAGAGAGAAGATGTGTACCATTTTATTGGAAAATGCCCTATTTTGTGCGAACTACGAAGGATATACTTTGGAGCAAATCTTGTGGAGATGGTGGATGTGCTGAGTATTTTGAATTGAGACCGCGGATGGGACGTACTATACAAGTATACTGTTAATGCGCTGCACTACAGAACACGTATTATTGAAGGCAATTTTTAATCATCAAACTATCTTTTCATATTTAATTTAAAGTTAACTTTTTTTATGTATACAAACAAAAAAAAAATCATGTCAATCTGGTAGACGGCATAATGCCAAACCAATTAGACTTTAAGCTAATTTATTTATTGAATGTATCATGTATGAATATTAATTTGGTCAATAAAAACTAAAAACTAAACTAAAACTATATCAAATAAAAAAATATACATATATGTTGAAAACACATTTAAGAAAGGAAGAGAAGATGAGTTAGGTGCAAGACATTTTAAAAATAATTTGTATGGATTCCTATGGTAACACTGATGCAAATGTACGTGCGCCGCTGGTGAGCGTATGAGGCTTAGTTTTGGTTGTCTTCCTTATTTTGATTTTTTTTGATACATATATTGAACGCATGTGTGTATGTCATGTATCCATAGATATATGTATATGACAAAAGGGTAAGTTTCAATTTCGGTCTTTTTGTTGTTTGTTGATTGTTTCTTTGTTGTCCTATGCAAAACGTAAGTTGCGTATTTTGTGAACTTAAACAGGTGTAGGTAGGTACTCATGTAAATAATTTCGATACAAAAAAGAGGCTCGGATGTGACCCACACTGATAAGTGATAACTTACTATTGATGCCCACTTAAATTTTTCAAAATTTATTTTTTTTATTTGGAAAAATTGTATTAGTAAGTAAGTCTATTTCAGTTTAAGAATCAATTTCACGTTTTTTTAGTACTTTTTTTTAGGTTTAAATTAAAGGAAAACACTATCGGTTGATTAACTTTTTATTTTAAACTATATTTTAAACATTTTTTGTATTAAATTAAATAAGTTTGAAGTCAATATCTTTCTCTGTTTTCAAGATGCTTTAGTAGAAACTATTTTTACCAGTTTTTAGTAGTTTTCTAAAAAAAATAGTTAATTGGGATGTTAAAATAGGTCTGTTAAGTTTTGTTTAGAAGTTTGTATATGTTTAATACATCACTGCTCTTAGCCTATTTAAGCAAAGGTGGTTTTATAAAAAGTTTAAGAGACAATTTTTGGCCTTGACAATTAAAAATAAAATATCGTAAGTATTTATAATTATTTATTTTATTATTTATCACTACATAGTATAAAACAAAGTCGCTTTTTCTGTCATGTGTCATGTTGTATGTCCCTATGAACGCTTAAATCTTTAAAACTACGCAACGGATTTTGATGTGGTTTTTTTTAATAGATAGAGTAACTCATGAGGAAGGTTTTTATGTATAATATCATCCATTAAATAGTGGACAAATACTGTTATTTTTGAGGTTTCTAATGTGATGTCGCAAATAATTACATTTTTTCCGCTTACATTGCAAACGCAGGCTGAATCCTACGAGATTTATCAAAATAATAATGTACTAAGTATTGTACACAATGAAAAGGTCTACAGAAAACTCCGCGATGGTATATGTCTATCTCTTATGGATATCCCACAATAACATTTTTTTGTCATTTACTTTTTACGACAAATAATGACTAATATTCGAAGCGATTTTAACCAATACAGCATTAATCCTTATCCAATTAAATACCTTAAATACATTGTTGATTTAATATAGATCTATTTGGCCTTTTACAGCATCTGATTTAAATCAATATTTTTGAAGATGTACAGATTTAAAAGTTGCGGAACGTAGCGTTTACGGCGACGCGGCGCGGCGGCAGCGTGCCTATAAATAGCGCGTCGGAGGCCGCGGATTTCCTTATAGCACATTGAATTTAGCAGCGATCGGACGCGTTATCGGAGTTTTGTAGCGAGGAAAATAACAATCAACGGAACGTGAGGCTCGACTCAGTCAGCTTCGGGATAATTATAGAGCTGAGAGAGAGAGAGAATCTTCAGCAGAGCGTGAGATTCGCCGCCGTCGGGATCGAGATAGGCATACAGTGCAGAGGGACAGAGAATCGAACGAATAAGTAAAATCGTTCTTTAAGTTGAGGTATTTCGGCAAAAAAAGGACTGAATAGAATAGGTATCTTTTGTTTTTTGTTTCTGAATGATAAGTATTTAGATATTTTTTACTGCGGCAGTTACTAATAATATGGCAATTTGTGTATAGGTAATCATAAGCAAACATATATAGAATTGAGTTAATTTTTGCACACAAATTATAAAGTCATGCCTGGAAGACGTCGTCGTTCGAACATAGGTCGTAGTACAGCGAATGCCAGAAGATTACGTTCAGCAAGAGATGAAGAATCGTCAACGGAACGTGAGGCTCGACTCAGTCAGCTTCGGGATAATTATAGAGCTGAGAGAGAGAGAGAATCTTCAGCAGAGCGTGAGATTCGCCGCCGTCGGGATCGAGATAGGCATACAGTGCAGAGGGACAGAGAATCGTCAGTTGAGCGTGAGGCTCGACTCAGTCAGCTTCGGGATAGACGTAGAGCTGAGAGAGAAACAGAATCGTCAGTTGAGCGTGAGGCTCGACTCAGTCAGCTTCGGGATAGACGTAGAGCTGAGAGAGAAACAGAATCGTCAGTTGAGCGTGAGGCTCGACTCAGTCAGCTTCGGGATAGACGTAGAGCTGAGAGAGAGACAGAATTGTCAGTGGAGCGTGAGGCTCGACTCAGTCAGCTTCGGGACAGATATAGAGCTGAGAGAGAGAGAGAATCTTCATTAGAGCGTGAGGTTCGCCGCAGCCGAGACAGGGATAGACATCGAATAAAGAGAGCCAGAGAATCATCAGCACGAGTTACTAATTCGTGGGTAGATAAGGAAAATTCTGCCATGAATTACGATCCTTCGATTTCTTACAAGGACGATCGTATAGTATCAATAGGTACTATGTCAGTAGTGTGTGAACATTGCTTGGCGTTGAAATTCAAGGACGAATCGAAAGGCATGTGTTGCTTACAAGGAAAAGTCAAATTAGAAGAAATTCTCCCTCCACCTGAACCACTTTACTCTCTTCTTACGGGTGATCATCAAAAATCAAAACAATTCATGCGAAATATACGCCGTTATAATAACGCATTTCAAATGACCTCTTTTAAGAGTAAGCAAGTCGTTGAGCGTGGGTTTATGCCTACATTTAAAATTCAAGGGCAAGTGTACCACTTAGCTGGGAGCTTGCTACCACTTCGACCCGATGATCACAAATTTCTGCAAATATATTTTATCGCAGATCCAGATACACAAGCATCTACGCGGTGCTCAAGTGTTGCACAGCCAATTGATACAGGTTTGATTAGATCTCTCCAAGATATGTTACATTCTCATAATTGCTACATACAGTCTTTCAAAACTGCGATTGAGAGTGTTCCAGCAGATACTCCTGACTTTAATGTCGTAATCCATGCAAATAAAGCTCCTGTTGGAGAACACAGAGGACGATACAATGCGCCTTCCACGAGTGAAGTAGCAGTGGTGATAGCTGGGCAGCAATTTGACAAAAGAGATATTGTATTGCATAGTCGTGATGATAATTTGCAAAAAATTTCAGAGTTACACAGATCTTATGACAGCCTACAATATCCTTTGATGCTATGTCGTGGAGAAGATGGTTATGCCATTAATGTTTCTCAAGTTGACCCAATCAGTGGTACACCTCTCCGTAAAACAGTGTCATGTATGAACTACTATTGCTACCGTATAATGACAAGACGTAACAATTTCAACACTTTGCTTAGATATGGAATGTTAACAAACCAGTACTTGGTAGATCAATATGCGAAAATTGAATCTGAGAGATTGGCCTACATCCGTAATAATCAAACTAAATTGAGAGCTGAAAATTACGTTCATCTTCAGGATGCTTTACAGGCGAATGAACATCACAACGGCGTTGGGCAGTTGGTTATACTACCTTCATCATTCACAGGTGGACCTCGATATTTACACGAAAAATCACAAGACGCCATGACTTACGTCAGAAATTACGGCAAACCTGATTTATTTATAACTGCAACATGTAATCCGAATTGGCCGGAAATAAAAGAAAATATTAACCCCAATTTAACTCCACAAGACAGATACGATATAGTTAACAGAGTCTTCCATTTAAAAGTACAGAAGCTCCTGCACCTCATTAACAAGTGTCATATATTCGGTCCCGTGCGCTGTCATATGTATACAATAGAATGGCAGAAACGTGGCTTGCCACATGTACACCTGTTGGTGTGGTTAGTGAACAAAATTCGACCAAACCAAATTGACAGGGTTATATCAGCTGAATTACCGGATAAAGATGAAGATCCTATCCTGTACGAAATCGTAAAGAAACATATGGTGCACGGCCCTTGCGGGACTTTAAACCCGCATTCTCCATGTATGCGAGATTCTAAATGCAGCAAAAAATTTCCGAAGCCGTTCCAAACTCAAACAAGTACTAGCGATGACGGATATCCCAAATATCGTCGACGATCGCCAGAACAGGGTGGGCAAAATGCTACCGTCCGAAACTGTGATATTGATAACCGATGGATTGTTCCCTATAATCCGCTCCTTTTGAAAATTTTTGATGCTCACATCAACGTAGAGTTGTGCAATTCGATAAAGTCAATCCAATATGTTACTAAGTACATTAACAAAGGCAGTGATCAAGCCACTTTCAGCATACAATCACCAAATGAAGTGGAAAAATATCAGTCTGGACGTTACATCTGCAGCTCTGAAGCTGTATGGAGGATTTTATCATTCGAAGTGCACGACCGGGCTCCCACAATTGTTCACCTTGCAGTTCATTTAGAGAATGGACAAAGGGTGTATTTCACTGAGAACAATATACAAGAAGTTGTTAATAACCCGCGGGATACAACATTGACAGCATTCTTCAAGTTATGTGCTCAAGATGATTTCGCGAAAACACTGACATATGACAGAGTTCCAAGTTACTATACATGGAACCAGAGCTCTAAAACTTTTCAACGGCGAAAACAAGGTACTGCGGTTGATGGTTTCCCCGGAGTAAAAAAAACGGATGCTCTTGGCAGAGTCTACGTGATTCATCCCAACAACAGCGAATGCTTTTATCTGAGAATGTTACTGCATATTGTAAAAGGCCCGACATCCTTTGCACACCTAAGAACTGTACAAGGTGTTGTTCACAATACTTATCAAGCAGCATGCAAAGCTATGGGGCTCTTGGAAGACGATTCTCAGTGGGAAAACACATTATTAGAAGCAGCTGTTTGTAGTTCAGCTACATCATTAAGATATTTATTTGCCATCATAGTAGCGTTTTGTCAAGTAACTGATTCTGTTAATCTATGGAATAAGTTTCAAGAAAATATGGCCAGTGATATTCTCATTCGGCGATGGCGAGAGTTAAACTCAGATGATGTGCAATATGCTCAAAACATGTTTGACGAAGCATTATTTAAATTGAATAAAGTAGTGTAATTACTTTCGGGTAAATCGATCAAGGATTTTGGGCTGCCGATGCCAGCTAATACTACTAACTCAGATTTAACTAACAGTGCCGAATACACAAGAGAAACATCATACGATCAAACGAGACTTTTACAAGATATAGCTCAAGATGAGCCACGATTAAACATCGATCAGAAAAAAGTATTTACTGCATTACTATCAACAATTCAGAACAATGAAGGGAAAATGTTTTTCCTTGATGCCCCAGGAGGTACAGGAAAAACATTTTTAATCAATCTGCTTTTAAAAAAAGTAAGATCTACCCGAAAAATTGCGTTGGCTGTTGCGTCATCCGGTATTGCCGCTACGCTTTTGGAAGGAGGCCGAACCGCACATTCTACATTCAAACTTCCGCTGAAAATCGCCACCGATGATAATAACAGCGTCTGTAGTGTTTCTAAACAGAGCAACACAGGAAAATTGATGAGGGACTGCTCATTAATAGTCTGGGACGAAGCTACTATGTCAAACAAAGCGTCTGTGGAAGCTCTGGATAGGACAATGCGCGATTTGCGCAACGTAAATTCACCTATGGGTGGATGTACAATTCTGTTCTCAGGAGATTTCCGTCAAATCCTACCAGTTGTGACTCGAGGAACACGTGCTGACGAAATAAATGCTTCCCTAAAAAGATCCAACCTTTGGCCACATGTCAATAAATTAGAGCTTAAAACTAATATGAGGGTTTCGTCATATTCACGTGAGAACAGGCTATTTCCAGAGCTACTGCTAAAAGTTGGCAATGGAGAGTTAACACAAAGTGAGGGAAGGATTAACCTAGAAAACCTTTGTGTTTTGATAGACAATATCCAAGAGTTAGTCAACAATGTCTATCCTGACATTGATAACATAAGTTCTAAGACAATATCTTGGTTTAAAGAAAGAGCGATTCTGTCACCAACTAACGAACAGGTAGATAAGTTAAATAACTTGATTCTTTCAAAGATTGATGCGCCGACGAAAATATACTACTCGGTCGATACTGTTATCGATTTGGAAGAAGCTGTTCATTTTCCTACAGAATTTTTAAATTCTTTGAACCCGTCTGGACTCCCTCCTCACAAAATGGTGCTGAAAGTAGGTTGTCCTGTTATTTTACTTAGAAACCTGAATCCACCTAAACTTTGCAATGGCACGCGTTTGCTGGTAAAATCTCTGAAAACTTTCATAATAGAGTGCACAATACTCACAGGATGTGGTACCGGAGAAGACGTATTGATTCCCCGAATCCCTCTGATACCATCGGATTTACCCTTCCAATTTAAACGTTTACAGTTTCCGGTAAAGACATCTTTTGCAACGACCATTAATAAATCACAGGGTCAAACCTTCAACGTTGCAGGCTTAGATTTGAGCGTTGACTGTTTTTCACATGGCCAACTGTATGTCGCACTTTCAAGAGTAACCTCTAGAGAAAACATGTTTGTATTGTCTAATGACAAGAAAGCTGTGAACGTTGTATATAAAGATATTCTGTAATATATTAATTATTGTTGTAAAATAAATAGGTAAAAATGTAAAAAAAAGTAAAAATGTAAAAAAAAGTAAAAATGTTAAAAAATTGTAAAAATGTAAAAAAAAAGTAAAAATGTAAAAAAAAGTGAAAATATTGTGTATAAAAGATATTCCAAAGATAAGGAAAGGGGAATTGTTTTAAGTACTCCAAAAACGCGTGCGGGCTACGGCCAGTAAATGAATAAATCAAATCTACTGGATTGATTTTATCATTTTTTCAGTGAGTTACATATTTTAAACCCGTGCAAAGCCGGAGCGGGCCGCTATGTTTTTTTATAAACAACGTTCACAGTTTTTCTGTAGCGTATTTAGTATATCAGCATTGCACCCGTGCGAAGCCGGGGCGGGTCGCCAGTCTTTTATAAAATTGCCTTTGCTTAAATAGTTTCCAGGGGTCACGAACGTGGACGTGGCAAAATATCGACCCCCACCCACCTACCACCCGCTGAATTGTACATTTATATATATATATGTAAATTGGTTATGTATTTGTTTTTTTTTTATTGTTTTTGTTTGAGCTACGCGTTCATAACATTCATTAATTTTTTTATTTTAGTTCTAGGATTTTTATACCTTTTATCTTTTGTGTCAATTACCCATTTACAATTTTTCCAAAGTAAGACTTTTATTAAAAAATGTATGATGTCAATTTTATGGGCATAGCATTCATCGGAATCATCGAACTAGCTAGGATATTGTCTGTTTGTTGCGTTTATACATTCTCTTACAATGTTTTCTTTTAATCTCGATATAAAAGGTGTTTTTTTGAAGAAAGTTGTAAATATTTTTATGTGAAGACTACAGACTTGGAAAAAATTTTCAGAAGGCCATATAAGAACCGTATTTTCTTTTAAGGTTTCGTATTCTCTCAATTTAATTAATATTTCCGTTAAATCAAATTGAAGCTTATCTTTTGACATTTGTTGAATACAGTTTTCACAGATACTATTCATTTTTTTCATCGATTTAAAAAGGCAATAGCCTGCATAGTATCTGGTAGCAAGATCGTCGATTTCCGGCACCTTTATCAATATCGTGTCTTCAGGCGGTAAAGCATTTAATTTATTATCAATATTCATGTCGTTTTCTATATTCTCAAATGATTCACTCTCCGGTAGCTCATACGAAATCGATATTTGTTCCTCAGCATTGGTTTGTAAAATAGCATTCCAATCAACTTTAAGATATTCTGTATCGTCTTCTTCACAGTTTGAACATTTAGATTTGAATACAAATTTCATAGCTATAACTTTTGCTAGAAGGGAGCCAAATTCAGCAGCATTCTTTCCAAATAAATTTTGTAAGGGATCTTGGTTAAATTTGTTAATATTTAAATAATATAAATCATTATGGTCTATATATAATGCTTTTTGTATTTGCAAAATGCTCTCAATACTTAAGGCAAAACCTTTGAAACAAAACGCTTTGTTTCTTGAATTAATAGGCTGAATGTTGAGAATATATGTTTTCATTTCTCTTATGAATATTAGATTTTGATCATTTTTTTTAATAGCTGGTTTTCCATTTAAAAGGTCGAAAAGCCGGTTTATTTTGTTTATAAAATTAGCTGTTGGTTTTGCAAAATGCGATATATTTATGGGAAATTTATTTAGACCTAATAAAGCTTCAATTCCACAAGCTACAGATCTACTTAGTACTTGTGCCGCCAACTTTACATTCATTTTTTGAAATTCTGTTGGGTCAATATGTGCCGATGTTAATTTTGGACAAATTTTTGTTGCATGTAATCTTTCAGAATTGTACATATATTCAATTATTTTCCAACTTACAATTCCATCATCCGTGGCCAAATTATATTTCAATAAATTATTCCTAATGCTTTTCAAAAGATGAGGAATATCATACATACCATAAATTTTTGTTGTTTGTAAACAAAGTTACAACTTTTGTCATCTAGACATAATTTATTAAACAAACTTCTATTTGTAGGCCCTTGATCGCAGCAAATAGCTCGTACATTTAATTTTAATTTCTCGCATATATCCAAACAGTTATGCACTTCTACCTCAAGTTGTTGTGAAGGGATATTACTTGGGCAAATGACATGATACAAAACTTGTTTAAAGTTGCCACATAAACTACGTATCATAAAAACGCAGGCTGACTTAGCACATACATATATCAGATCTTTGGTTTTTGCATTAATCTACAAAACCTTCAATTACATCTTTGTATTCATTGTAGGTTAAACTTGTCTGAAGGCTCATTTCATCAAAAATTAGAACCACTTCTTTCTCTTTCGTTGCCAATTTTGAGGTAATTTTTTCTATCTCCTCTAAAACGTTTTTGTTTAAGCCTGGAGAAAGGCCTTTAATACTTATCCATCTATGCAAAGAAGATGGATGAGGCAAGTGAAATTGTAATTGATTTCTCAAAAAATTATAACCGGCGCGCCGCGGCGGCTGAACGGAAAAATATACACTGCGAAATCCATTTTTCTTCTTCAGTGTATTCTGTTGTACTTTGCGATAAAATGAGTTTTGCAAACGTTTTTGAGTTTTGGTTCATTGGTAAAATGTCAATTTTCTTTTGTATATTTAGCTTTGCACGGGCTTTAAGTATTTTAATTTCTTCTCTTAAGCGATTATTTTTTGTCGATATTTTGCCACGTCCACGTTCGTGACCCCTGGAAACTATTTAAGCAAAGGCAATTTTATAAAAGATCAATAATAAAATAAATAATTATAAATACTTACGATATTTTATTTTTAATTGTCAAGGCCAAAAATTGTCTCTTAAACTTTTTATAAAACCACCTTTGCTTAAATAGGCTAAGAGCAGTGATGTATTAAACATATACAAACTTCTAAACAAAACTTAACAGACCTATTTTAACATCCCAATTAACTATTTTTTTTAGAAAACTACTAAAAACTGGTAAAAATAGTTTCTACTAAAGCATCTTGAAAACAGAGAAAGATATTGACTTCAAACTTATTTAATTTAATACAAAAAATGTTTAAAATATAGTTTAAAACAAAAAGTTAATCAACCGATAGTGTTTTCCTTTAATTTAAACCTAAAAAAAAGTACTAAAAAAACGTGAAATTGATTCTTAAACTGAAATAGACTTACTTACTAATACAATTTTTCCAAATAAAAAAAATAAATTTTGAAAAATTTAAGTGGGCATCAATAGTAAATTATCACTTATCAGTGTGGGTCACATCCGAGCCTCTTTTTTGTATCGAAATTATTTACATGAGTACCTACCTACACCTGTTTAAGTTCACAAAATACGCAACTTACGTTTTGCATAGGACAACAAAGAAACAATCAACAAACAACAAAAAGACCGAAATTGAAACTTACCCTTTTGTCATATACATATATCTATGGATACATGACATACACACATGCGTTCAATATATGTATCAAAAAAAATCAAAATCAAAAAGGAAGACAACCAAAACTAAGCCTCATACGCTCACCAGCGGCGCACGTACATTTGCATCAGTGTTACCATAGGAATCCATACAAATTATTTTTAAAATGTCTTGCACCTAACTCATCTTCTCTTCCTTTCTTAAATGTGTTTTCAACATATATGTATATTGTTTTATTTGATATAGTAAAATATAACATGGAAAAATTAATAACTATGGTTTTTATTTTCATATTCAATAATAAATAGCATAAATAGCATAAAATACCTACATCGCTTGAACAATAGCAACTGAAATATGGTAACATCATCGGCACCAAAACATCATCGAAACCAAAACAGTTTCTTTTTTTCTTTGTCTCTATGGACGTTGACTTGAGAGAAAAAACAACTTTAGAATTTTTTATAGTTATACACATAGCTTTGAACAGGCATACTGGCAAGCCAATATGTGCAATCAAAAACAGCTTTTTGTGCTTGAAGATCAACTGACAAAAAGCTTTTTGTCAGTTAATAGCCAAGGAGTAGTGAAAAAAATATGGGACATTTTCTTCTATGGGGATGAGACATCTGTATAGTTTCTTATCTGTGGTTGTATGTTTTTTTGTATTTCGTAAACATCTTTTCTGTTGAAATTGTGATTACTATGCAATTTCACTGTTAAAACTGAAGCGGATTTAAAAAATGATCTTAGATCATTGTTTGAATTGTATTCAGTGAAATTCTGCTGATTTTCTGATATACTCGTTTTGTTTGAAACGCTATTTTCAATTTTAATTTCTGGTTGAGAGTGAGCACATTGATCATTTTTTGGACTAGTCACTTTATGGCCGATGTGCTTTCTAACACAATGTCTCTTAAAGCTTCCTAAATCCTGAAAAGTTTGATAACAACATTCTTCAACACATCTTATTGTACTGTGTGTTGTTATATCAGATAAATCAGATACAAATGATATTAATTTTAAATTTAAGATACTTTGTATCTTAAAACTTTTACAATTTCTGTATTGAAATTTAAAAATAATTTGAATGAAGTTAGTTAGAGACGTAACTAAAATACTAAATGATGGCTGTTATTCTAAGCGAGAATACCCCCATTTTACAATTTTTTTTTAAAGTCATCTATAATTTTAACAAATATGGGTCGTGGATTACATTATACTTCCTTTGAACGCGAAGTGATGAAAAAACCTTTTTATGTTGTAAAAAGAATGAACATGAAGTTTGTTTCTATTATTTTTTCCATCACTGTATATAATGAGGGCTCATATAATAAGCCGCCTTTTTTGATATTTGTGGGTCAATATTGAGGTATTTATTGAATCCTACATAAAAGGATATCCATATGCAATTTGTAAGTTGGTTTAAATAGATCACTGATATTATTTTATTGAATATAGATTCATAAACTCACTTTAAGTTTTCAAAAAAGCATTCACTCAAAGAATCCAAAAGATTACAAAGAATCAAAGAATGCCAAACATGTAAAAGAACGCAAAGAAGGCATAATAATGTAAAGAACATTGCATTACACGAGATTAGCAAAGTTGCAAATTTTCATTTTGTTTATTGCATATATTTTATCAAAATTTAAACATAAAATGTCTTTTTTCTTTAGCACAGACAATATCTGCATCCTAAGACAGCAGCTTCTATGTGAATCGCGCCTTAAACAATCTTTAGTCCAGTCAAATTAGACGAAAAAAGGGGTTCAGCTCGGAAAAATTCCCACCTAGCTGAATTTTGGCACACATCTTTTTTATATTGTTGTTAACAATGTGTAAAAAGTCGACCTCGATATCATGTACGCGTCAAAGGTTATTCGAGGTCAAAGGTCACGGAATTAGCCTTTTTTTTAATATCTCGTTTTTTATTGGTCGTAGAAAAAAAAGTTCTAGACACAAATTGGAGAGGAGGTAATTATCTACAAAAATGGTCTTCTAACATTTTCACGTCAAGTTGATAGTTTTTCCGTTATAAGGCCAACAAAGTGTACACTTTTAATGAAATATGATTTTTTCGCTAAAAACAAGTAGCCTTTGCGTTAATATCTCGCTTCATACTGTTTGTACAATAAAAAGTCTCGAACAAAAATTGTAGAGGACAAAATTATCTACAAAATGGTTATATATGTACATATATATATCCAATCGCACTTGCGCTATACAAATTTTAATGTTTACCATACAAAATTACAATAATACATAATATTACATCATATTATAATAACGATAATACGAATGCATTCGTTTTATGCAAGATGTATATGTAGGTATACATATGTCCATCGTCTCTATCATTGCTATCGTTTTTTAATGTTTGTAATCCACTTCTGCAGACTGTATAACGGCGACGACGAACCGAATTCCGCTGTCAGGCAGGATGATCCATTCAACATAGACGGTTAGGAGCATGCACCAACTTATCTGTAAGATATGGTCGGAAGAAAGCATGCCCGATGAATGGAACCTCAGTATTGTTTGCCCGATCCTGAAAAAAGGAGACCCTCTAAACTGCACCAACTATAGAGGAATCCGTGTACTTAACATCGCCTACAAAATCTTCTCTGCCGTAATACGTGAACGTCTAAAGCCCATCGTCAACAACCTGATAGGTCCTTATCAGTGTGGTTTTAGACCAGGAAAGTCCACAATCGATCAAATATTCACATTACGGCAGATCCTGGAAAAACCCCAAGAACACCAAATCGACACCCACCATCTTGTCATCGATTTCAAGGCCGCATATGACAGCATATACAGAGACGAGCTGTATAGAGTCATGTCTAGTTTTGGCATCCCTGCCAAACTCGTCCGTTTGTCCATAAATGTTGGAAACAACTTAACAGAACCTTTCGATGTCAAAAAAGGTTTTAGACAAGGTGATGCGCTGTCATGCGATTTTTTAACATCGTACTTGAAAGAATAGTGCAAAGCTAACACGTCAACACTAGAGGCACTATCTTTCAAAAGTCTGTCCAATTACTAGCATATGCTGATGACATTGACATAATCGGAAGAACTCAGCGTGATGTCAATGGGTCTTTTGTGAGTATTGAGGCAGAGGCGGCAAAAATGGGTTTAACGGTCAATGAGGGCAAAACAAAGTACTTGCTGTCGTCAAGAAAGGACCTACAACACCGACGTCTTGGTCAAAACGTCACCATCGACAGACGTAACTTTGAGGTAGTCAAGGACTTCATCTACCTAGGCTCCGTTGTAAACGCAGAAAAAACACCAGCGCTGAGATCAAACGAAGAATAACTCTTGCTAACCGATGTTTCTTTGGGCTAAGAAAGCAATTGAGTGGAAAAGTCCCTTATCATCCCCGTCCTGCTATACGGTACAGAAGCATGGACTATGACAAAAGCGGATGAAAGCACCTTGGGTCGTTTCGAGAGAAAAGTTCTTCGTGTGATCTACGGTCCCGTATGCATCGAAGGGGAATGGAGGAGAAGATGGAACGACGAGCTGTACGGGCTGTACAGCGACGTAGACTTAGTCAGAAGGGTAAAAGTCCAACGACTAAGATGGCTGGGTCACGTAGAGCGCATGGAAACCAATGCTCCGGCCCGAAAAGTCTTCGAATCCACACCCACAGGACAGCGCAGTAGAGGAAGACCGCGGATCAGGTGGCGCGCACAAGTGGAAAGTGACCTCACCCAACTTGGAGCGCGAAACTGGAGACATCTAGCTAGGGACCGAGCTAGATGGAGAAGTTTGTTGGGTGAGGCCCTAGTTCACACAGGACTGTAGCGCCACCTTAAGTAAGTAAGTAATCCACGCTCGACATTTACAGTTTCACCGACCGATAGCGAGTTTTCAAATATAAAACAATTACCCGCCATTTAGTTGGTTATGTAATATAAGCAGTACTTGTAAAAAAATTCAGAACTCACAAAAAACACAATATACACGTAACAACGTTCGTAAGGACCGAACAGAACTAAATACTCATCTACTGCAGCGGGCCGGTCCGGCATATGAATGTCGAAGACAGCTGCGTCTATTGTTACTAAAAAAGGTCGACCTAGTCCTTACAAATACTATATATGTATGTATATGTACAACCTGTTACCCCCCAACCACCCAGTTCGCCGTCTGGCATTCAGACGACAGTAATATGTACTATGTACCTACATATACAATACATCTTGCATAAAACGAATGCATTCTTAATATCGTTATTATAATATGATATAATATTATATATTATTGTAATTTTGTATGGTAAACATTAAAATTTGTATAGCGCAAGTGCGATTGGATATATATACATATATAACAATTTTATAGATAATTTTGTCCTCTGTCTGTCTGTATGAAGCGAGATATTAACGCAAAGGCTACTTGTTTTTAGCGAAAAAATCATATTTCATTAAAAGTGTACACTTTGTTGGCCTTATAACGGAAAAACTATCAACTTGACGTGAAAATGTTAAAAGACCATTTTTGTAGATAATTACCTCCTCTACAATTTGTGTCTAGAACTTTTTTTGTACGACCAATAAAAAACGAGATATTAAAAAAAAGGCTAATTCCGTGACCTTTGACCTCGAATAACCTTTGACGCGTACATGATACCGAGGTCGACTTTTTACACATTGTTAACAACAATATAAAAAAGATGTGTACCAAAATTCAGCTAGGTGGGAATTTTTCCGAGCTGAAAGCCTAATTTTACTGGACTACTTGGGAAATGATCTAATATAAAAAGTAGGTAATACAAATGCAACAATGGTAGTGCAATTAAAATGTAATCGCCAAATGTAATTTCATTTAAATGTAATTTTATGTTTTTTTCCGAAAAATATAAGTAAAGTGAAAACATTTTGCTCGCATTCTTTGTACATGTAGAATAGGATATTATATATACGCTCTACATTTAAATAAGTATCTATATATTTAACCCTGCATACCAGTAGGGTTAAGATTTTTCTTAAGTCAAAATTATTCCAAAAATTTGATATGTAAGCAGATATATATTATGTATCAAGAATGTAAGTAAAATATCTTCACTTTATTTGTATTTTTCGAATAAAACATACAAATTACAATTAAAGGAACTTACATTTGTCGATTTCGTTTGATCTATAAACTTTCAATTGTGTGATGTCTTGGTACATTCCCGCTTAAAAAAATAATTATTAAAATTTGTAAAACGTTGTATTGCGAGTAAAATCAAAAAATTATTAACATTTAAAGGCGAAACCATAACCAACATTTTACTAAGAATAAACTTCCACCGAGAACACCCCATTTTATGTATTTCACAATTCCACATGTGAAATGCCTACATACATATATATATATATAATAGATGAATTGACAAATAAAAAAAGAACCTACCTACTTATTTTTTTAGAATATAGCTGCCGCCTGCAGCTTAATTTATTGAAAAAATGCCTTGTCCTTTCAACACTTGCAATAATAGCCGCGTTTTATTATCACCATGATCTGATCCGGATCTTGAATTTACATGCATTACAACAACGACACCAGATCCTGCTTTGTGTTTGGATCTCAATTTGAGATCCAAAATTTAATTCTTTTTTCACAACAAGGAGCGCTTTATCATTTCACATGTAAATGTTGGTATCATTGCAAACAAATTAAATAAAACCTGCACCCAGAGAAAAAACCTGTGTAAAATTGCCTTAAACGACTAAGGTAGGTTTTTTTTATATGGATGTTAGTTTTCGAGCATAACTTAGCCTAGCTCTAAGGCAATTTGAATACGCCCTAGGTAACGCGAAATAGGCTAAATTGCCTTAGAAAACTAAGGTAGGTTTTTTTTATATGGATGTTAGTTTTCGAGCATAAATTAGCCAACTTCTAAGGCAATTTGAGTTCGCCCTAGGTAAAGAAAAATAGGTAAACTTACCTTAGATGACCTAGGTAAAATAACATTTGGATTTTAACTTAGCTTTTTTGTATGTAATGTTATTGGACGAGCATAACTTTGCTTAGCACTAAGGCAATATTTAATTTTTTTTATGTGAAATGTTATTGGACGAGCATAACTTTGCCTAGCACTAAGGCAATTTATGTTAGTCCTAAGGTAAATTAAAATAGGCTAACTTGCCTTAGTAAACTAAGGTGTTTTTACCATGAAATATTTTATTTTTTTTATTTGAAATGTTAATGGACGAGCATACCTTTGCCTAGTACTAAGGCAATTTATGTTAGTCCTAAGGTAAATTAAAAAAAAAGGCTAACTTGCCTTAGAAAACTAACTTCCATATGTATATATTTGTTAATATTCCATATATTCCCGTTAACTTTTTAGTTTAACTTAGGTCTAAGGTGATTTTACCTAAGAACTAGGGTAATGTTCCCGCCAACAGTCTCTAAATGTTAAACTTTACCTAGGCCTAAGATAATTTTACCTAGGGCCTAACATGTTTTTATCTTCAATGCTCACTTACTGTGTAATATTACCTTAGTCCTAACGCAATTTTACCTTAGGACTAGGGCAATGTTACCGCAAACTATATCTGCTAGTGAAACTTTTACCTAGGCCTAAGTTAATTTTACCTAGGGCCTAACATGTTTTTTGTTTTCAACGCTCACTTACTGTGTAATTTTACCTTAGTTCTAAGCTAATTTTTGTTAGTTTCATAGAATTATGTTAGTCCTAAGGTAAATTCTGTTCCGTTATTTTGTGAAATTCCAATTTCATTTACGCTTGGGTTTCTTCAATTGGTTCGTAAATTTCATGGCGTGCAGCAGCATTTTGTAAGCTAAGAGTGAAATCCCACAAGTGATTAACAAATAAAACAAACAATAATTGTGAAAGGAATAAGAGTAAATACAAAATATTATAAGAACCTTTTAAATAAATAAAATAAAACGTACAAATTGGAAAAGTGTTAAGAAACCTACTTTTGGAACAATAAGTTAATCAAAAATCTATATCTAAATATGTACATCAAGGGGAGGAATCTTTAAGGCGTTTTGGATTATTTGAAAGTTTGTAAGTTTGTAAATTCTTAACTTTTTTATTATATCACTCATTGAAAAAAAATAGTTATTATATTTATACGGTCTTAATACTCTAATTGTGGCCATCAATGATTGCACGCCACTTCCGCTGGCCATGAACGATGATGGAGTTGTTAAAAAACCCTTGGAGTCGTAAACATCCATGCCAATGCCAATGTGTGTCTGTGAATCCATTCCGCTGGTTAAAAACATGTTAATACAATAAAGCTATCGTTCATGCCTATTAGAACATTCATTTTAATTAGGGCTAGTTGTACAAACGTGGTTCAACCTCGGATGAAGAAACTCACCGATTTCAGAGGATTATCTCAGGTTCAACCGTGGTTCAAATATTTGTATAACCGGCACTTAAAACACTACTATTAAAAACTTGTAAATTAAACCTAAAAATTGAAGGGTTAATTCTTCTCCGAATTCCCTTATTTTGTGTTATTTATTTTATTTTAGGTAACAGTGCTGGAAATACTGAAGAAAACAGAGCAGGGGAGAGGAATTTTAGAAACTTTCCGTATACAAAATGTCTTGAGTCCAGAAGATCGAAACATTGTTGTTCACAAGATTATTCAATATTTTACTGATTGCGACAAGAAAATGATAGTCAAGAGATGTGAAATGTTGGCACAGGAAATAATAAAAAATTTTCCTACAAAATGCTTGGTAAATTATTTGTTGTGATTAATACACCATAACAATTATTTTTTTTAATTTATTGAATTATTTTTATTGACACACAGTTCGTACTTTGTGAAAGGAAAAAACAAAATTCCCCCAAAGGTAAACTTTACGACAGGTATAGGGGACAGCGGAGGTCCCTATCTCAGCTTTATAAAAATACTGCCTCTAAATCGAAAAAACTAAAACTTATAGACATTTCAAATGATGATTTCAATAAAGGTTAAAGTTTTTGCCAAAATTAATCGAAAATAAAAATAATGAAACTCAACAGAATCTCCAGAGTCAAGCGATACAGATATGCAAAATATCTGTGAAGGACTGAAGCAAAACAGGAAGGAAACAATATCTTACAGAAGGAGGTTTATCGAACAAAGCAATGATAATGACATCCACGCAGTACTTCAGGAATGGCCCCTGTACAAGTATTCGTGTGCGCCAGAACTGGTAAATTGCTATGAATAATTAATTATTTTTATTAAAAATATCAAAATAAATTTCTTGATTGATAACGATTAATATTAAAATAAATAACAAAAAACAACAAAATATAAAAATTAAAATTAATTACTTTGTAGCGTATTAATTTATTTGTCGTTATTTAATTTATTTCCAGATAAACATCGACTTTGAGTTTATGAAACCTCAAAATAAATTCGACTTCAGCAAATGGCAGAAGTTTCAAACCATTGCCTTACAACTTTTCACGGAAAGAATAAAGAGCCGTTAATTAAGATCATTTTTGGATCAAATAAAAGAAAACATTGAAGGTCTCGACATAGGTACTAAAATTTCTTTAATTTTTTTTTTTGTTTTTTTGTTTCCAGAGTTTTTTTATTTTACATTTCAGATAACCTAAATATAGCTTACGCCACTCTTGCATGGAGTTTTGCCCTCATCATCAAAAAACTATATGGGAAAATTCAAGAAATTCACAATTGAAGATTCCAAAAACGCTTTCACCCTTGAAGTTGAAACTTCAAGTCAAATTGAACTCATCCTGCAAAGAAAAAGAGAAGAATGTATTAAAATGAAAATGAAGCTTCAGCCTGTCATTATTGTAGTTGGTGAGAAATTTAAGTATAATCAGTTTTATGTATCCCTGGACAATGTTAAATTTAAATTAGAATCATATCTAGACTGTATTGATTTTTATCTTAAGCTTGTATATGTGTTGAATATAGAACACCCTCCGCAATGCAAGTCGATGTGGGTTTTTATTCAAAATTTGTTGTTCAATATTCAAGACGGTCCAAAAATTCCTTCAGTACAATCTTTATTAAATGATTTGAATTCATTTCTAATTTAAAAGTCGTCACTTGGCATCAATTTTTTCGTACTAATAACTTTTTGGCGATAATTCGGTTTATATTCAAACTTCCGCAATGTTTAGAAAACGATATGGTTTTTCGAAACATTAAAAAAACTTAAATTTTTTTGAAAATTTAATATTCCGCTAAGGGGATATTAAATTTTCAAATAAATTTAAGTTTTTTTTTTAAATTCAATATCACGCAGAGGGATATTGAATTGGTGCGAAGTTTAAAAAAAATCAAGTTTGTTTAAAGTTATAATCATCTAGGTTATTTGGCAAATGATTTTATTTTTCGATTTTCTTGAAATGTTAGTTTTTATTTTTGAAAACTCAATGTCTTGAAAACAAGATGATTTTTGAATTATTAAAAGCCTAATTTATTGAAGAATTAATTATCCGTTAGAGGAAAATAGAACAATTGCATATTCTGCCAGATTAAAAGAAGTTATTTCTCTTTCTTCTTTTTGTGTTCTTTCATTCAAATATTTGCAAATTTAAAATCAAATTATCTACAAATGTTATCCAAAATGTTTTTTACTGATAAGAAGTTTTTAACTTTAAGATATATTTATGTATACGTCTTTACATTTTTAGAACAAAATTTGGTTCTGTTTTTAAGCATAATAAATTATTTGTCAATTTGTTTTGAATTGTATAATAATAAAACCTATCTAGTTTGTTAATTTATTCTAAAAAAAATTATGTCCATTAACATAAATGCTATTTATAATTGTCAAACTAAAACGAATATGTAAATTTGTAAACAAAATCATCAAAAAAAAAGTGTTTCCTTTGATTTTAAAAGATAAAAGTTTAATAAAAACATTTAAAATTAAATAAACTTTCTTTTTATTTCTAGAACTTTTCTTTCAGCTATGAGGAAAATTATAGTGGGCAGTCGATTTCCGGCCCAAAATGCTGTGTTGATTTAGCTTAGGATCCAAGGTAAGAAAATCTTATTTTACATAGTTTTGCACCTGAATTAGCCTATTTACTAGGTTGATTTACCTTTTTTTTCCCAGGGGAAATTAGCAAATTTCAAATTTAGCCTATTTATTTAGGCTGAATTAGGTTAGAACTAAGCAAGCTCAATATTGCCTTAGGCCTAACCTACGTTAGCACGCGATTTAGGCTAATTTTACACAGGTTTTTCTCTGGGTGTGTATTGCCATATAAACATTTCCATTTGAATGAAATAAAATATTTTTTTAAATAGAAAGCGAGAAGCTTTATATTTATTTATTTGGTATATAATCCATGAAATAATTAGATATTTTAACAAAACTAGATATTAATTGGTGAAACTAAAATAATTAAGTCCAAAAAAATGTATATTTGACATAATTTATGGGTATTATTTTCCCAAAAAAAAAGGAACAAAAAAAATCATTGAGCAAAATGTTCTTTGGGCAACCCTGCTTTAAATGTCAAAAAAAATAAATAAAATCGAGAAAGCTGCAGCACAAATGGGAGAAAAGATGTTCAAATAAATTGTAAGTAATCTCTAAATTAAATTATTTAAGTGTCACATTTATTAAATGGTCAAAAAGAATCTGGACTACATGTAAGACCAAAGCGTTCCTGGATGCTCTGAGTTTGAGAGTGCAATGGTGATTTGCAGAAACATTTTCAAAAGTTGTGGAGCTTCCATTTTTGGTATGTGTTTGTTTTTTTTTTGCTTCGTAATGTCACTTTTGAAAGAACGAATTTGACACTGCTACCAAACTTTAAATAACAAAAAATATGATGATCCAATGCTGTTTTATTATCATGATCTGATCCGGATCAGATCATGGTGATAATAAAACGCGGCTAATATAATCCTTGTCAGTCTACAGATGAACCTAAGTCAAACAAAAATGATTGAGAGTATTGAGTGTATTTTATTCTTCACATTCAGATATATATATACAATCTTGGGAAATTCCCGCTTGAAAAAAAAAATAATTATTAAAATTTGTAAAACGTTTTATTGCGAGTAAAATCAAAACATTATTAACATTTAGGCCTCTTTCACACATGACGATTTTCTCCGTACGGAAAAAAACCGTACACGGCCGAAGTATATCTCAGTCGTTGAGACGGATGTTTTAAATCGTCCGTACGGAAAAAACCCGTCTCCGTCCAGTGTGAAAGCTTTAGTTAATTTTATTAGTTTACTATCCATGGCTCACGGATAAAAACAGTACGGATTTCAACCGTACGGACGAAACCGTCTCGTGTGAAAGAGGCCTTAGAGCCGAAACTATAAACGACATTTTACTAAGAATAAACTTCCACCGAGAATATCCCATTTTATGTATTTCACAATTCCACATGTGAAATGCCTATATACATATATCGGGTGATTTTTTAAGAGCTTGAGAACTTTTTTTTGAAAAAAAACGCATAAAATTTGCAAAATCTCATCGATTCTTTATTTGAAACGTTAGATTGGTCCATGACATTTACTTTTTGAAGATAATTTCATTTAAATGTTGACCGCGGCTGCGTCTTAGGTGGTCCATTCGGAAAGTCCAATTTTGGGTAACTTTTTCGAGCATTTCGGCCGGAATAGCCCGAATTTCTTCGGAAATGTTGTCTTCCAAAGCTGGAATAGTTGCTGGCTTATTTGTGTAGACTTTAGACTTGACGTAGCCCCACAAAAAATAGTCTAAAGGCGTCAAATCGCATGATCTTGGTGGCCAACTTACCGGTCCATTCCTTGAGATGAATTGTTCTCCGAAGTTTTCCTTCAAAATGGCCATAGAATCGCGAGCTGTGTGGCATGTAGCGCCATCTTGTTGAAACCACATGTCAACCAAGTTCAGTTCTTCCATTTTTGGCAACAAAAAGTTTGTTAGCATTGAACGATAGCGATCGCCATTCACCGTAACGTTGCGTCCAACAGCATCTTTGAAAAAATACGGTCCAATGATTCCACCAGCGTACAAACCACACCAAACAGTGCATTTTTCGAAATGCATGGGCAGTTCTTGAACGGCTTCTGGTTGCTCTTCACTCCAAATGCGACAATTTTGCTTATTTACGTAGCCATTCAACCAGAAATGAGCCTCATCGCTGAACAAAATTTGTCGATAAAAAAGCGCGAAACACATTTCGAACCGAACACTGATTTTGGTAATAAAATTCAATGATTTGCAAGCGTTGCTCGTTAGTAAGTCTATTCATGATGAAATGTCAAAGCATACTGAGCATCTTTCTCTTTGACACCATGTCTGAAATCCCGCGTGATCTGTCAAATACTAATGCATGAAAATCCTAACCTCAAAAAAATCACCCGATATAATAGATGACTACAAATATAAAAAGAACCTACCTATTTATTTTTTAGAATATAACTGCCGCCTGCCGCTTAATTTATTGAAAAAATGCCTTGTCCTTTCAAAACACTTGCAATAATATAATCTTTATTATCAGTCTACAGATGAACCCATAAGTCGAAGAAAAATGATTGATGCCCGATTTCATAAACAAACACTAAAAGCACTTTTATCTAAAAGCTTTTTAAATTTTATCAGGACTTCAAATTTTCACAGTTTCACCAAGCTTGAAATGGGAAATTTTAGGGATATTTTTGTTAAAATAGAGTTCTCTTCACAACCCTGTAAAAATAATACCCCTTTTTTCTTTCTATTAAGCGAATTGTGTGAGAAAAAATGAGAAAGCATTATATGCTGAAATAAATGACAAGAATCGCAAAATACAACAATGAAAACTTCTTCAAAATCAAAAATCGTGTGTCGTTCAAAAATAAAATATGAAATTGGATTCTTGTGAACGCGGAATACTCTTGAGCGGAGAATAACTAAAGGGTGATTTTTTTGAGGTTAGGATTTTCATGCATTAGTATTTGACAGATTACGCGGGATTTCAGACATGGTGTCAAAGAGAAAGATGCTCAGTATGATTTGACATTTCATCATGAATAGACTTACTAACGAGCAACGCTTGCAAATCATTGAATTTTATTACCAAAATCAGTGTTCGGTTCGAAATGTGTTTTATCGACAAATTTTGTTCAGCGATGAGGCTCATTTCTGGTTGAATGGCTACGTAAATAAGCAAAATTGCCGCATTTGGAGTGAAGAGCAACCAGAAGCCGTTCAAGAACTGCCCATGCATCCCGAAAAATGCACTGTTTGGTGTGGTTTGTACGCTGGTGGAATCATTGGACCGTATTTTTTCAAAGATGCTGTTGGACGCAACGTTACGGTGAATGGCGATCGCTATCGTTCAATGCTAACAAACTTTTTGTTGCCAAAAATGGAAGAACTGAACTTGGTTGACATGCGGTTTCAACAAGATGGCGCTACATGCCACACAGCTCGCGATTCTATGGCCATTTTGAGGGAAAACTTCGGAGAACAATTCATCTCAAGGAATGGACCGGTAAGTTGGCCACCAAGATCATGCGATTTGACGCCTTTAGACTAGTTTTTGTGGGGCTACGTCAAGTCTAAAGTCTACACAAATAAGCCAGCAACTATTCCAGCTTTGGAAGACAACATTTCCGAAGAAATTCGGGCTATTCCGGCCGAAATGCTCGAAAAAGTTACCCAAAATTGGACTTTCCGAATGGACGACCTAAGACGCAGCCGCGGTCAACATTTAAATGAAATTATCTTCAAAAAGTAAATGTCATGGACCAATCTAACGTTTCAAATAAAAAATCGATGAGATTTTGCAAATTTTATGCGTTTTTTTTTTAAAAAAAGTTCTCAAGCTCTTAAAAAATCACCCGATATATGTTGTTCTTCTTCGTCAGATGAAGATGACCAATCTAATATTCTAATTAAAAATTAAAATCATAAAAATGATATTATAAATGCAATGTTGAATTTGTTTACCTATTCATTATGTATCTCCAAATATTGAGAATACAAATTTTACAAAACAAAACATCAGCTTTCAATCTGTAATATTCATTTTTTAATGACACTTTTAAAATTTAATGAGCCAAAGATGGGCATTTAGTTTTAAAAGGTGTTTAAAAGCTTGTTTACTTTAAAAACGCTTGGTGAAACCAAAATATCCCATTTTACAGTTTAAAATCCTGTTAAATGTATAAAAGTTGTTTATGAAATTGGACATGAGTTATATAAATGTTATATACCCATTCAAGTCTCTCATATAGATATGCGACCTGCTTCCGAAAAGTTTAAAGAATGCAAGAAATCGAAATCCAAATAGTGTAGTTATTTTTCAAGCGGGAATGTCCCAAGATTGTATATATATATTTATCTAAATGTGAAGAATAAAATAAAAAGCCAGGCGCGCACATGCAAATATATCTTTCAAAATGCGTGCACATAATAGCTAAGCCAAGTGAATGTACCCACTTTCATATAAGCCTATATGGAACCATTGAATAATTACAAATAGAAGGGACACCGGGCAAATCCTGATCTAGATGGCGACACTTATTTTTCAAATGCTCATAAGTCGCTAGTATCGCACGGCGAGTTATTGTATCAGTCTATCAAATACAACACCCAATTTTACAAATTTTGGTCCTTATGGGAAATTTACTCACAATTTATGGTCAAGAAAGATAACGGAATATTGTTATTTAGAATAAAAAACAACAATAACAACTGTGTAGGTACATATGTATGTCTGGTAAAGTGTTGCATTCAAGGCCAAATCACGTTCGCTGCAGAAAATGTATTTTGAAGGTTTGTTTTTCTTTTTTAAATTTCGTTCTCATTCATAAAACGAAAATGATTTTGGTGCTTTTCGGTGCATTCGACATGATGATGATTTGTGAGTTTCGGTGAATTTTTCTTCAATTTCGTTATTAGTTTGATATGGGTTGGGATAGGTTTATTTTTAAATTTCTTTTTTTTTCTGAAAATAGGGATAGTGGACGAATCATACTTTACTACAAAGTATACATTGCAAATGTACATACATAAGCATAGGTAGGTATATTGTTTAGGCTAATGTTAGGTACGTAGGTAATTTAATTAGTAATTAGTAATTACATATACCTATCTAGGTAGGTATTCATATGCACAAATGGAGGTTAGTAGGAACATATGTATGGAGGTACATATATATACATACATAATACATATATGTATAACATAAGTTGGGGCGTACCTATTACATTTTTCAATTATTTTAGTAGTAGGTATTTTAGGCAGATTTCTTTGCTTTAAAAAATACTGTCGAGTGAAGAAAAAAAGATAGGTATACCTACCTAATCAAAGTGGAGTAAAAAAGGATTCTTAGCCTTTTTGGATCATGTTAACATTCACCAGTGCACTGTGCGTACACAAATAACATAGGTACAATTTTTTCTCGCATTGTTGAATATTTGTGTAGGTAGGTATACATACATTTAGTAGTAGGTAGGTAGTATATGGCTTTAAGAATTATTTTTATAGGTACTTTGTTTTTGCTTTTACGTATTTTTTTGAGATATTGTTTTGCTTTAGGTTGCCGGTTGCATGGAAGTAGTTTTCACTTTTTGCAGTTTTTGTAGTCGCATATCAGTGGTAAAGAAATGTTCTTCTTTTTATACCTACATCCCTTTTTTCGCTTTATTTTTAACTTTCCATAGGATAGTTATTGTCCGATTTGTCGAATTAAAAATGTTGACATTTCTCGACGTTTCAAGGTCCCTAGAGTCGAAATAAAAGATTTTAGAGAGATGTCTGTGCGTGCGTTTGTATGTACGTACGTTCGGACGTCCGTACGTTCACGAAGTTTCGTCGTCCATACCTCAAGAACCAGTAGAGATTTCGACTTCAAATAAATTTTGTTATACAGACAAAAATGCAGAATGATGCAGAAGGGCTCTCAAAAAAATTGTGTGGGTGGTTTCATTTACCAATTTAAGCAATTTAAAAAAAAGATGAAAATGTTGGTTTACCCAAAATATCTCACGAACCAATAACGCTAGATACTTTAAATGAATTTTATATTGTAACGTGATACCAAACAAATATATGTATTTTTAAAAAAAAATCCAGTTAAAGGTTTTTTTATAAATCAAAAAAACTGAAAAAAAAAATATTTGTCTCCTCGAATATTTTACGAACAAAAAATGATTTTATCTCCAAAATAATTTTGTGCAACGAAGAATAACGTTTTTGGGGGAGAGTACGATAACTTTGGCGACAAAGTTTAATGACGGATTTGTATAGAACAGTTAAAAACAAGCATTTTTTACTATGGAAGGGGGGGTCTATCTCCCCCCGTTTAGGCGGTAGGGGCAGTTTAAAAAAATATGTACATTAAATGGAAAACAAATAATTAAAAAATAACGGTAATACTTATAATTAAGTATTATACCTTTTTTTAAAGCCAACATTTTTGTCTATTAGCTTGTTTTTAAATCAAGTCAAAACTATGCATAGTTTTTGAAAAAAATTGTTTTAAAGTCAAAATTTGTGCAAAAAAAGTTCAAAAAAAGGTTTAAAGTGTAATTTTTCAAAACTTTCAGATTATCTACTATTTTTTTTTATAATTCATTGCTCTTATTTGTTTTTGATCAAAAACTGAAAACTAGATGACTTGATGTCTTCTAGTTCTTGATAAAATTGAAAATTACCAAAACAAAATATTTTAATTAAATTACTTTTTCCTTGCTTAAGTATTAACGTAGTCTTATTTTGATAATAATAATCGAATATGGATTAAGATATACCTAGGGTAAATTAATTTTTCTTAAATCCAGCTTATTTAAATGCAAAAGAAACTTTGCATTCACCCCATCTTGCACCCACCGCACCTTGCACCCTCCCCACCTTGCACCCTCCCCACCTTGCACACACTCCAACTTGCACCCACCCCAAATCCTATAGTGTGCCCAAGCAGGGGGGTTGCAGGGGGGTTGCAGCATGCCCCCCCTTACAGATCCCACTGTTGCATACACCCAAACTCGCGCACACCTTACTGTTGCATACACCCAAACACGCATTACGCATACGCAAATACCATTAGTACTATCAAAATAAGACCACTCAAGCAAAAAAAAAGAATTAAATTAAAATAGTAGTTGTGGTTATTTTCAATTTTCTCAAAAACTAAAAGACATAAAATCATCTAGTTTTCAGTTTTTGATCAAAAACAAATAAGAGCAATAAATTCTGAAATAAAAACAATGGTAGATAATCTTGAAGTATTGAAAAATTACACTTTAAACCTTTTTTTTTTTAACTTTTTTTACTCAAATTTTGAGTTTAAAAATAAATTTTTCAAAAACTACGCATAGTTTTGACTTGAATTAAAAACTGGCTAATAAAACAGAGTGTTGGCTTTAAAAAAATGTATAAAACTTAATTGTAAGTATCACCGTTATTTTTTAATTATTTTTTTCCATTTTAAATAATAACTTTTTTAAATTGCCCCTCCCGCCTAAACGGGGGGAGATAGAACCCCCCTCCCATAGTAAAAAATGCTTGTATTCAGACCCTCTACCAAAAACCGTTATTATATCTTGGCGCCAAAGTTATCGTACTCGTGCCCGTTTTTTTTTATTTATTTATTTATTTATTTATTTATTTATTTCGATATGGCTATACACATTAAGATATAATATCTTATAAACTAGTGATAACCTATTAAGTTTAACAATGAGAGCAATGAAATAAAAAGAAAAGAAGAGAAAAGAAAGATAAAGATAAAGTTGTAGGCAAAAATTATACAATATTAATAATAAAATTGAATGATTGTTTGGAAATAAAAGGAGAAAATGAGAGAAAGAAGAGATAGGAAGAAAGCAGGAAGAGGTGGAGAAGAAGAGGAAAAAAGAAGCTATAATGGTTTAGACAGGAGAGAGAAGAAAAAAAAAATTAAGATACTGATAAAAATTGATGTAATTGGGATTTAAAATTTATATTGTTGTTTATTCTCTTGATATGGCGAGGCAAAGAATTCCACTTACGTGTAGCATTAATAAAAAATTGGCGCTCAGATGTTAGGGAGGCTTATCGGGGTTGAATCAACTGGTCAGACCTAACTGAAGAAGCCCTTCTTATTCTCTCAAAAAGGTTGGGTGGTTGGTGTGTAAGCAGGACATCGGAAAACAATGATAAGGTACGAAACTGAAAATAGTTCTCTAGTGGCATGTGAAGTAAACTATTTGAAAAATGAGATACTCTGTCGTATCTACGAAGGCCATAAATGTATCTGATGATGCTGTTGAAAATGACGTTAAGCTTTCTTTTGCATGCAAAGTTACAACTCGAAAAAATTTCGCAGCCAAAGGCCAAAATTGGAAGAATTAAACTTTTTGCAAGCATTGCACGCATCTTCATAGGTGTATAAGCCTGGGAGACCCAAAGCATGCGTAATACTCCGTATGATTTTCCAACTATAGCGTTAATATGTTTATCCCATGTCAAATTACGAGTAAAAATGACTCCAAGATTCCGAGCAGAGTCCAAATATTCAATAGTTGCATTGTTTAAAATAATTTGTGGGAAGTATGACAAATCCAGAACTCTTTTAGATATAACTAAACACTTAGATTTAGATGGATTTAATGTCAGTCCATTAATCTGTGCCCAACCTGATAGTTTTTCAAGGTCCTCATTTAAGCGGTAAGCACCATCTTCAATAAGACCAAGATCGCAGCCGAGATACATCTGTACATCGTCAGCATACATATGTAGGTTGCAGTTATGAATTACGGAGGGAATGTCGTTTACATATAAAGAAAAAAGTAATGGTCCCAGAATAGATCCCTGTGGAACTCCACTAGTGGTTGGAAGAAAGTCAGACAACCTGTTACCTACTTCAACTGCTTGCATTCTTCCAGATAAATAGGAAGAAATAAGTTTTACTGCATCAGAGGAGAAGTTATAATGCTGGCGAAGTTTATTTGCGAGTTTGCTGTGAACCACAGTATCAAATGCCTTCGAAAAATCAAGGAGGACTAAAAAATTAATTTTATCGCCATCCAATGCTTGACGGAAGTCCTCTATGACATCAAGCAGAGCCGTAACACAGCTATGCTTCTCTCGAAAGCCACTTTGTCTTGGAGTTAAAAGATTGTTCTCCTTAAGGAACTTACCTATTTGATTTTTCAGGATCCTTTCAAAAACTTTTGAAAGAAAAGCTAAAATGGAAATTGGCCTATATTCGCTACACTTAGCATTTTTGGGTATAGGCAGGGCCGGACAAAGCATATGTGCAAGATGTGCAAATGCACAGGGCGCAGAATTCTGGGGGCGCATTGCCAGGAGCAAGAAAATGTAATCTGATCTTGCAAACAAATATGTACTACTACATATTTGCCATTCTTTAACCACAAACATTCTTAAAATAATCTCAAAAAACATCCGTCACAACTGTCCTAAGTTATCTCTTGCGCACTAACTAACATCACTTTCATTGTTGCATTCAATGAAAATTTAACTCAAGATATCGCAGAACTAAAAACTCTACCTACCTCATTTCCAAATATTTCACCCTGTTCGTACAAGAGAAAAAAAGAAAAAAATCTCAACACAAAAAAATTCCATGCAAGAGAAAAGAAGAAAAAATCTCAACACAAAAAAGTTCCATGCCACCTCATATGTGCAAGATATATTTTATGCACACCGAGTCCCAAAATTAACATAGAGAGTATGACGAAGCAAAATACTTATTCATATTGAATCGTATGGGCTAGAACGTGCAGGTTTTGTATCACGCACCGTACCCTGTATGTGAGACTCACATGAGACATTGTGAATTCTCATCTACAAAGAAAACAACAAAAAAATGTCTCTGAAAAAAGAGAGCAGGTAGGTTTCTGTATTCTGTGCTACCTTCTACTACAAATCAAAGACACAGTAAACAGCATATATTTTTTTTGTTGTTTTCTTTGTAGATGAGAACTCACAATGTCTCATGTGAGTCTCACATACAGGGTACGGTGCGTGATACAAAACCTGCACGTTCTAGCCCATACGATTCAATATGAATAAGTATTTTGCTTCGTCATACTCTCTATGTTAATTTTGGGACTCGGTGTGCATAAAATATATCTTGCACATATGAGGTAGCATGGAACTTTTTTGTGTTGAGATTTTTTCTCTTGTATGAACAGGGTGATATATTTGGAAATTAGGTAGGTAGGTGTCTTTGCTACAAATGGTGAATGGATGTGCAAGTTTTCTTTTTTGCACACTGAATATCGAAACAAACATGGGAGATATTTAAAAAAAAAACTTATTTATACGGAATCATATACGTAGTATACGGAATCACATAGGTCAGAGCGTGCAGGTTTTCTTATTGCACACTGTGTGAGAGTTAAGTGCCTGATTACAGGAGATGAAATTTTTAATAGAATGGAAAAGGAGCATACATAGAGCTTAAAAATTAAAGAGGGATGATTCTATGTGGAGTGGAATTGTTCTTGCGCAGGCAGTTTGTTTTTTTTGAAAGTTAATGACTGTTGTAACGGCTACTTTTAATGTATATCTAGTCTGGTGCAGAATGCAGATTGTTTCAATTGTTTTTTCGCTTTGTTGGTTAATTAATATTAAATAAATAGCTATCAGTTTTTAATAGAAGTGACGTATTTTGTGACAAGACCGTAATGTGACTGACTCAGTTTATTTTAGACAAGCTTTTATAAGTAACTGTCAAAGCCAAAATTATGATAATGGTTCCAATATGAAAGGAAAAGAAGCGGGTGTTTAGAATCGAATTCGAACAATGGAACCAAGAGCATTTTTCGCATTCCTTAAATTTAGTGGTTAATGATGCTGCTCGGTGCTCATTTTATGCAGTTAAATTTTTCGATACAATTAAATGTTTGTATAACTATTTTTCAAGTTCCACAACGAGGTGGGATATTTATAAGAAAAAAATTCCAAGTCATACTTTGAAACCCCTTTCTGAGACCAGATGGGAGAGCAGGTTAGAAGCATTGAGGCCTTTAAAAACAAATTAAGAAGAAATATATGAAGCCCTTATAGAATTAAGAAATCTAGAGGCAAAAAACATTGCAGAATCGTTAGGAAATAAAATTTTTGATCTTACATTTATTTGCTGCCTGCTAATTTGGTTTGATATTTTAGACAATATAAATTAAACTAGTAAATATTTGCAAAGTGCGTCCGTTAATCTGTCAACTGGCATAACAGTTTTAGAAAATACAAAAAACAGTTTGATTTTAATGCGTTGCGATGAAAAATTTAATGAGTAGGTATGTTCAATTAACCGAGCGTATTGCTAGTTCCCTAGAAATACCAAATATGTTTCCTGTAGCTTCATCATTGCGATCTCAACGGAGAAAAATACTTTTTGCTGATGAATGTCTTGAAACTATATTGGACCCGAAACAAAGATTTAAAGTTGAATTTTTTTTTTAAATACTTGAAAGGTTTGATACGTACCTATAGTATTTTTAAGTAACACAAGCGAATGTTTAAAAAATAAAAACGTACGTGCTTCATGCCTTTATTTGCAGAATGTTTTAACATAAAGTAGATTTAAAGATTTAGATGGAGAAGAATTGTTTCAAGAGTTAACCGTAATATCCCAGCTTGTTACACCACAAAGCTCAAGTTTAGATGTGTTAAATTTTATTTTTAATTCAAACCTTGAAGATTTTGCTCCGAATTTAGTAATTGCTCTCCAAATCCTTAATATAATCCCGGTCACGGTAGCTTCAGGAGAACGTAGTTTTTCTAAACTTAAAATTATTAAAAATCATCTTAGGACAAACATGATTCAAGAGAGATTGGTAGGTTTATCTATAATGTCCATTAAAAAGAAATTATTATTAAATTCTTTAGACTTTGATGATCTCAGTTCTGAATTTGCAAAATGTAAGGCCAGAAAAATAAGTTTCCAAGTTTAAAAGTTTCCCCTCTGCTCATTTCTTCGCTGCGTTTTAGTTTAATGGTTTAGGCCTTCTGGGGATACCTCAATAAAAAAACGTATTGAAAGTCTACCTCCTGGGTAATCTGGGAAAGGCTTATGCTTGTGTATCAGTTTATGTGTAAGAGAAATATAAAAAAGGGGCGCTTTCTACAAATCTTGCACAGGGCGCAAGTTTGGCTGGGGCCGGCCCTGGGTATAGGTATAACTTTTGCCAATTTCCAGTCAGAAGGAAACTCTCCAGTAGTAAGGATAGTATTGAAAATATGAGTGATATACGGCAACACAACAGGAAGAATAATTTTTAAAAAGGAAGGGTGCATTTCATCGAGGCCTATGGCATTTGACTTTACTGAAAGTAGACTTTCAACAACTTCAATACTGCTAACACCTGTGAAGCCAAAGTTGGAGGAAGTATTTTGCGCTGATGAAATTTGAACTGGAAGCACAGAGTTAGATAGAGAAGTCGTCAGAGGAGTACAGACGAATTTTCTATTTAAAAAGTTACCGTCAACATTCTCGATATGACTATGTTTTGATTTACCAAGCCCAATGCTACGCAGATCACTCCACAGCTGTCGGTTATTAAAGGCGGCGGTATTAAGTTTACCCGAATAAATCCTAGTCTTGGCTGAACGAATTTCCATCACAACTCTATTGCGAAGTGACTGATATATTTGTCTAAGTTCAGGTAAACGATACATTTTCCACGAGTTGTACGCTCGATCACGTTGCTGCATTAAGATACGTATTTCATTGGTGAACCAGTTTGGATCTTTTGATTTATTTTGTAAAGTTTTTAAGGCAACGTGTCTATTAAAAAGTTGAGCAACATTATTGTATCGTAGCCCAGCTTACCTTTTATAAACAGAAACCTTCGGAATTAAAAGTAAAACCACAATGATTTTTAGAGTGGAAAAATATATAAAAAAACCACTATCCATCTTTATTCCATTAAACCTGCGACCGTCCTTCTTGCAACTTATATTAAGACTAAAAAAACTCAAAACCATGTAACATTTAATAGCTTTCGTTCGCAGAACGAACGCCTTACCTTCGTTAAGTTATTTACTATATATTTTTATATAGGTTTTATTTACCTTCTATTTATTTCTGGAACCATCGACTGCTGAGGTTGTAAATCTCATGCAGTTCGATACAGTCCCGGCGAAAACCTACGGTTTTCCTACTCTTTCTCTTTTTATTCTATGTGAATACCCTACTTTACATAATCTTAGATATACATATACATATAAATATAATAAATTGTTGTGATCATATTATTCTTCCTCCATCGGAATCATGCAAATCTTTTGCACCGGCCTGGTCAGTTGATTGGTCGCTGTTTGAATAACAACGCTTCGTACCAAACCATCCCTGCTTGGAATAAGTTGTGAAATCCTACCCATTGCCCATGCTGAAGGTGGGAAGTTTTCACTCTTTATGATACATAGCTGTCCTATCCTGAGACCATATTTCTCCCTGCGCCATTTCTTCCTTTCATATAGAGTAGAAAGATATTCTTCTTTCCACCTAGCCCAAAAATGTTCGAGCATCGTCTTCCGCTCTCTCCACAGCCTTAGCCCCTTCGTGTCTGGTAGCTCATTGGTCGCAAATGGCAATGGTAGCACAAGTGGTTCCCCTACCAGAAAGTGTCCCGGCGTTAACGCCTGCAAGTCGTTCGGGTCGTCACTCAACGGATGTAGCGGCCTTGAATTCAAAATTGCTTCTATACCTGTAAGTAGAGTTAGAAATTGTTCATATGCTAGTACCTTCATGCCTACGATCCTTGTCAAATGATATTTCATTGACTTCACCGCAGCTTCATAGATGCCACCTTGGTGTGGCGCCGCAGGTGTCATAAATTTCCATTCTGTACCTTTAAAATATAAATGTTCAAAAGTTTCCTTCACGAGCCAACGCTCTTTAGCCTTCCATAATTCCTTCGCTGCACCAACAAAGGCTGTGCCATTGTCACTATATAATCTTTGACACCTTCCCCTGCGCGCAATGAACCTTTCGTAACATGCAATGAAAGCATACGATGTAAGGTCCGAGACCAAATCAATATGCACTGCCCTAGTTTTGAGACAAACAAAGACAGAAACCCAACATTTCTGCTTTATAATTTGCTCTCCTGTCCTATTTATCATTTTTATATCGAAAGGACCTGCATAATCTACCCCTGTGTGCAAAAAAGCCTTTCCTGCAGTTACCCTCTCTGAGGGTAAGTCAGACATCAATTGCATTTCAAAGCGGTGGTTGTATCTCACACAAACCACACACTTGTGCAAGAAGTTCCTTAGCTCACTCCTAACCTTCGGTATCCAGAATCTCTGGCGTAAGTATTGCATCATAACTTGCACCCCGCCATGTTTTGTCGCTTTATGAGCGCTATCCATAATCAACCAAGCTAACCGCGAACCACACGGTACGATCGCAGGATGCCTTCTTTCATATTCCATCTCTGCTCTTTCCAACCTCCCTCCGACCCTTAAGATCTTTTTTCCATCCAAAATCGGTCTTAACGACTGAATCCTGCTTTTTTCAGAAAGACATTTGTCTTTTCCTATGCAAGAAATTTCCTTCCCATAATATTTTTCCTGTTCCTTCTTTAGCAGATAATCAATTGCTCCAATCTTCTCCTCAGAAGATGGTTGATACACTGCTCCTGCGCAATCTTTCCTGTCTACCTTCTTTTCTAGTTGCCGTTGATAATATCTCGGCTTTCCTTCATTCTGCTTCCGTTTCTCTATCTTTGCTCTAGTAGCATGGATAACTCGGAATGTAAAACTTATTATATTAAGTGCCTTTTCCAAAGAGGATGCATACTCAATTATTGGAATCCCTTGTCCTGACCCTTTCACGTGTATAGATAATGGTTCTGTAAACCTCATTATCATGTGTACCTTCATTTCATCCCTCCCCCCATCTGAAACATTTGGCACAAACTTTTCAGATGACCAGGATGATCGCTGCTTTGAAAGCCACTCCGGACCATGCAGCCATAGATTGTTGTCAATTAACAAATGTGGTCGAACGCCCCTGCTCAAAAGATCTGCTGGATTCTCCTTCGTACCAACGTGCCTCCACCTTTTGACTTCCGTATTAGTCTGTATGGATGCAACCCGATTTGCCACAAATGTTTTTAAATCGCATGGCAATTTATTAATCCAATGTAATGTGACCAGCGAATCCGTCCAGAGATTATACTCCGCATCTTTCCATTCCATTGATTTCATAACCTCTACTACTAACCGTCCTAGAAGCTCAGCCGCTGCTAGCTCCAATCTTGGAATGGTTATTGTCTTAAGAGGTGCGACACGCGTTTTTGCTGTCAAAAGACTAGTTGAAATTTTTCCGTTCGGACCTATCGTCCTTACGTAAATCACTGCTCCGTATGCTCTTTCTGATGCATCTGAAAAACCATGTATTTCCTTCCTTTTCTATTTCCTTCGGTAATCTCTCATCCCAGTCGACGTTTAGTCGCCATATATCTTGAATAAGAATTTTTCCTACTATCGTTACGGGTGCTATATAAATCCATTAGGATCATAAAGCTGTGCCACGCAACTTACTATCTTTCTTTTTGTCATTGCCTGCTCAGTCACTGGTGTTTTCACCACACATTTGAACTGATCCTTTTCTAATAGCCATTTAATGCCTAATATTGAAGACTTCTCATCATCTTCAAACAAAATTGATTCCTGTTCTTCATAATTCATATTTCTTACTAACGCTTTGGAATTCGATTTCCATTTCCTGAACTCAAACCCTGCACCCTTCAATACTTGATCGATGTCTTTCGATAACTCGATCGCTTTTTGTTCAGAATCAGCACCTGTAGTGCAGTCATCCATATATAAATCCTCAATTATAGCTCTGGCTGCATCGGGAAATTCATGTTCTGCATCTTTTGCCCATTGTATCAATGCTCGAACAGCATTATGTGCGGAAGACGTCATGCCATAGGTGACTACTGTGAGCCAATATTCCCTCAACCTGTCATTGGGATTTTCCCTCCAAAAAATTCTTTGCAAGTCCCATTGTTCTCTTGCAACCTTCACCATGCGGAAGATCATCTTGATGTCTGCACTTATTGCTACTCGATGCCTTCTGAAGCGCATCAGAATCTCATGTAGATCCTTTTGTAACTTTTCACCTAACATTTGCACTTCGTTAAGCGAAATACCCTTCATTGTCCTGCAGCTAGCGTCGAATACGACTCTGAACTTCTTCGCAACACAGTGGTGCGGTATGTGGTATATTATTCTGTTGTGAGTCACACCAGTCACTGGTGTCATGTGACCCATCCTTTCATATTCCCTCATGAAATCAACATATTTTTGTTTTATTCCTAAATCATTCTGTAATTTCCTTTCCAAAGCTAAAAACCTTCGTTTTGCTATAAGTTCTGAGCTACCAGTCTCCCCTGCTGATTCCTTTAAAGGAATTGTGACAATAAATCTACCAGAACCATCACGTGAATACGTATTGATGAAATTCTGTTCTACCTGTTTTTGCTCCTGTGATCTGTTTGATAACAATTCAATGTCATCCAACTGCCACAATCGTTTGAGGGATTCATGCAGTTGGTTATTATCTATTGCTATAATATTCAACCCCTGCTCTGTATTGCCTATTGCTTTCCCTTCAAATTCTCCTAAAACAACTTTCCCAAACAATGTTTCAATGTACAATGCTTTACTTGCCTGTCTATCTAAAATGGACAGAAAAGATGCCGCCGCAAACCTGCAACCTAGCAACAGGTCCACGGGACCAGCCTTCCAAAACTCAGGGTCAGCCAACGGCCGCCCTACAATATCCATCTTTGGCATTTCCAAATCGTGTGTAGGCACAATCGGTTGCCATTTACTATCCTGCGGTAGTATATAGAATTCTTGCTTTATTGCGTCCTGCGAATTAAACCATGGGCTTACCTTAAGCGTAGTTTTATATTTAATGTGAAAGGGTTCACCTTCCACTCCAATCAGCCTGCGTGTAACTGCTGTTTTACTAAGCGATAACCTGCCCTGCAACTGATGGCTTATTAGATTAGGCTGTGCACCTATAAGCGCACGTATGGGACCATATTTTTTGCCATCTAGTTCGACCCTCACCTGAGCCGTTGGCATCAGAGAGAACCTTCCCTCTAAACTACAATTAAAAGAACTCGAATAAGTTTTAATTTTACCTTTAATGACATTATTTCTTTTAAAATCATTCCAAGAATCAACCTCGTCTGATTCTGAGAAATCGTCCATCAAACTTGCTCCCAGCTTTTCACCATCCGAGCGCGGCCGTTTTGCAGGCCATGGCGCTAGTCAATCTGGCTTCTTCTTCATATCTACCTGTGGTACATTTTTCCTTTTCCTGCTATCCTGTACGTTTAAGACTGTGGCCTCAGCCTTACCAAGCACCTTCATTGGGCACAACACGCTGTTATGCGCTGGCCTACCTGTACATTTCAGACAAGGCCCCTGAAAGCAATCACGTGCAACGTGTCCCGTCTTCAGGCAGTTTGGGCATAACTGCTTTTCATGGACGAAGTTCTGCCTTGCCCTTAGATTTAGGGCATTAAAGTGCGGACAACACCACAATAGATGTTCCATTGACCTGCATAAATGGCACGGCCGTTTTTTGACATCTTCTTGCTGCTTGGGGTGACCATGTTGCACCGTCTGCTTAGGTCTAAATTTGGCACCTGCTGAACAACCTCCTTTCTTCTGTTGTCCATTGCACTTCCGAGCGCTTCAGCCCGCTTGCCCAGGAACAGACAGAATCCTTTCGCAGTCGGCAACTCGGTTGTGCGCGATTCTTCCCATCTGCAAGCTGTCTGCTGGTCCAGCTTCTCATGAATAATGATCATGTCCCAATCATCTACATCTTGCGCTGCCAGCTGCCTCATTGTTTCATGAAAGGTGTTTGCCATCCTTTGAAGCTCCGTTGCCTTCGGGGTACCTTCGAGCATGGGCAGTCGAAAGAACTGCCTCAAAAGCTCCCTGCATGTAGCATATTTCTTATTATACACCTCTTCCATCCGCTTCCATGCCTCATAATAGTTTTGGTCAGAGAGCTGCCAGTATGCCAGAGAGCTGCGAGTATCCCTTCGCTTACTTGCATTTGCTGCCATGCTTCCTTCAGTGCCTCGAGTCTTACCTTGAGCTCTTCCAGCGATGACTCCTGAAATCCATCCATTTTTGTATATGACAGCATCCTGCTCACCGTGTGCCTGCCTTTTTCGAATAAATACTCATGATTTGCACCTTCCATTTTACTCGGTGTTTTTTTTCTTTTCTAAAAAAAGAGTGATAAGTATGTTACCTTGTACATAAACGATATTGTCTCAATCCGATTGCAGTAGGTACTTAAAAAAAATAAAAATATATTTCCCACTATGCAAATCGTCTGAGTTTTCTTAGGTGTCGTGCTACTATTTGTGCCGTTGCTGTTGCTTGTTATTATTTATTTTGTTTGTATTTGTTACCCCTAATGGAAAAGAAATTGGCGATCACAGAAGTACTCCGCAGTAGGTACTAAAAAAATATATTTCCTAGTATACGGATTTCTGTGGTTGCCCTACAATAAAATATCAATTTTGTTGACGATTACCCCTACCTACATAAACCAAAAAAAAACAGAATCGTCTGTATTTATTTTTGCATCTTCTTATTCTGATAGTTGTGTGTTTTTTAAGAAATTATAATTTTATTTTACATTTTTCATTTACCACCTGCCTCACCAGCTATAATTGGTTTAAATAAAATTTTAATTTATTTAACCCCTTCTCTCATTTCAATTCCTGCTATTTTATTATGGCAACTCGTACTACTGTACTTTGAGTTCCTCCGGCTGCCTGCATTCATGGCAACTCGTACTACTGTACTTTGAGTTCCACCGGCTTTATATACCTTCTCCTCATTTCCACTCAGCCACACGTCTGCAGCTGAGTGCCTGCTTTTCCCTCCAAAATATACACTAGGTATATACTACGCTCAACAATGTGTACATGCACCGTATTTTTCATTCCCTCGCACATGCGCACACACAGCGCTAGTCTACCTAACCATATACACACTATACACAATCTACTTGGCGTCTGGCGAAGGAGAAGAGAAGAAACTAAGAAAAAATAAATACAACCCGCCGCACAAGCAGATACACAATTTGATGCACAACACAATTTGATGCAAAAGGAAGAAAAGAAAAACAATAACCACACACAGCACAGCACGGCACAAATGACAAATGTTTAAACCATAAATACCTTCTTTGCTATTTAGCGTATATGTAAATGTTAATAATTTGTTTTTTGTTGAAAATAGTTGCGATAATTTGAACAATCACGACTGCGCGCACTGACTAAAAAACATCAACTGAAGAGAAGACTGAACAAAATTCCAGTTCAGAATTCATATACCTGCTTGCACATGACCCTTTATGTATTTATGATGGTAGTCACTCTGACTATTGCCATCTTCCTTCCTCCTTAGCCACGGCACATAGGCCAGTGGTTCCTTCGAGCTTGTGTTTGTTGTTTCAACAAACTGAAATCTTTCCAGGCGTACATTGTTTTTGCAATGCTGCTCAATTAAGATAAAACCGAAGGAAAGAGAAAAAATAGCGTTTCCATCATTCCAATATATTTTGTGAATGTATATAACGCTCCATGCTAGTGGACTGTACTTTTTGCATAGCACCAAATTGCCTTCAAATTTGGTATACAAAATGTAAATTTTGGCATACAAATATATTTAAATTCAGTGACCAATAAAATTCCTTACTATGTTTTGTAGCTTTGTACAAAACTTCCTTCCAGCACCTTCCCTGGTAAATTGGCACAACACGCTGCTTTTTCCGTTTTTTTTTGATTTTTTTTTTTTTTTAACTTTATACCTTCCCGCACTGGTACTTATCCGGCTCTACATGGACCAAATGTATCGTAGCCCAGCTTACCTTTTATAAACAGAAACCTTCGGAATTAAAAGTAAAAACACAATGATTTTTAGAGTGGAAAAATATATAAAAAAACCACTATCCATCTTTATTCCATTAAACCTGCGACCGTCCTTCTTGCAACTTATATTAAGACTAAAAAAACTCAAAACCATGTAACGTTTAATAGCTTTCGTTCGCAGAACGAACGCCTTACCTTCGTTAAGTTATTTACTATATATTTTTATATAGGTTTTATTTACCTTCTATTTATTTCTGGAACCATCGACTGCTGAGGTTGTAAATCTCATGCAGTTCGATACAATTATTATTAAAAAACTGCACCTGCGCAGTGGACGAAGACAGGTTAAAAATATTGTGCCAGTCTATATTTCGGGTATCTGCTTCGAGTTGGGAGTAATCAATGTTTTTGAAATCTCGATATTTGTATGTGATTGCTACTGGGTTGAAGATGAAACTATAGGTAAGAAAAATTAGATCATGTTTGGAGAAACCAGGTGCAGAAAGCTGATCATAGAGCAAAACTTTATTCTTATCATCCACCAGAAATAAATCAAGAAGAGTTGGTTCTCCGCCAAAATAGTGGGTGGGGGTGTTTGTATTAACTGATGTAAGATCAAGTCTACTCATCTGCTCAGAAAAAATATTTTCACATAACAAATTGCAATTAAAGTCACCACACAAAATAATGTTGGGACAATCCAAAGTAATTTCCTCTAATAGTTCATATAGAGTCGATAGATCTATATTTCTATTAGGCCTGTAAATTTCACCTATGAGTAATTTATCATTGTTACCAATTACATCAACGAAAACATACTGAATACCTGTACTACGCTCAGAAGAACATCTTAACTTACATTTAATGGTTTCCTTGACATACATTGCCACCCCACCACCCTGGGTGGTGTTCAGAATGATTGATTTTCGACTTTGAAATCAAACTTTTTCATTATACCTATGCAAAATATTGTTGGAAATTTTTAAATTTTTAGAAATAATTCAACTGACAACTTTTTTACCAAAACACGAAAACCTACAAACATTTTTATCAAGACAAATCGGCAGACGGGATGGGAAGTTATCAGTGTGGGTCGCATCGTAGCCTCTTTTTATAATAATGTGTTGCGCCAAACTTGAACAAGACATAATTAGGTATATTTATTTGTTTTAATTAAATAAAATTTACAAAGGTATCTAGGTATATGAAAGTTAATCTACATAAAAAAATTCATGAAAAAATAATTGCAATTTTTTTTATTTGGAACAACAAACCTCCAAGTAAACGATTTGGTAAATCAATTTAACCAAATCTCCAAAACAAAATAAAAATAGTAAGAAAATGGCAATTTTTTACACACGAAAAATGAATACCTAGTACCTATCTTTTCAAATACCTACTTAACATACTCAGATGTAGGTATACCTATTCCTTTTTTTGTGGCGACACAAACACATTATCCCATTTAAGGCGTGCATATTATTGTCTTCATCTATAAATATTCATATAGTTCGCTTTCAAAAAATATCCCAAAAGGACTTTTTTAATCCCTTTTGAGGATATAAATTAGCATATACCTTTGTTAGTAGCTTGAATCACAGATAAGAAACTATACAGATGTCTCATCCCCATAGAAGAAAATGTCCCATACTTGGAAAAAATTAGCTTTGTATATGAAAACTATAGTACTCTCATGGGAAGAATTTTTTTGGTGAAGCGGATGCCGTGTCGTTGGCAGTAGAATCGAAATTGGAGAGACCTCGGGGGAAAGAGAGAAAAATATTATTTCCATTCCCATAAGCAGCCAGCAGAATAAGGAGCTCAGTTAATTTAGCAACCAAAAAGTCGACACAATTTCCTTCATTATATTTGAGTTTATCCTTGTATATGTTTTCATATACTAAACTTCCATATGAAGGGCGATGAATTTGTTTTTGTAATTTCTTTATATCAATGCATTTTTATATGAAAAACGTCAATGGCTCAATATTGTGTCTAATAAGGGGATGAATGAAGTTTTTGTATGCTTACATCAGCTGTTCAGTATTGTAATTATTCAATGGTCATATTTGTGTTGAGATTTTTTCTATTGTATGAACAGGGTGAAATATTTGGAAATTAGGTAGATAGGTGCGTGTCTTTGTTACAAATGGTCAATGGATGTGCAAGTTTTCTTTTTTGCACACTGAGTATCGAAACTAACATGGGAGATACGAGTATGTATTTAAAAAAAAACTTATTTATACGGAATCATATGGGTCAGAGCGTGCAGGTTTTCTTATTGCACACTGTGTAAGAGTTAAGTGCCTGATTACAGGAGATGAAATTTTTAATAGAATGGAAAAGGAGCATAGAGCTTAAAAATTAAAGAGGGATGATTCTATGTGGAGTCGAATTGTTTTTGCGTAGGCAGTTTTTTTTTTTTTTTAAGTTAATGACTGTTGTTACGGCTACTTTTAATGTACATCTAGTCTGGTGCAGAATGCAGATTGTTTTAATTGATTTTTCGCTTTGTTGGTTAATTAACATTAAATAAATAGCTATCTATTTTTAATAGAAGTGACGTATTTTGTGACAAGACCGGAATGTGACTGACTCAGTTGATTTTAGACAAGCTTCAATTACATGGAATTTAAATAAACTGTCGAAGCTAAAGTTATGATAATGGTTCGAATATGAAAGGAAAAGAAGCGGGTGTTCAGAATCGAATTCGAACCCTGGAACCAACAGCATTTTTCGTTCCATGTTGCCCGCATTCCTTAAATTCAGTGGTTAATGATGCGGCTCGGTGGTCATTTTATGCAGTTAAATTTTTCGATACAATTCAATGTTTGTATGACCTTTTTTCAAGTTCCACAACGAGGTAGGATATTTATAAGAAAAAAATTCCAAGTCATACTTTGAAACCCCCTTCTGAGACTAGATGAAAGAGCAGGTTAGATGCATTGAGGCTTTTAAAAACAAATTAAGAAGAAATATATGAAGTCCTTATAGAATTAAGAAATCTAGAGGCAAAAAACATTGCAGAATCGTTAGGAAATAAAATTTTTGATTTTACATTTATTTTCTGCCTGCTAATTTGGTTTGATATTTTAGAATATATAAATTAAACTGGTAAATATTTGCAAAGTCCGTCCGTTAATCTGTCAACTGGCATAACAGTTTTAGAAAATACAAAAAACAGTTTGATTTTAATGCGTTGCGATGAAAAATTTAATGAGTAGGTATGTTCAATTAACCGAGCGTATTGCTAGTTCCCTAGAAATACCAAATATGTTTCCTGTAGCTTCATCATTGCGATCTCAACGGAGAAAAATACTTTATGCTGATGAATGTGCTGAAACTATATTAGACCTGAAACAAAGATTTAAAGTTGAATTTTTTTTGCAGAATGTTTTAACATAAAGTAGTTTAAAGATTTAGATGGAGAAGAATTTTTTCAAGAGATAACCGTAATATCCCAGCTTGTTACACCACAAAGCTCAAGTTTAGATGTGTTAAATTTTATTTTTAGTTCAAACCTTGAAGATTTTGCTCCGAATTTAGTAACTGCTCTCCAAATCCATAATACAATCCCGGTTACGGTAGCTTCAGGAGAACGTAGTTTTTCTAAACTTAAAATTATTAAAAGTTATCTTAGGACAACCATGACTCAAGAGAGATTGGTAGGCTTATCTATAATGTCCATTGAAAAGAAATTATTAAATTCTTTAGACTTTGATGATCTCATTTCTGAATTTGCAAAATGTAAGGCCAGAAAAGTAAGTTTCCAAGTTTAAAAGTTTCCATTCTGCTCATATTTTCGCTGCGTTTTAGTTTAATGTTTTAGGCCTCCTGGGGATACCTCAATAAAAAAAACATTGAAAGTCTACCTCCTGGGTAATGTGGGAAAGGTTTATGCTTGTGTATCAGTTTATATGTAAAAAAATATAAAAAAGGGGCGCTACAAAATCAAATCTTGCACAGGGCGCAAGTTTGGCTGGGGCCGGCCCTGTATATCACTTAGCCTATTTAAGCAAAGGTGGTTTTATAAAAGTTTGAGAGACAATTTTTGGCCTTGACAAATAAAAATAAAATATCGTACCTAAGTATTTATAATTATTTATTTTATTATTGATCTTTTATAAAATTACCTTTGTTTAAATAGTTTCCAGGGGACGGGGACGTGGCAGAATATATCGATCCCCACCCACCTACCACCCGCTGAAATGTACATTTATATATATGTAATTTTTTTTTTTTGTAATAATTCACAAGCACTCAAGGGGTTATTAGTACCCTTTATATGTTTATATTAAACACAGAGCGAGCGTTAGGAAAATAGGGAAGGATTTAAAAGGAGATACCGGTGCACATTGGTCTTAAAGTTCTGAACATCAAAATGGGAGGGAAAAACAGAGTTGGTCAAAGCATTCCACATTCTCGATGTGCGATTTAAGAAAGAATCTCTGTACTTGACAGTACGCCCGAAATTGAGCTCAAGGGTAAACTGATGAGCATTCCTAGAAGTGCGAGTATTGCGGCTGAATAGTTTAAGGGGTGGAATGCAACTGGCTAATTCGACAGAACATTGTCAGTTTAGTTTAGTTTCAGTTTACTTATTTAAAAAACTTACACAGTAAGATAATAGATATCTTATAAATTTGTGAAAGCCTATGACTTAACTTGATATAACAATTCAAATTTAAGTTAAAGTTAAGAAGAGAAGATAGCTAAGTTAAGTTAGTTGCTTTGGTTCGAAAAGAAGATTTTAATACTTTTTTGGAAAATATGCATATCACTTATATCCCGCAAATGAGTTGGAAGTGAGTTCCAGAGGCGACATGCAGCGATGAAAAATTGCCTTTCCGAGGTCAAACACGAAAAGCGTGGCAAAATTACCGATGTCGATCTGTTCCATAGAGAAATATACTTACCAAGAGAACCGACCGGTACCCGTCTTGCCTGAAATGCCCTCAAATTTTATTTGAGGTGAACTCTCAAATTCGAGGTGAACTCTCTCAAATTCACTATCGGTGAATACATGTGAGTGGTGCAAAAAAAAGCAAAATGGGGGACTGGGCTAAAAAGAAACTTATGGAATTTTTGTGACCTGTCAAAAATGACAATCAATTTTGCAAAACAAAACAATGGATTTCGGATTTGAAGAGTAAGTTTTTGTTAATTGTTTTGATATTTAATATAATTTGATATTTTTCAGACAAAAATTCTTTATAATGAAGAAAGTATATAGAAGTTCACTTCATTGAATAAAAAGTAAGTCAAATTGCAGTGAAGAAGGTGCAACAATAATCGATTTATTTTATAGTCTGTGTTTTCATTTTAGATTGTTCGGTCAATCACCATTGACCTCGAGATTTGGTGGTCAACGTACGCGCTGATGCAGCAGAAAGTACTTAGTACCTCACTACACCCACCACCATCATCAGCCGGGCAGCATCATATCACACATTCCATACTGCCTCGCTATATGAGCAGTCGATCGACATCAAAATGTGTCGAATTAAATGTGCCATTGATTTGTGCTTCATTTCTGTGCCAGCCAAAGCAGATACCTTCCCACAGCACAGGCACAATGCACATATCTAAGTATACATAGAGCTATAGGTGGTGTCGTCATCCACCGTATAGCAGATACACAGCGCATACCATGGGTATGCCATAGTAGAGCGGACACATAGCACACACCATGGGTATGCATTAGCATGGCAGATACCTACAATATGCTATGGTTATGGATACGTTGAAGCGGCTCGTAGTGTCGCTCACTCAACGACTGGACTGTGACATTCGACTCTTATTGTCGCCAGTCAATCATCGCTGCCCTATATTTATCTTGGATAAATACAGCAGAGTGCTGAGGGTTGCAAGACAGTTCTAGGAAGAACAAATAAACAACACCACGACGATGGCTTACCCTCAGATGACGCTCCCACGGATCTTCGCTATTGTTGCTGGCGTTGGCACATTCTTGGTTGTGTGTCGTTGGGTATCCAAGGCATGGGCCTGGTACCAAATTCTGGACTCGCTTAACTTGTGGGCGTTTTGGTGACGCTGCACTCTCGAACAACGGACTGGTGGTGGCTTGGTGACTGACTTGGTCAGTCTAGTTCTGTTCTCTTCGATACCTCAACACGGTCGGTTGACTGCTGCGCTATTCTCTATTATTAGTTATCACATATAATTTATAGTAAGCAAATAAATCAATTATCTTAGAAAATTTGGTGTTCGGCAAAGTGCCTTTTTAAATATTGAATCAAGGATCTCTCCCCCTTTTTCGTTGGAAGTTTAATTCCCCAACATTTTGGTGCCTCCTGTGAGGAATTGTTTGTGCGAATTCAAGTGACATTTAGAACGTTTTGTCGTGTCCCTCGTGAACCTGGTGAATGTGCGTTTGTGGATCTTGGCATCCAAGCTATATTGAATTCGCGATTGTCGTCTTTGTGTGGAGTGTAGTTGCGCTACTGTGGTACGCGGCCATAACCCTATCGTTGGGATAGACTCAGTGCTCGTGAACATAAAATTTAAACCCTATTTATCAATTTGTGAACATGGCTCATCTAACGAAAAGGTCAGCAGCATGCACCGCCTTGAAGCGGCTGCATACCAACATCGTGTCCGCGGACATGACCAGCTGGGATGTGGCCCGGATCGAGAGCGAACAACGCTCTCTCGATCAACAATACGAGCGCTTCCAGAGCGCACACGAAGTAGCTCTGCTGGATGTCGGCGACACTGACGAGTCCGACCTCCTCGCGCACGATGCACTGTTGCACATCGTGGAGGCACAGTACAAAGAGGCATCGGTGAGTTTGAGGCGGCACCTCGAGAAGCTGCAACCTCAAACAAAGGAGATTCGGCTGGGTCCCTCAACAGATCCTCAGAAGAGTCGCATCCAATTGCTGCGACGAACAACGGCGTGCCAGGCACTCAAGAACCACCACACCACAATACTGACGGCTGATCTAAACGGATGGGACCTTACCCGCATCTACCTGGAAGAGAAGGATTTGGAGGTACAATACCAGCGGTTCCAGGCGGCCCATGACGCAATACTTGAGGAGGTAACAGACGAGGACATAGAGGAGCACGGATTGCTGCAGCAGACGGTGATGCAGCAGTACATCGAAGCATCGTCAGCTTTGAAACGGCGGGTAGCAGTCCTGGACGTGCCCAAAGAGGTCGTGGTGCCGACAATCCCTTCCACATCAACGGCGAAGCTAGAGATGAAGCTGGAGTCGATCCGGATCCCCACCTTCACTGGGGAACTCCAGAAGTGGCTGGAGTTCAAAGACGCCTTCGAGACGATGGTGCACAACGCCGATCTGCCCGTGCCCTACAAGCTGCAGAAGCTTCGGGACTCAGTGAAAGTGACAGACGTGGGTCTCGTCGGGAGTGTTTACTCAGGAGGTTACGAGGAACTATGGGCGGCACTCAAGGAGCGCTTCGATAACCCCAGACTGCTAGCAGAGGCTCACGTATCCCGGTTTCTGGGGGTAGCGGTTGCCACAGAGGAGTCACCCCGCGAGCTGATGCGTATCAGGGACACAGTAGGTGAGTCTCTACGCTCACTCAGGGTCATGGGAGAACCAGTCGACAGCTGGGACACGTTGACGTTGCATATCGTCCTCACGAAGCTTCCCCCGAAGACACAACATCTCTGGAGTATGCATTGTCCTCCTAAGAAAACGGCATCACTGGCGTCATTATTAGAGTTCGTGGAACTCCGTGCCCACAGTCTTGGTGCTGAGATAGCTAGGCGACCATTTGGCAGTCATTCGGATGCTGCAAGTCGGTCTGCTCCACGTCCCTCGACCCGGGCTAAACCGGTCGCTCGGACACATGCCGCAGCAGCCATGAAGAAGCAGAATAACCGGTGTGTAGCTTGCAACGGAAACCACACCCTCAACCGCTGCAGCGAGTTCGGTGGATGGGATGCTAGCACGAAGCTCAACTTCCTCCGAGCAGAGGACCTGTGCTTCAATTGCCTGAAGTCTGGACACCGCTCGGATAGGTGCCCATCCGCATTTAATTGCCGCCATTGCAATCAGCGACATAACACGCTCCTGTGCAAGAGTCAGCCGCAATCACCAAAGAAGCCGTGAGCGGATCCTGCTGCGCAACAAGGCAAACCTTCAGGATCCAAACAGCGGTTACCAGAACCGTCCAACTGGGTTCCGTACCAGGAACGGAACCATGGACGACCTGACAGATTCCAGGAGGATTCGAATTGACTTCTCAACCCCAGTTCGACTGTACTATTGGCGACAGCATTAGTCTATACGTACAGTCAAACAGCGGAGCGGCACTTGGTGCGCGCCCTCTGCGATCCAGGATCGCAGGTAAGTTTTGCTAAAACCTCTCTAGTCGACAGGCTTAAACTCCCCAGGTCTCCAGTGGACATCGCCGTGCAAGGCATTGGCGCATTGAAGCATGCGCCTGTACAGGAACAAGTGACGTTGTCACTTCGGTCGACCCGTTCCTCTTTCACCATCCAACTCAAGGCTCTGGTGATCCCGACAATTACGTCAGTCATCCCTGACTCCTACGTCGATACTACGCAGTGGACCCACTTGGCGGGTCTACCATTGGCTGATAAACACCTGGGAACCCCTGGTGCCATTGATGTTTTACTCGGTGCAGATGTATGGGGATACATAGTCCAGAGCGAGGTTATTCATGGTCAATTTCACGAACCACATGCACAATGTACCCGGCTTGGTTGGGTGGTCTTTGGTCCAGCTGCTCTGGCACCACCGCAGCCCATCGCACGAGCTCACAACGCCCGGATGACTGCGGAACCCTCCTCAGACTTTACCTTAGACGAATTGGTAAAGAACTTCTGGAAGCTAGAAGAAGTTCATCTCGACGAATCCAGAGAGGATGAGTGCAGTCGCCATTTCGATTCGACACACTCACGCACACCTGATGGTCGGTACATGGTTCAGATACCATTTCGACACGATGCCCCGAAGCTAGGCGCATCCTACCGCTCAGCTGTACGCCAGTTCTATTGTCTAGAGAGAAGACTCTACAACAATCCAGAACTCCACGAGAAGTACACAACATTCATGCGTGAATATGAAGCTATGGGACACATGGAGCGGGTGGGTCAACATGGCGACCACCCCAACTCGTACTACATCCCGCATCATGCGGTAATCACTAAATTCCGTGTGGTATTCAATGCGTCAGCCAAAACCACTACTGGAGTCTCACTCAATGATGTCCAGCTGGTGGGTCCGACGATCCAAGATTCACTCATCAACGTGATCTTGAGGTTCCGGAGATACCCCATTGCTTTGACAGCCGATGTGGAGAAGATGTTCCGTCAGGTCCTGATAGCACCTGAACATCGTGATTTCCAGCGGATTCTCTGGAGAGAGTCACCGTCAGACGAGCTCAATGTCTTTCGGTTAACAACCGTTACGTATGGTATGGCATCTAGTCCATACACTTCAGTGCGATCGATGATCCAGTGTGCGCACGATAATCAGAGTTTGGTCGCAGATCCAGTACGTGCCCGAGCGGCAATTGAGACGATTGAAAAGGCCTTTTACGTGGATGACCTCCTCACTAGCTGCAACAGTGCAGTCGAAGCAGTACGCCTGGCAGGAGACGTCAATAAGGTCCTCTTGGCTGGACATTTTGCACTCCGCAAATGGAACTCGAATAGCATACAGGTAATGTCGAGGTTAACTAATCAAGCTTCCTTTTCTTCTTCTTCCACAGAGCTTGTCATTGACTGCCCAACGGCAACAGTACTTGGTCTACGTTGGGACCCAACAGCTGACGAGCTCTTCTTTCGCGTGGAACTAGTAGTGCCACGCCCTCCTGCAACAAAGAGGCGTGTACTGAGTGAAGTGGCTCAGCTATTTGACCCCACCGGTCTTCTTGCTCCTGTGGTAATCGTCGGAAAGGTGTTCATCCAGACACTCTGGTCCGCAGGCATCACTTGGGATGCCCCCCTCACTGATGAGTTGCAGCATACTTGGCAGACATTCCGGGACGACTTGGTCAACCTCAATCAGGTTCGGGTCCCACGCTGGCTAGGCATGCACAATCAGCACCCCACCACAATTCATGGTTTCTGTGATGCCAGCTCCCGAGCCTACGCAGCAGTGGTCTACCTAAGAACCACCTACCCTGATGAACGAGTGCAGATCTCCCTGGTGACTGCACGTACGAAGGTAGCCCCCATCAAGGGCGCCACTATACCTCGTTTAGAACTTTGTGCCGCCCACCTATTGGCCATCACCCTGATGAACATCCGTACAGCTCTTGGACTAGTCACAGCACCATACTACTTATAGTCAGATTCCAGCATCGTGTTATGTTGGTTAAGGAAGGAGCCTTCAACATTGAAGCCATACGTCGCGAATCGAGTCCGACAAATACAAGAGCTCACCTCACCTGAACGGTGGCATCACGTACGCTCTGCTCAGAACCCTGCTGACTGCGCGAGTCGAGGTATTGGTGCCTCAGAGCTCGTCAATCACAACTTATGGTGGCAAGGCCCAGACTGGTTGAAGGTCGGTCCGCTCCCTCTTGGCCCAGCCGGGCAGCCTGATGATAAAGACCTGGTTACTATCGCAGCTGAAGTCAAACCATCGGTCATTAGCGGTGTCACCACGCAACCCGCATCACACCCACTGACTACTCGATGCAGAGACGGCACAGTCATCCCCTTGGTGGAACGATATAGCCGGATGCGGAAACTTCTACGCGTTGTTGCCTACATGACGAGGTGGCTGAAATCACATAGACATCGTATCCAGGAACCCGTGATCGGAGCGGATGAGCTCGATGACGCCCTAAAACGCCTTATACGAATAGAGCAAGCGATGTGCTTCTCTCAAGACATCCAGCAACTACACAAGAAAGCTCCACTGGGGAGCGGAAGCCCGTTACTATCACTAAATCCTTACTTAGACGACAAGGATCTACTTCGAGTCGGAGGCCGGCTCACTTAATCTTCGCTGCCACATGAGCAGAAATTCCCGCTCGTCCTACCGAAGACAGGACATCTCGTCGTGTTGCTGTTGAACCACACTCACGAGATCACCATGCATGGTGGAGCACAACTGATGCTCCAGACACTACGCCATACGTATTGGATACTTCAGGGCCGACAAGCGGTTAGAACATTCGTTCACAAATGTGTCATCTGTCGAAGACATCGTGGGACGTTAATAAAGCAACAGATGGCCTCACTGCCCAGTCAACGAGTCAATGAGGCAAGACCATTCCTATCGTCCGGGGTAGATTACTGTGGACCATTCACACTACGTGTGGGAACCAAACGATCCCGCACCACTACAAAGGGATACCTGGCGATATTTGTATGCATGGCTACCAAAGCCGTGCACTTAGAGGTCATAGAGGACCTCTCTTCACAAGCCTTCTTGGATGCTTTCACCCGTTTCACCGGTAGGCGTGGACCCTGCCCCGATCTCTACAGCGATAATGGGACTGCCTTCGTGGGGGCCATCCGGCTCATGAAGAAAGACCTGGCTCTTTTTGAGTCTCATTACAATCAGCAAGCCTTGGCGTATGCAGGTACGAGATGGCACTTCATCACGCCAGGCGCTCCACATCAAGGTGGCTTATGGGAAGCCGCCGTCAAATCCGCCAAACACCACTTGATCCGCCTGGTGGGATCTCAGTCGCTTTGGCATCATCATCTGCACACCTTGGCAGTTCGTATCGAAGCATGTCTTAACTCTCGTCCATTGGTTTCCCTACATGACGATCCTGAGGACAAACTGGCCCTCACTCCTGGAGACTTCCTGATCGGAGCACCACTGATAGCAGTACCAGAGCCCCGCATCGATGATATCCCAATCAACCGACTGAAACAGTACCAGTGGCTGCGCAAAGTCCACCAAGACTTTTGGCACAGATGGAGCGAGGAGTATTTGTGCACCTTGCAAACCCGCAACAAATGGGAGAAACGAGAGCCGAATCTTCGAGTAGATGACATAGTTCTTGTGCGAAACGAGAATCTACCCCCTACCCATTGGCGACTCGGGCGAGTCACAGCGGTTCACCTGGGCAATGATGGATTGGCCCGCAACGCAACCATTCGGACTGCCGCCGGCGAGTGTCGCCGCCCCGTCCAGAAACTTTGTCGATTAATCGACTAACAACCTCCTAACTTACCTGACTAATTGAAGTACATGTAGGTCATTTTGTATGAGCATAACCTACCTCAACACGGCCAGCTGGCCCACACTCCTTAACATTTCGAACGCGAGGTTCGACCGGGCAGGATGTTCGGTCAATCACCATTGACCTCGAGATTTGGTGGTCAACGTACGCGCTGATGCAGCAGAAAGTACTTAGTACCTCACTACACCCACCACCATCATCAGCCGGGCAGCATCATATCACACATTCCATACTGCCTCGCTATATGAGCAGTCGATCGACATCAAAATGTGTCGAATTAAATGTGCCATTGATTTGTGCTTCATTTCTGTGCCAGCCAAAGCAGATACCTACCCACAGCACAGGCACAATGCACATATCTAAGTATATATAGAGCTATAGGTGGTGTCGTCATCCACCGTATAGCAGATACACAGCGCATACCATGGGTATGCCATAGTAGAGCGGACACATAGCACACACCATGGGTATGCATTAGCATGGCAGATACCTACAATATGCTATGGTTATGGATACGTTGAAGCGGCTCGTAGTGTCGCTCACTCAACGACTGGACTGTGACATTCGACTCTTATTGTCGCCAGTCAATCATCGCTGCCCTATATTTATCTTGGATAAATACAGCAGAGTGCTGAGGGTTGCAAGACAGTTCTAGGAAGAACAAATAAACAACACCACGACGATGGCTTACCCTCAGATGACGCTCCCACGGATCTTCGCTATTGTTGCTGGCGTTGGCACATTCTTGGTTGTGTGTCGTTGGGTATCCAAGGCATGGGCCTGGTACCAAATTCTGGACTCGCTTAACTTGTGGGCGTTTTGGTGACGCTGCACTCTCGAACAACGGACTGGTGGTGGCTTGGTGACTGACTTGGTCAGTTTAGTTCTGTTCTCTTCGATACCTCAACACGGTCGGTTGACTGCTGCGCTATTCTCTATTATTAGTTATCACATATAATTTATAGTAAGCAAATAAATCAATTATCTTAGAAAATTTGGTGTTCGGCAAAGTGCCTTTTTAAATATTGAATCAAGGATCTCTCCCCCTTTTTCGTTGGAAGTTTAATTCCCCAACATAGATGCTGCCAATAACATACCATAATGCAGGAAGCAATTTCCCTGAAGAAATCTGGAAGACAAAGCAAACAAGGCGCTGATTTGCAGGCAACTTTTTTGTATATTATATTTCTCTTAACAAAATAATATCAATATTTTTAACGACAGATACTGCCCATTGTGTTTGTATTTACATCTCAACGGCATAGCTCCCGCAGGCGTTGAAGGTCGAGGTGTCACCATCTCTACCAATAGTCAAACGCATTCAATGCAACAAAACCAGCAGCAACAACACCACCAAGTCAATGATGCAAGTGGAAGTTTTGCCATGCAATAGTCGACCGCTAACGCCCTTCTCCCAGCAGCTGAGTGTTCGTGTTGGAACGACATAATAGCAGCAACTGCCAACTCGGCCTATTCATGCAATGCAGGAAGCAATTTCCCTGAAGAAATCTGGAAGACAAAGCAAACAAGGCGCTGATTTGCAGGCAACTTTTTTGTATATTATATTTCTCTTAACGAAATAATATCAATATTTTTAACGACAGATACTGCCCATTGTGTTTGTATTTACATCTCAACGGCATAGCTCCCGCAGGCGTTGAAGGTCGAGGTGTCACCATCTCTACCAATAGTCAAACGCATTCAATGCAACAAAACCAGCAGCAACAACACCACCAAGTCAATGATGCAAGTGGAAGTTTTGCCATGCAATAGTCGACCGCTAACGCCCTTCTCCCGGCCTATTCATCAGCTGCCAAGAAATAAAATGCAAGCGGCTCAAAAAAACGACACTACAGCGCGCGGAGATCAATTGTGTAAGTACGAATCGAAACATTCATATCGTAGTCAACTCGCTTAATCTTCATCTTCTAGGTGTAAAGAGTACTACCAGTCGGTAGTTCTGCAAGAGAAGCAAGAAAAACAAGACTACAATCGCAGGAAGACTCCAAAAAATTTCCAACCTTGACTGTAAATTAAGTGAATTCAAATATTAAATCTTAAACTAATCCATTCATTTTGCTCCTAAGGATCGCACTGGCTTAACGGTGGCAATCATTCGGAGGCAAATGGGCTGGCCCGACAAGAATCCCCAAAAGGACAAACAGATTCAGATCAGTCCCTCGGCAGCTACTGACGATGTCGGCGAGTTGAATCCATCGGTTTTCATCGAAAAGTGTTGTTGAAAAATACTGCACGTGTTATTGAGAAGTGAATATTGTGTGCCTCGCGCCTTTAGATCGACTTTCTCTATTTCAGAGTTTAGCCAACGCCAGACCTTTGGTCTCCGCCTTTACGGACAAAAATGAACAAATCAAGAAGAAGAACATCTGCCTCCCGTTTGTATTCAAGGCACCAATTCGCCCCGATGTTGTCAATGAGGTTCATCAATTGATGCGTCGCAACAAGCGTCAAGCTTATGCTGTCAGCAAACTTGCAGGTTAGTAGCTCCGCGTCACAGGCCTCTCAGTATTTATACATTGCTAATGATTGTTTTTCGTCTTCTTCCTATAGGTCACCAAACCTCTGCTGAATCCTGGGGTACTGGTCGTGCTGTTGCCCGTATTCCTCGTGTCCGTGGTGGTGGTACTCATCGCTCCGGTCAGGGTGCTTTTGGTAACATGTGTCGTGGTGGTCGTATGTTTGCTCAATCAAGACTTTCCGCAGGTGGCACCGCAAGATCAATGTGAACCAGCGTCGCTACGCCGGCCGTTGTTTCAGCTATCGCCGCCTCTGGCGTACCAGCTTTGGTTCAATCCAAGGGACACATCATCGATGGAGTCTCTGAGTTCCCATTGGTTGTTTCCGATGAGGTTCAAAAGTTGCAGAAGACCAAACAAGCTGTTGTCTTCTTGAGACGTATGAAGATCTGGGCTGACATCCAAAAGGTAAGCAGTTGAACTTGAGTTATCATCTTTCCGCAACATTTGCATTTATTTGCGGTGACACTATGACCTGTGTTTCTGCTGCAGGTGTTGCTAGATTATATTGGATCAACAGGCGGTCCGTTTTAGAGTTTTTCTCGCTCAATCTCGGGGTAGCTTGATCCTACATTGTATCTTATTAAGACCGTGACATGCCATAAATAACTTACACTTCATCATTTCAGGTGTACAAATCCCAGCGCTTCCGTGCTGGACGAAGTACCATGCGTGACCGTCGTCGCATTGTTCGCCGTGGACCTTTGGTCGTCTATTCCAAGGACGAAGGTCTGCGAAAGGCTTTCCGTAACATCCCCGGTATTGAAACCATGAACGTTGACAAGATGAACCTCTTGAAGTTGCCCCCTGGTGGTCATGTTGGACGCTTTGTCATCTGGACCGAGTCTGCATTCCAACGCCTCAACGAATTGTTCGGCACATGGAAGACTCCATCCACCTTGAAGAAGGGATACAATCTGCCCCGAGTGTTGTTGAACGCAAAGAAAAACAACATTGTATTGCCCAAACACCACTTCGCTAATGTCGCGAATACGACCACCACGACATGTGTCGTGGTGGTCGTATGTTTGCTCAATCAAGACTTTCCGCAGGTGGCACCGCAAGATCAATGTGAACCAGCGTCGCTACGCCGGCCGTTGTTTCAGCTATCGCCGCCTCTGGCGTACCAGCTTTGGTTCAATCCAAGGGACACATCATCGATGGAGTCTCTGAGTTCCCATTGGTTGTTTCCGATGAGGTTCAAAAGTTGCAGAAGACCAAACAAGCTGTTGTCTTCTTGAGACGTATGAAGATCTGGGCTGACATCCAAAAGGTAAGCAGTTGAACTTGAGTTATCATCTTTCCGCAACATTTGCATTTATTTGCGGTGACACTATGACCTGTGTTTCTGCTGCAGGTGTTGCTAGATTATATTGGATCAACAGGCGGTCCGTTTTAGAGTTTTTCTCGCTCAATCTCGGGGTAGCTTGATCCTACATTGTATCTTATTAAGACCGTGACATGCCATAAATAACTTACACTTCATCATTTCAGGTGTACAAATCCCAGCGCTTCCGTGCTGGACGAAGTACCATGCGTGACCGTCGTCGCATTGTTCGCCGTGGACCTTTGGTCGTCTATTCCAAGGACGAAGGTCTGCGAAAGGCTTTCCGTAACATCCCCGGTATTGAAACCATGAACGTTGACAAGATGAACCTCTTGAAGTTGCCCCCTGGTGGTCATGTTGGACGCTTTGTCATCTGGACCGAGTCTGCATTCCAACGCCTCAACGAATTGTTCGGCACATGGAAGACTCCATCCACCTTGAAGAAGGGATACAATCTGCCCCGAGTGTTGTTGAACGCAAAGAAAAACAACATTGTATTGCCCAAACACCACTTCGCTAATGTCGCCGTTAAAGCCGAGGCTAACCGCTCAAAGATGTTGTCCAAGGCCTTAGCCGAAAGGAAAAAGAAGTTGGCTGCCAAGAAGAAGGCCGCTCCCACTCCCAAGAAGTAAAAATCTACTTCGCTTCTGAATTTTTATAATATAAACAAAAATTATGGATAATTCATAATATAAAATTTAAAAATATATATTTAGTGATATTCTTTTTTTATTATTATTATTATTATTATTTATTGAACTATACATAAATGTACAAAACAATACTTAAAAGCTAATAGCTACCAGGGCTTCTAGCTATTCTTTTTTTAATTCATACAACAAATTTGAGATCTCTTATTGTTCTGGAGTAGTATGGATAGCACATTAGTTTTCAATTGATTTGTGATAAAATGCATTGATATGCTGGACTGGACGAAGATTTTCTAGGGGCATTTTTGGCCGTTTTTAGGGTAGATTCAAGCTTGATATGAAGATAATCGTACTTTCGGAGGAGGAGCTTTGTACTTGAATGACAACAAAATTGTCTCAAAAGCTTTCATTTAAACAAAACTAGAGTTTCGTTTCGAGTTCGACTGAAGCTATGAATAAATGGGGCTTACAACCCAGAATCACGCATTGGCTATACACATCGGTAATCAGACCGATTTTAATGTACGGTGTGGCAGTATGGCGGACTGCTTTAGAGAAAGGTATAAACCGGGATAAATTAAATAAAGTCCAACGTTCAGCTTGCCTATGTATAAGCGGATCGCTTCGCACGACCCCATCTGCGGCACTCGACACCTTACTCTACCTAACACCTCTTGACATTTTTAGCAAACAAATAGCTGCAAGCTCTGCTATTCGCCTCAAAGCTTCGTCGCAGTGGCCTAACAACAACATTGGCCACTCCGTAATTATTAGGTATTTAGAATCAATTCCAAAGCACACAGACTACACCATCCCCCAACTGCAATTTGACAGAAATTTCCAGATATCTATACCTCTCAGATCTTTTTGGGAGGATAGGACATTCCTGGAAGATGAGTCAATCCATATCTATACAGATGGGTCAAAAACAAAAGAAGGGGTTGGTGGAGGTGTGTACTCTAAACGACTGAAATTAAGTCTTTCATTCCGCCTTCCCAATCATTGTAGCGTGTTCCAGGCGGAACTTTTGGCGATAAAAGAAGTCTTATCCTGGCTTAAAGAAAACGTGATATCAACATCTGATATCCGTAATTTCTCGGATAGTCAGGCCGCTATCAAATCTCTGGACTCTGTCTCTACAAACTCTATAACAGTCCGTAACTGTCGATCATCTCTAATGGAGATGGCACAACAGTTTAATATTCACCTTTGCATGGTGCCGGGCCATAGAGACATTCCAGGTAACTGTACAGCTCATCCTACCACGTTTGGCACGTACTGGCATACCAATCGCTACTTGTAAACTGCTAATGCAAGACGCTGTGAGGAGGGCAGGCACCAGGTGGAACAACATCACCGCGTGTCAAGTCACAAAAAACATCTGGCCAACACTGGATCTAAAACGTTCAAGGTGCTTGCTCTCTTTAAGCAGATCGCATATAAGCTCGACAATAGGTGTCATAACCGGACACTGTCTAATAGGAAAGCACGCCACGAGATTAGGCGTATTCTAAAATGACTTTTGCAGAAGCGGTATGGACGAGGAAGAAATAGTTCTTCATCTTCTCTGCACATGCCCTGCTCTGGCTCGAAAACGCAAGAATTACCTAGGAGAATTCTTCTTTAACGATCTAAATCATATCAGCATAATCAGCCTCTCACGTTTCGTAAGGGACTCAAATTGGTTCCATTGAGCTTAGGAGGAAGCCTCAAGATTCATTCATTCAATGGGCCATTAAACTGGCCTAAGTGTGTCCGTTTCCATCTTGGGCAGCCACTATAACCTAACCTAACCATGTACATATCTGCATTTTATCAATCTTCAAAATTTTTCAAATGTACAAATATTTTTTTTAATAGATACATAAATTTATTACTAACCAAACTTTGAACAAAATTTTACTAATCCTATAATATAAAAAAACAAAGTTTTATTTTATGATTTATAAGTTTCTTGCAATATGCAATAAAATAGTTTTTGAAACAATTTTTTTCATTTTCGTATTCACTTACATTAGGTACAATATTACAATTGTTATAAACATCAAAAATAAAATAAGGTTATTTGAAACAACACAACATCAAAAATAATAAATTAAATTACTCTCAACTTTAATCAAAAAATTCGTCAGGCGCATCGCCTAAATTTACTTAAATACACTTTAATTCTTTTTGAGAAAAGTTAATAAAATAAAAGCAATTTAAAGTTATGTCAAAATAAAATCACTTAAATTCCCTTTTGGTTGAACTATATTCGTTGGCATCAATTGAAAAAGCTTGTTGAATAAAAATGCTCTACGGCTTCTTATTTCGAATAGGTAGTCTTGTTTGGCAAGTTTTCCACCGCTCTTTTTATATAAATTGTATAACGAACTATCGGATAAAGATGAACTGGAATCATAAGATTCTTTGTTGAAATCATTTTCATTTTCATTCTCCTCTGCTATAGTAATTTTGTGAAAGTTAATTGAATAATTTAAGTAGATTCAAAATATTTTACCTTTAGATTCCAGGTTTTGGTTTTCAACAGACAATGTAGCTAAAGTCAACTGTCCTACGGATACTGGATCTTCTGGTCTGAACAAAAATGCGGCGAGTTTATGAAACTAAATAAAAATTTTAAACTTTATGTTGTCATAGAAATTTAGATTAATTTTAATTAGCTTACATTATTTAATTGCACTGGATCGGAATGGTTAATAACTTCAGATATATGCATTTGTAAGTAGCGCAGTGCTTTGATAGGGTTTATCCTTGATATTTCTTCGTAAAACAGCTTCCTTACTAGATATCGGCAATGGTTCAGAATTTCAGCTCGCGTTGGCCTAAAATAACGTGGAAATGAGAAAAAACAAACCAATTAAGAACTTCGAACCACTTAAATTTAGTTGCAACTTAATTGAAACTTCCATTGAGACAATTCTCCAAATATAAGGCCTTGCATCCACTTTGGACAATCAAAGTCTTCTTTTATCCTAGACCTTAACTTCAATAGAAAAGGTATTACTGACAACAGATACTATACCGTGCTATCTACAATGACATCTCCAGCGAACTAAAATCAAAAGCACGGTCTTTTATATTCACCGGCGGGTCAAAAATTAACGAAAGCGTTTTCTTCGCTGTTGTCTAAGAGAATGGATTGCTGATTAGCACGGGTCTACTATGCGAACAAGCTTCTATTTTCAAGGCAGAGGCTCATGCTATATTGGAAGCAGCCAAAACTTCTCTAAAAAAGAAAGGGAAAATACATTATAACAACAAATTAGACATTCTCATTCGTTCACCAACAAAACTAAAAGTAATGTGGACCCCCGGTCACACAGGAATTCAAGGAAACGAATATGCCGACGAAGCAGCTGTGGCTCACTGTGGCTCACAAAACACCACTCTACTTACTGCCAGTGCACAACCCAACTAAAACTCGAAACTTTTTTCACGAGAATACCTATTAATTTGCCAGAACGGAAACATAATTTGTATATCTAAAGGGTGTCCCAAAATTAACGCAAGAAATCTTGCGTTAATTTCAAACAAGTTGATATACATAAAGGGTGTCCCAAAATTAACGCAAGAAATCTTGCGTTAATTTTGGGACACCCTATACAAAGAAAGAATGATTATGTTAAGATATATTTAAAAACCAACTTACCTGTAAAGAGAGAAAAAACGCTTCAAAAAGATTATTAATTCTGATTAATTCGAATTTATATTTATTGTCTGCAGTCTAGACTTCTCGTTGATCGCAATCAAAAACATTAAATTTTTTTTTTCATTTTCGTAGAATTGTCAAAATTCTCACCTCGCTATTAATCTGTCAAAACTGGGTTAAACTCAAATTAGGCCACGTTCGCATTGCAGTTCTATGGTGCGCCTATACTTTCTGCATGATTTTTTTTGTTTTTAGCGAAACTTTTCATAAAAATCACAGAATTTGTGTGCCAAAAGCAGTCAAATACTATTTTTAGCACAGTGTAACGAATCCTGTTGATTTCACCCTTCATCCTTTACACTCACACTATGAACTATAGCCTACAGGAAGCTATAGTCCAGTCCCGTAAGCAGGAATGAAGGGTGTTCCGGTATCTCTTTGGCTGGCATGCTTGCAATGGGCTTAGCTCGTCGAAAATGGCTGGGTTCTTGCCAAGGGATACCAAAACGTGTGTTACGTAAAATCATGCCACAGATAATACAAAAATTTGGATCTAAACATATTAGGACCCTAAATTCATCCGCAAGAAAAACAAATGAATTACTATTCGAATTTCGACAAATTGAAAGGATTGATCGAGAAAGAAATTTCAAGTAACAACCTTAGAGAATGAAGGACTAGATGTTATGTCCATAAGAGGTATATCCCACCCACGAATCACTAACGTGGTACGACCTTGGCTACAGCTACCTCGATGTCGTTTGCAGTAACCCCCTATCTTCATATGTGGTGACTTACCGAAGGTTTTCTAAAATGGTCACATTTACCCCATGAATAATCTTTTAGCAATCCATGGAAATTGCTAACTCGTCAAATTCATCTGTTTATCAATTTAATAGTCATGATTCATTAATTTTTTTAAAACGTTATAAATTTCATTCATTCATACAATCCAAAATATGATCGTTGAACGATAAATGTGTACCTATTTTCAATAAGATTTAAATTTGATTGAATTTAATATATTGAAAAATTGCTTTAATTTTCTTTTTCTTTTTTTAAACCTAATTACTTTAGTTTAATTGTCTATTTTTTTATATTTTTTTCTTTTCTTTTTCTTTTCTTTAGATATAAGTTTGATATTTTGTTACTTTTGATTTAAAATTTTAATTTTTAATTTTAGTTTTTCTTAGTCCTACATATATATGTAATGATATAAACACACAAAAAATACGATAATAACATAAGTGATAGATAAAATAAAATGGATAATCTGGTACTTAGCTTTTGAGAGGTTGAGACTGAATTATGGACTTTGTTGATAAATGGAGTATGGTATAGATGGTCGTATGTACTTGCTGTTAGAAGTTGTGCGTGTGCGGATGGTTGTATATTGCTGCTGTTATGAATGGAGTGAATGTGGATGGTTGTATGATTTTGCTATTGTGGATGAATGGAATGTGGATGGTTGTACGATTTTGCTGCGGATGTCGGATGCGGATGATGGATGTAGTGTTGTATTTGGTGATTCCTGGTTGGATGTTCTTGCTGTTGCGGATGAATGGATGGATGGATGGATGGATGGATGGATGGATGGTTATTTTGATGACCTCGTGATTGTTGTTGGTGTCGTGTGAGCGTGGATGGTCGAGATAGTTTCGACGATGATTTTCTTGGTTTGTACGTGTTTTTCTGGGCTTTTGTTTGACCAAATGGTTTGGTGGCGTTTCTTTTGCCCAAAGTTGAAGCTCAAGTAAATCTCGTCCGCTCTCAAAATTGCTGGTTCCTCGTGGCGACTAGACGATAAGTCTTTATGGATGTCTTTTCTTTAAAAAAATTAGAAAAGAATGTATTTTTTTTTTATTATTTCACATTTTTAGGTTTCACTTATGCTTTCACTTTAATATATATGTACCTTTTTCAATATTATGTTATTCTTTATTATTAGTTTGCAGTTACAGTTGAAACTTCACTTTGAAACTTTTTAATACTTTTTTACTTTTGTTTTTAAGACTTACACTTCGATCTAATCTTTTCGCGCACCAGGAACCAAATGAAAGATTTGTCTTGGCTTTTCTTTGGGTTTCTCGGCTTTTCCATTGTCGAAATTATTTGACGAAACTGGGCATTTAAGGATGGAAGTGGATCCGGTCTTTGTTTTTTTGCTTTTTGAATCTGATATTTTATCTATAAAAATCCAATTGCCTTTTAAAATAGAATAATGGATTTTTCTTTATATAAGTGTGATATGATTTTATAATTTTGGTCGAAATTCTTGAAAATTAAGAAAACGCGTGATTCCATACGTTACCAATACTAATGCCTTTCTTGGAATTAGTTACCGATCACGTTTTTTTTTTACTTTTTCTTTATTTTTTCTTTTTTTCTTTTATTTCATTCATCCTTTAGTTTGCTCCTTCATGTGTTTTGCTTTATAGTTTCATTTTTCATTTCCTTTCGATGTCCTTGACCATGTTCTAGTGGTCTCGACGCTTTATTCCATCATCACTGTCAGACCCCTCGGGTTCGAATCCCACTTCTTACATTTTTACATTTTTTATTGGTTTCAGATTTTTACCTTTATTTTTGTTTATAAGCTCAATTTAATTTTTTTTCTTTTAACAATTCTGAAACCCACTCCTCATCCTTCACGTAAATTTCTTTCCTTTTTTTTTATTGTGAATTGTGTTCGTCATTATCATTATCGTTATACGACAATCTTCAACTCAAAAACAAAACAAGTCCGAAAAGATGTCACCCTGAAAGTATGCATCAACCTACTAGCTTCTACAAAAAACCTTTTCATTCAAATTTCCAAACTGTTATACTCTCTTATACATTCTTCATCATACCAAATTAAACAAAAATAATACTGGGACACGCTTGCGTATACGCAATTTCAATTTTTAATTATCTATTTCCGGATTTTATTTCTATTAAAAAATTTCATTTCTCACAAACCTGCTTACTTTTCCGAAAGCCAATGAGGTAAAAAGAACAGGAAATAAAACAAAAAAGAAAAGAGACTCATGCACAGACTGGCTGCCGGGCATATGAGATATGACCTTTACCTTCGTATGTCCTTACAGTGGTATATTCCTACACGTTTTCCATTCATGTCTTCTAGTTCGTACAGATTGTTTCCTATAACCTTTTTTATTCTCATTTTCAGAAATTTCGGAGATAATTTAGCGCTGATTTTCTTGGATGCGTCACTCAGTATAAAATTCCTTCTGAAAACTACTTCACCCACGGAAAATTTAATAGCTTTACTGCGAGTATTATACGCGTTCTCATATTTGGTGTGAGCATTTGCTAAGGATTCTTTAATATGTGAGTGTAAAATGTTCATTTGTGACGCCTTTGACAATGTCTTAATCTCGGAATTATTAAGAGCGTTGAGATCTTTCAGAAGTTGGTAATCAGCACCATGTTCAACCATAGGTTGGCCAAACAATGCCTCGTATGACGATACACTTGTAGCGGAATGTATTGTTGTGCGGAGAGCGCACGCGATTGAGGGGAGATGTAAATCCCAATTACGTTGGTCTTGATCGATGTAAGATCTAATTGCTGCTAAAATTGATCGATTCACCCTCTCGCTTGCGTTAGCTTGAGGGGAGTAAGCTGCGGTTCTCACATGATTAATTCCAAACGAAACCATGGGGTTGGCAACTCTGGTCCAATAAGTTAAAAAGGTGAAATTTTTGTGCTCCGTCAAAACAATTGTTTTAAAAAGTTTCAAATAATAATTTTAACAATATTTAATCTTAAAATAATAGCAAGACACAAAGCCTGTCAGCGCAGTAAAAGATTGGGTGAGTCATTTACTTATTTACACCAAAGAGGCGATATGTTTACCGCGAATAAAACTTTAAAACGATCACCTGTGAACAAAGAATCAAACCCCCCTAAGCGGCTGCACTCACATATAGCGGCTTCGGAGGATGAAACCACAGCGGTAGGTGCCTTATCCGTCGTGAATCTGCAAGATTTGTTTCAAACCTCCATGGCAAATCTGTTGGATGACAAATTGAAGAATCTGGCGACTAAGGCGGACATTGAGGGAATGGCTGCTGACATTTTATCATTAAAGCGAAGCAACAAAAATTTGGAGACACAACTGCATAAAATGGAATCTCGTTGTCAATTGCTCGAAAGTCAATTAGAGCTTCTTGAAAAAAAGACAACTGAGAAGAATTTGGTGATACACTTACAGCCGGCAGAGAGTGGTGGCGCACAGGGTACGGTGGAAAAGGCAAAAGCTATTTTCATTGACCTCTTACAGACGAATAATACGTCAAGAATATCTACAGCGCGGCAAATCAGTGCGAGTAATAGGACAGCTAATGTCATTGTAGAAATGGTTGATAGAGAAGATGTCGTTCGTATACTTAGAGCTAGATCTAAGCTAAAAAACACTGGCACTTCAATACATAAAGACTATCCAGCAGCAGCAAGGGATCGTAGAAGACGATTAAATAAACTCAAGGCGAACATAGTTGCGAAGAATGGTGATCTACAAGTATTGGTTCGGGGAGATACTCTTCAAGTCAATAAGAAGAAATTTTCCTTTGACAAAAATGGAAAATTAAAAGCTGAAGGCGAAGACGATTTGTTGTGGATAAAACAATTTTATGATGACAGCGTGGATTTGACAGCTGATGAAGCAAGATGCTCTTACAGCGGAGCTTTAGGTGATGTTGAGAAAGGAAGTTGTTCTCAAACTGTGGAGAGGGTTCACACGAGTCGTTTTTAATTGTAATGCCGTCTGCCATATCGAAAATAATTTAGAAGATGTTAAAGTTAATTTAAATAGTATAAAGTCATTTAATTTTAAAATTCTGTCATATAATGTTGCAGGTTTAAATAATAAGGGGTTATTTATGGATTTTTATAAGTTTATTAATCAATTTGAAATAATTTTGCTTTATGAAACTTTTATAACCGAAAATAATGTAAATATATTTGAACCCAAATTTATTAATTATGAATTGAAGTGGATACCAGCTATTCGAGTACAGTCAAGAGGGAGAGCCAGCGGGGGTTGTTTTTTCGGATATAAGAAGAACATGGAGCTTGTTAATTGTGATTTTCGGGTTATAGATGAGGTGACGTTTTTAAACCTGAATATTAAAGGAATAAACTACCGTTTACTGCCAACATACATCAACTGCAACCATTGGGAAACTGATTTTGCGAAACTGGAAGAATTTGTGGCACAACAGAGCTCATCGAATCTGATGGTGGTGGGAGATTTGAATGCAAGAATTGGTAATGAAGCTGGAAACGAAAACCGAATTAGAGGGATAGAGCGGAAGTCCAAAGATACAGTCTGCAACGCTAAGGGAGCAAAATTATTGGATGTTTGTAACTCTTATGGTCTTCGAATTATAAATGGAACCAGCTGGGCGGATAAGGAAGGCGAATTTACTTTTGTCGGCAATCAGGGTAGTTCGATAATTGATTACAGCCTTATTAGTGGTAACTGGAACGACCGAATAATTGAGTTCAAAGTTGAAAATGTGCCCTTTTCGGATCACTTTCCATTAGTTATGACTTGTGGACTTTCGATGGCAACTGAGGACTCAAACCCTATGAGACTCATACCAAAACTTAGGTGGAACCAAAAAAATAGAGTTCAATACCAAATAAATCTTAACACTTCTCTCCAAAGTTATCAGCAATATAACCTGAGTCAGTTAGAAGAGGTAATGAAAGCATCATATCCGAGAACGTTGTGCAGTATTAGGAAAGCACAAGATAGCTTTATAGCGCCCTGATTTGATCTAGAGTGTAAAAAGGCCAGAAAATTATCATTTGGATGGTTAAGAGCTTATCGTCGATCAAGTGATGATCAATTTAAAAGACAATATCTTCAAGCAAACACCTATTACAAGACCTTGTGTTTCCAAAAAAAAAACAAAATACTTAGAGACAGAAGCTAGACGGTTATCAAATTGTATGAACTCGAAGGACTTTTGGAAATTGGTGAACAATTTGAATGGTAAAACCATCCCAAGCTGAGCCCCTTGCTTTTGGCAGACCATTTTAAAAATTTGCTAAACCCAATTCATGAAGGAAACAATTTTCATTTTGCACATCCGGGTATTTATAATGAAGTTTTGGACGCAGATATAACCAACGAAGAAGTAGATGCGGCTATGAACAAAATGAAGGATGGAAAAGCGGCAGGCTCCAATGGGATACCAGCGGAATTTTTTAAGTATGGAACCGTTGAGTTAATAAGCAAGCTTACTTCAGTTTACAACGAGGTGTTGGGAACAGGTATGATTCCTCAATAATTTAGGGAATCAATCATTTTTCCGATCCACAAAAAAGGAAGCTGGTCTGAGATGTCGAACTATCGAGGAATATCTTTTTTAAATTCGTCCTATAAAATATTTACAGCTGTTCTGCAAACACGGCTCAATAGATGGATTGAAGAAAATAAGCTGTTGAAAGAATTTCAGGCAGGCTTTAGATCCGGTTACTCAACAATCGATCATATCTTTGTTCTGAAAAGCATTGCGGATTCATTTATAAGAATGCAATGATCCCCTCGGTGGATCTCCTAGTTTTCTCGTACTCAAAACGTTGGCTATTACGCCGTCGTTTGCCTCTATAAGCGAGAACGCTATATAATAGAGCGAGCAGAAAATAATAAGACGATTCCAGTCTGAGCGGGTAGCTCTTTAAAAAGGAACAATCTTGATTTCGAAAGTATGCTTAAAGTCGAGCGAGTTGCTCTTAGAAATTAAACACACTGGTTGGCGATTGAGGATTGACAACCTTTATTTCAGATTTTCATTTGTCTTTTATACAAAAATTAGTCTTCAATTTTCATTCAACTATTCATTCAATTTCATAATTTCATGGCCTTCGACAATTGAACCCCAATCACTTCACACCTTGCTCTAGCATATCGCCATATCAGCATTATTGTCCAAACGCGCAAATGTATGTATCTTATATATTTAACAACGAGGGCCATGCAGTAGATATTCCAAATACGTTTGGTGGTAACATGAACCCTAAATATTTTCGTTGGTTGTTTGTCGCTTGCCTTCGGTCATTCGCTCCTTAGAAGTGATGCACTTGAAATAGTATCTCATGCAGCGATGGCAATGCACTTGGAGTATATTTATGTGAATGCATATCACAATGAATAGATGAGCAACGTATTTTAAATGGATACAAATTTAATGGTTTAGGTTGATATGGCGCTATGCGTACGTTGAGAGGTTTCAATTATCGAAGCTCGAGATAATAAATGATCACTAGTGCGATCCCTTCACACCACCCTCCTGGGGGAAAAAGATGAAATCTCGTAGCCCGAGGTTTCCTCTTTTTGTGTCATTGTACAATAAGGGATCGGTTGTTATGTTTATAATTTTTTTTTTTTGTTATTGTTCTTTTTGAATGAAGTTACATTGTTTGGGTTCTTGCAATTACAATTCTTTTTTTTTTTTTTTTGAGTTTAAAAATTTTAATGACATTACGATATATTGTTTTTTCTTTTTTTTTTTTTTTTTTTTTTTTGTCTTATACATAGTTATATTCTTTTAAGTCTTACATTTTCTAATCTAGACACTTAACTTTTTTTTTTTTATTATTTCTTAATCATTTCTATGCTATATATTTTCTTTTTTAAACTATTTAATTTTAAATTTTGTCTCTCTTCTCTACGTTAAAATTAAAATTTACTTAATATATATGTTTTTTTTTTTAAATATAACTAATAACAATTCTAAACTTTACTTTTTTGTTAATTTAAATATGTATATGATAATAATATAATAATATAATAATCAATAGCTATATGTGCACATGCGAGGGTCTCTCTCCCTCCATTTTCTTTTTTAAAGATTAATTCAATGCAAATATGCATTGCTTTAGTATGTAAATATAGAATTTCTTTAAACGATTTTTGTGTACCTTAACTCTCTTTCCTTCGTACTTGATATCGCAGTTTACGCCATCTTCGGACAATACTTCGTATGGCCCTATGAAAATAGGATCCCATTTCCTTCTATTTTCATTTCTTAATAGGACTAAGGTTCCTTTTTCAAAACTAGTTGGTTTACTTTTTGCTTTTTTGTCGTAATTAGCTTTTCTTGCATTCTTCTCTTCTAACAGCGCATCTCTTGTATCTCTATGAGCAATTTGTAGTTTTTCTCTTAGTTCAATTACATAATCTTCATAATTGTGCCCTTTTCGGATCACTTTCCATTAGTTATGACTTGTGGACTTTCGATGGCAACTGAGGACTCAAACCCTATGAGACTCATACCAAAACTTAGGTGGAACCAAAAAAATAGAGTTCAATACCAAATAAATCTTAACACTTCTCTCCAAAGTTATCAGCAATATAACCTGAGTCAGTTAGAAGAGGTAATGAAAGCATCATATCCGAGAACGTTGTGCAGTATTAGGAAAGCACAAGATAGCTTTATAGCGCCCTGATTTGATCTAGAGTGTAAAAAGGCCAGAAAATTATCATTTGGATGGTTAAGAGCTTATCGTCGATCAAGTGATGATCAATTTAAAAGACAATATCTTCAAGCAAACACCTATTACAAGACCTTGTGTTTCCAAAAAAAAACAAAATACTTAGAGACAGAAGCTAGACGGTTATCAAATTGTATGAACTCGAAGGACTTTTGGAAATTGGTGAACAATTTGAATGGTAAAACCATCCCAAGCTGAGCCCCTTGCTTTTGGCAGACCATTTTAAAAATTTGCTAAACCCAATTCATGAAGGAAACAATTTTCATTTTGCACATCCGGGTATTTATAATGAAGTTTTGGACGCAGATATAACCAACGAAGAAGTAGATGCGGCTATGAACAAAATGAAGGATGGAAAAGCGGCAGGCTCCAATGGGATACCAGCGGAATTTTTTAAGTATGGAACCGTTGAGTTAATAAGCAAGCTTACTTCAGTTTACAACGAGGTGTTGGGAACAGGTATGATTCCTCAATAATTTAGGGAATCAATCATTTTTCCGATCCACAAAAAAGGAAGCTGGTCTGAGATGTCGAACTATCGAGGAATATCTTTTTTAAATTCGTCCTATAAAATATTTACAGCTGTTCTGCAAACACGGCTCAATAGATGGATTGAAGAAAATAAGCTGTTGAAAGAATTTCAGGCAGGCTTTAGATCCGGTTACTCAACAATCGATCATATCTTTGTTCTGAAAAGCATTGCGGATTCATTTATAAGAATGCAATGATCCCCTCGGTGGATCTCCTAGTTTTCTCGTACTCAAAACGTTGGCTATTACGCCGTCGTTTGCCTCTATAAGCGAGAACGCTATATAATAGAGCGAGCAGAAAATAATAAGACGATTCCAGTCTGAGCGGGTAGCTCTTTAAAAAGGAACAATCTTGATTTCGAAAGTATGCTTAAAGTCGAGCGAGTTGCTCTTAGAAATTAAACACACTGGTTGGCGATTGAGGATTGACAACCTTTATTTCAGATTTTCATTTGTCTTTTATACAAAAATTAGTCTTCAATTTTCATTCAACTATTCATTCAATTTCATAATTTCATGGCCTTCGACAATTGAACCCCAATCACTTCACACCTTGCTCTAGCATATCGCCATATCAGCATTATTGTCCAAACGCGCAAATGTATGTATCTTATATATTTAACAACGAGGGCCATGCAGTAGATATTCCAAATACGTTTGGTGGTAACATGAACCCTAAATATTTTCGTTGGTTGTTTGTCGCTTGCCTTCGGTCATTCGCTCCTTAGAAGTGATGCACTTGAAATAGTATCTCATGCAGCGATGGCAATGCACTTGGAGTATATTTATGTGAATGCATATCACATTGAATAGATGAGCAACGTATTTTAAATGGATACAAATTTAATGGTTTAGGTTGATATGGCGCTATGCGTACGTTGAGAGGTTTCAATTATCGAAGCTCGAGATAATAAATGATCACTAGTGCGATCCCTTCACACCACCCTCCTGGGGGAAAAAGATGAAATCTCGTAGCGCGAGGTTTCCTCTTTTTGTGTCATTGTACAATAAGGGATCGGTTGTTATGTTTATAATTTTTTTTTTTTTGTTATTGTTCTTTTTGAATGAAGTTACATTGTTTGGGTTCTTGCAATTACAATTCTTTTTTTTTTTTTTTTTGAGTTTAAAAATTTTAATGACATTACGTTATTTTTTTTTTTCTTTTTTTTTTTTTTTTTTTTTTTTTGTCTTATACATAGTTATATTCTTTTAAGTCTTACATTTTCTAATTTAGACACTTAACTTTTTTTTTTTTATTATTTCTTAATCATTTCTATGCTATATATTTTCTTTTTTAAACTATTTAATTTTAAATTTTGTCTCTCTTCTCTACGTTAAAATTAAAATTTACTTAATATATATGTTTTTTTTTTTTTAAATATAACTAATAACAATTCTAAACTTTACTTTTTTGTTAATTTAAATATGTATATGATAATAATATAATAATATAATAATCAATAGCTATATGTGCACATGCGAGGGTCTCTCTCCCTCCTTTTTCTTTTTTAAAGATTAATTCAATGCAAATATGCATTGCTTTAGTATGTAAATATAGAATTTCTTTAAACGATTTTTGTGTACCTTAACTCTCTTTCCTTCGTACTTGATATCGCAGTTTACGCCATCTTCGGACAATACTTCGTATGGCCCTATGAAAATAGGATCCCATTTCCTTCTATTTTCATTTCTTAATAGGACTAAGGTTCCTTTTTCAAAACTAGTTGGTTTACTTTTTGCTTTTTTGTCGTAATTAGCTTTTCTTGCATTCTTCTTTTCTAACAGCGCATCTCTTGTATCTCTATGAGCAATTTGTAGTTTTTCTCTTAGTTCAATTACATAATCTTCATAATTGTACCTGGGGTCTACTTGTCTTGTCAAATTTGAAGGTAAGGTACATTGTCGTCCGAAAACCAATTCAAATGGTGAATACCCAGTTTCCGTATGTACTGCGGTGTTATAAGAAAACACATAGTATGGTAACCATGTACACCAGTCCGTGTGTTTTTCGGAAACGTAACTTCTAAGGTATGCTCCTAGGACTTTATGGGAGTTTTCCAATGCTCCTATGCTTTCGTGATGGTATGCTGTAGATTGTATTTGTTCTATTTTTAGCAGTTTGCACATATCCTTAAAAATTCTGTTGATAAATTCTGTGCCTTGATCAGAGGCTATTATCTGTGGAACTCCATATTTAAGAATAAAGCATTCTACTAATCCTTTAGCTACTGTGCTAGCTTCTTTGTTCTCGATTGGGATTGCTTCAGTGAATTTCGTCAGTTCGTCTTGTAACGTAAGTATGTACCTGTATCCATTGACTGATTCGTCCAATGGACCTACTAAGTCTAGATAAATTTTATCAAAGCTTTATTCAGCAGTTGACGTTATTTCCATAGGCTGTTTTTTAGGTGAAATATATTTGTTTTTCTGACAAACTGGGCAATGTTTTACATAGGTAGCTATGTCATTCTGCATTCCTGTCCAGAAATATTTTTGTTTAATCGTTCTAAGCATGCGGTTTATTCCTGCATGTCCACTTGTGGGTAATATGTGGTAATCATTGAGCAACAATTTCTTTTTGTGAGGATCTGTTATTTCAATACATTTGTTTATGAGGTGCACCTTTACATTACTATTTTTAAACATTTCTCCTAAGATTGTCTGTAACTCGTGAATTTTGTATTCTCGACGGCCGTCTGCGAGTTTTTTAATTTCTTCTTTTGTAATGTATAATTTATTTATTGATAATAGTCCGCAGATTTTATGCACGTCTCTCGACAACAAATCGCAAAATGATGCCGATCGAGCGGTAGTGCTTTCCTTGGGCTTTCTTAGGAGTATACAATTCATCTCTGGGATGTATGCCAACACTTTGTTTGGTCCCAGGATTATATCTATGTCTTTTCGATATTCTTCGTCCTCGAAACTATTACATATTTTTAGCTCAATTATTTTATGCCCATGTTCTGGTGGTTTAAGCAATTCAGTGATAATACGGTTATTTTCTTCCGTTTCGGATTCTTGTTTCTCAAGTTCTTGAACCGATTTTTCTGCCTTTGATTGTGACCTTGTGACTATGCATATTTGGAGTTGTTTAAGGTTGTCGGAGTCTAACTTTATTCTACTTAAGGCATCAGCTACACAATTATCTTTTCCGGGTGTGTATTCAACATAAAAGTTGTATTCTTCCAGTAGTAATCTGAATTTAGTCAGTCTACTGGAAGGTTCTTTCAGAGAAAAAAGGTATACCAGGGGTCTGTGATCAGTTATTATTTTAAATTTTCTGCCAAAGAGGTATGATCGAAAATGCTTAACTGCCCATACTATGGCTAGCAACTCTTTTTCAATTGTACTATAATTCTTTTCGCTTTTATTTAGAGTTTTGCTAGCATAAGCTATAGGTTTTTCGTCGAAATTTGAAAGTACAGCCCCTAAAGCAAAGCCTGAGGCATCTGTACGTAGTACGAATTCTTCTTCGAAATTTGGGAACTGTAGAATTTGGGGGCTAGTAAGTATTGTTTTTAAAAGTTGGAAGGATTTTTCACAGTTTTGGTCAAAATTGAAATCTACATTTTTTCTAAGTAATCTATTGAGAGGAATAGCTATTGTAGCAAAGTTCGGTATAAACTTTCGATAATAATTCGCGAATGCTACGAATCTTCTTACTTCGTCAGCGTTCCTTGGTCTATTTCGAATAGATGCTTAGAAGCGCTTTGGAGAGTTGAATGTCGGGCGCTGTCTAGTACCAATCGAAGCCAGTCATTGACTCCCTTTTTAAGGAAGGCTAGTCCTCTACGATCGTTTGCTGTGGTCAGGGTTTCTCTGGTATCTTCACCGTGGCATGCTACTTCCAGTTCGGTCATTTTGTTAACCAGAGTTTCTATTTCTGTTATAAATTCTCTAGCGGTTCGATTACCTTGAGTCGCTCGGCTCAGCCTTGACTGAATTTGTTCGATGGTTTCTTTTGGTCCGCATTTCTCGATCAAGCTTTGCTTAAGCTCGGTAAAGTCCTTGGGGCTGGCATTGCCCAGTTCAGTTAACGCCTTTCCCTGAATTTTACATTTCAGGACAAACTTAATTAGCGTACTTTTAGCTGGTGCTGTTAGTGTGTCGTAATAGAATTCGATGCTGTTCAGAAAGTCTCTTAGGCTCTCAGATCGGGTGTTTTCCTCGAATGACAGAGTGGGCAGCTTTTGTGCTGTACTGAAGCTAAATTCTTCGCCACTCATCGTGTTGGGTTTAGATAGTGTTTGAGGTTTTTGTTTTTCTTCTTCGTTCTCCTCGTTTTCTGGAGATAAACTTCTTATATTGCGGTTGACTATGTCTTCGGACTCGTTTTTGTACTTGTGGGCTTCCGCAATAAGTCGCTTTAATGTTATTCGTTCTAACTCGGAAATCTTATTCTGGTTAACTTCGTCAAAATGTTTAGAGAAAGCTTCAAAGAGACCACGAATTTGTTGAAGTTTTTCTTCCGCTTTAGTGGGAGTCCTAGTTCGATTGGGTGATTTCTTTAGGTTTACGTAAATTTGATTGAGTTGGCTCAAGACTAGTTCTAATTTGGCTAAACTCATTGGATTTTTGGTCTATAGACAAAAAAAATTTGGGGGAGAGAGCCGTTAGCAGTAATGAAACTTTTTTCTTTTTTTTTTTAGAATATAAATGATTAAAAAGAATTTTCTTTATAAAAACAATTTTTTTGTTTTTATGTTTAAGATTTCTTTGACTATATTAAGGATACATATATATATATTTAATAAAAAAAATGTCTTCTGTGGCCTTGGAAGGTGTTATACCTTGGCTATTCTGTTGTCGAGGTGGTTGATGACGTCTGTGATGATTTTTCTTCTGAAGTGTTGTAATCCTAGATAGACTAACCCTACTAGTATAGCGGTTATGAACATTAACCCTAGTACAACGGCGGTGTGGTCTAGTTGGTTTTGACCGAGGTTGGCTGCGTTGAGAACCTGGGGACCCGTATTTATTATCTCCTGCTTACTTTCCTTGCCTCCCATGATGGGCTAACCGGTCGGCGATTCTATCGAAGAGTTTGTGGAACTGTGCCTCTTCTTGTCGTCTAGTCGCTTTTTTTGATTTTCGGTCTTCCCTCAAAGACTTTCGGATTGCCCCGATTTCCGTGTGGTACTTACGAAGATTTTCTGAGTTGGTACCAGGAATATTCGCCAGGCGGTGCAGTTCCCGGATTTTGGCCTTTAGGGTGGCGGTTTTGCCTCCTCTTTTTGAGGGAGGTGCAGGTGGAGCTATAGCTGTTAAAACGGCTTCTTTGCGTTTTAATTGCCTTTTTTTATACTCCTCAATAGTGAGGGCCCTAGGTCCTTGTGGGTCTTCTTGTGGATTAGGACTAGGCGTTGTTTCCGGTTTGATCCCTGAATTTTTAAGAATTCTTTCGGCCTCGGCGATGTAGCTGGCCGCTATTTTTAGAGCTTCCTGTTGGAGTCCTGTCACGGTCGCCATGCAATGATCCCCTCGGTGGATCTCCTAGTTTTCTCGTACTCAAAACGTTGGCTATTACGCCGTCGTTTGCCTCTATAAGCGAGAACGCTATATAATAGAGCGAGCAGAAAATAATAAGACGATTCCAGTCTGAGCGGGTAGCTCTTTAAAAAGGAACAATCTTGATTTCGAAAGTATGCTTAAAGTCGAGCGAGTTGCTCTTAGAAATTAAACACACTGGTTGGCGATTGAGGATTGACAACCTTTATTTCAGATTTTCATTTGTCTTTTATACAAAAATTAGTCTTCAATTTTCATTCAACTATTCATTCAATTTCATAATTTCATGGCCTTCGACAATTGAACCCCAATCACTTCACACCTTGCTCTAGCATATCGCCATATCAGCATTATTGTCCAAACGAGCAAATGTATGTATCTTATATATTTAACAACGAGGGCCATGCAGTAGATATTCCAAATACGTTTGGTGGTAACATGAACCCTAAATATTTTCGTTGGTTGTTTGTCGCTTGCCTTCGGTCATTCGCTCCTTAGAAGTGATGCACTTGAAATAGTATCTCATGCAGCGATGGCAATGCACTTGGAGTATATTTATGTGAATGCATATAACATTGAATAAATGAGCAACGTATTTTAAATGGATACAAATTTAATGGTTTAGGTTGATATGGCGCTATGCGTACGTTGAGAGGTTTCAATTATCGAAGCTCGAGATAATAAATGATCACTAGTGCGATCCCTTCACAAGAAGAAGGAAGAAGTTATACGCGTTTTTCGTGGATTTTAAGTCTGCATTTGACACGGTGAATAGGCAAGCTCTTTTCTATAAGCTCTTTGGTATGGGAATGTCGTTAAGATTTGGAAGAGTCCTGCAAAGCCTGTATATGGATACAAATGCAGCAGTTTGGAATGGTACAGAAAGGTCGGATTGGTTCAGAACTGAATCAGGCGTTAGACAAGGTTGTACGATGAGTCCAAGCCTATTCGCTCTATTTATCGAAGACTTAGTCGATTTCTTACCTGCTTGTATCGAACACGCGGGAGAATTAATTAAAGCACTCTTGTTTGCGGATGATATTGTGGTTCTCGCGCCATCTCCAGAATCACTACAGCTTATGATAAACCGGATTTTTGAGTACTGTAAAATATGGAACCTAATAGTTAACATGGAAAAGTCCAAGATCATGATTTTCAAGAACGGAGGAGGTAGAAACTGCCTTAATGAAAAATGGAATTACAATGGTGAAAATATAGAAATTGTCAAAGAGTTCAAACCTTGGAGTGATTTCGACAAAAAATTTAAATATGGAAACGCATCTGAGAGAAAAGCTTACAAGTGCAAAAGCCGCCATCAGCGCATCTTGGAGTAGGTGTTTCTCAAACAAAAATATCGCACACAGCAGTAAGTACACTGTTTTTAAGGTAGTAGCAGAATCAATCTTGTTCTATGCAGCTCAAGTATGGGGAGCGAAGAAATATGAAGATGTGGAAAAATTGTTACGCTTCTACGTTAAAAGGATCTTTCGGCTGCCACCAAATACGCCGAACTATATAGTTATGTTGGAAACGGGACTGCAGCCACTCTTTGTACGAACACTTAGAATGCAGATTGATTATGTGCTCAAAATCATGAATATGGATAATTACCGGCTACCGAAGATAGTGGCACTTCAAACTATTCGAGAGAGGTCAGGATGGTATGCAGAATGGATGAAACTTGCTAGGGAGAGTGACATGGACCTTAACATTGATAACTTTGATTTCAATCAATGGAAAGAATCACTGTATTACCTAATTGCAAAAGTGGATGATATGTTATGGAGAAAATGCCTTAACGAAGCAACTGGGTCTCTGCACAGAGCAATTTACTGTCAACTCAATCACAATTTGGAGGCGAAAAACTATTTTCGGGATGAATTCAGCGTAGAGGAGATTTCGATGATGGTTAAGCTACGTGGTGAACTTGTACCTCTTAACTTCATTCCACATAGGGAGGATTTACCAATATTATGCTCCTTATGTAATCTACAAGTGAGAGAAGATGTATTTCACTTCATGGGTAAATGTCCAATTCTTAAAGACATCAGGAGAAATGTTCTTGGAACGGGATTTTTGAATGAAAATGAAATTGTATCATTGTTGAACGAAGTCGACGTTAAAAAACTGTATATGTACTGTAAACTGGCTTTTAATTATAGGAGGAGAATTGTTAATGAGAGTTTCTGAAGATAATATTTTATTTCAATAGTTAACTATTCAAAAAAACTTTTTAATTCATGTACCTAAATTGTTTATTTATAAATTATATTTCATAAAAAATTAGTTTTCAATTTATGTTTTGTCAACTAGGCAGACGGCAGAATGCCATGCTTTTTTTGATTTTTGTAAACTATGTAAATTATATAAGACGAGAAATAAAAATCTATCTAAAAATCTAAAAAAAACCATGAGCTTTCAAATTCCTTGCTTGTAAACTGTTTTCCGTTATCAGAAAAAATTGTTTCCGGTACACCAAACAGACATAAAACATTTTCAGTAAGAAACTTTATTACCGTATCCGAAGTAGCTTTTCTCAAAGGTTTAATTATGACAAATTTCGTTAGTTGGTCTAAAGCAATAACAATATGCGTGTTTCCGGTTTTCGAGCGAGGGTAAGGACCTAAGAAATCAATGTATAGCATTTGAAATGGCCTCTCTGCCGTAAAGGCTTTTCCCATTGGTGGTCTAAGGGAAGTGTTCGGTGCTTTACATGATTTACAAACATCACACCGTGCAATGTAAGCTTTCACCTGTGTTGCCATGCCAGGCCAAAAGAAACGAGTACGTAATCGGTACAAGGTTTTCGATATACCGCCATGCGATGCTCTCGGCGGCCGATGAGCCAATCCTATCAAACGATCGGTTAAGGCTTCCGGAACCCAGAGCTTCCAAATAAGGTCATCCTCCAACGGATTACCTGTGCAATGTTGGACCTTCTTATAAACGAAATTGTTCGATACTTGAAGATCCGGTAGCTGGTTCTTTTGATTTCTGACTGTGTCGATGATCTTTAAGTATTCCTCACATTGAAAACTGGGGTATTCAAGATCTATGTGCAGCGCGTCAAAGTCTTCGTTCACAACCGAAACATCGTGGTCCAGTGCTTCTATTTATTCAAATGCCCTCGATAGAGCATCAGGGACAACGTTCTGTGAACCTTTCCGATGTTCGATTGTGAAGTCAAACCCTTGAAGCTTCAGGCTCCATCTTGCCAAACGACCGCTTAAGTCCTTTTGACTCATCAGCCACTTTAAACTTGCATGATCGGTGATTATCTTAAACGCTTGACCTTCCACGTATGCTCGAAACTTTTTAACTCCGACCACTGCTGCTAAACACTCGCGTTCTGTTACGCTATAATTGCGTTGTGCCTTATTCAGTTTCTGTGAATGGTAATATATAGGTTTTTCATTACCTTCATTGTCGAGTTGACAGAGAACACAGCCAATGCCTGTGTTTGAAACGTCGCATAGGATTATAAATTCCTTACTAAAATCTGGGTTGATTTAAACAGGATCAGAAGTCAATGTCGCTTTTAAGTTTTCGAAAGCTTTTACAGCTTCTTCTGTAAATTCAAATTTCTTTCCTTTCTTCAAACAATCTGTAAGCGGACTGGCCAAAGTGGAAAAATCTTTGACGAATCTTCGGTACCAGCCTGCCATTCCTAAAAATCGTCTGACCTGTCTTGGTGTCTTAGGAACTGGAAAGTCAACTATTGCCGAGATTTTTTCCTGATTCGTTTTAATACAACCATGGCCTACTACGTAACCTAAAAATTTCACTTCCTTAAAACTAAATTTGGATTTTTGAACGTTAATAGTTAAACCTGCCTGCCTAAGTCTATCTGCTAACACTTTCAAGAGTTTTATATGATCTTCGAATGAGCTTGACACTACCAGCAAATCGTCTACATATGGGAATATTTGTTCTCGCAGTGCAACCGGTACAACTTTATCTATGACTTCACACATTGTTTGACACGCGTTTTTAAGGCCAAATGGCATGACCTTGAATTGCATTAATGGTCTACCTGGAACCGTAAACGCCGTTTTTTCCTTTGATGACTTCTCCAGAGGGATTTGCCAAAACGCGTCCTTCAAATCGATACTTGAAATCCAACGAGTATCTGGAAGACGAGATAGCAAACCCTCTATATGAGTCATTGGATACGCATTTCCCTTTGTCTTCGCGTTAACTTTCCTGTAGTCGAGGCACAGTCGATTCTTTCCTGGCTTCCGAACCAGAACTACTGGAGAGCTCCACGCACTGGAACTCTCTTCTATAACACCTAACACCTAACTCTAGCATACGATCCAACTCCTCATACACCAGTTTTTGCACTGCTGGAGAAATCGGGTAAAAACGTTGTTTGATTGGCTCTGCATCTCCCGTATCAATTTTGTGTTCCGTCAGTGAAGTTTTCCCAAGGCCTAAAACGGCAGAAGATGGAAACATGTTGATGGTTTTCCTTAATGTTTCTGACTGCACATCCGTCAATTCATGGGCGTTCGGATCTAACTCTTTTGACGTCGTTGTGTTCAGCTAAAGCTCTGAGATGAGGTCAGGGGCTATATTAAAATCTTTCCAGAAATTTATACCAAGGTATAAATTCTGCTGAAGTGAGGGTACAATATATAAGTACAATTCTTTCTCGATTCCTTTGTAAGAAATCTTGGCCAAGACTTTGCCTACTATAGCCTGATTCTTACCATCCGCGGTTCTTATGTTTTGAGATATTTTGCTGTACTCTATATTTTTCTTGTGTAACATATCGACACCCCCTGCTCCCAAGCAACTAATACTTGCTCCACTATCAAGCAAACCTTGCATCTGTTCGTCAAAAATGTTCACTGTAGCATATGGTCTAGGATCTTCCGCATTATATAATACCGAAGCTTCTATCGCATTGAACTCTTGTTTCTTAATTTTGAATTTTTGTCTAAGTTTCATCACCTTTTCAGAGACAGGTGTCTTCACTTCTGGATTGTCAAAAATTATATTTCTAACTCTATAATAGTTTTCTAATCTCTCGTGTAAGGTTTTTCGAGGTTCGTTAGGTTTTTGAATTTTGTCTGTTTCTTTTGTCTTTGGTCTATGTTCGGGTTTTAGAATTGAAATTGGATGTGTTGGTTCATTTGTTGTTTTTGTTTGAATCTGTGATTCATAAGAAATGATTGGGTTTAAAATGTCAATATTATGTCCAGGTTCTAATTTTTCGAACAGTTTCCCTTGGACATGGGACTGTTCTTCACCTCGTTTCCCGAACAACGCGGGCATTGCGGTACGGTAGTGTTTTCATATCCACACTTATAACAAAAGAGATTTCTTTGAGGCACTTGGCAATCGAAGTAAGTGTGTCCTTTTTCCTTGCAATTGAAACATACGAGGTTTCGAACATCCCTACCTGAATTGAAGGCTTCTATATTTGAATCAACCAAACTAACTTCGTCTGTCTCTATTTCGGAAACGTTCCTACGATTTGTTGAGGGTTGCTGGAACTGCGGTTTGAAAACTCTAGATGAACTCGAGTCTTGCGAATTGTTTAAGTACTTTTCAATTTTTCTACAAACGTAGACCATTTCAGGTAAACTATTCGTATGAAAAGTTATTAGCAATTCGCCTATACGTCGTTTGACATTAAGTTTTAATAACTCTACAATCTCTTTAGGTTGTTTCGGTACTCGTATTCTATGATTCATGTTGTATCGCAGTATAAAAATCATCGAAAGATTCCGAAGACTGTTGTCTTCGATCGAAAAGTTTTCGAGAAAGCTCGGAGTCCGTTTCTAAACTACGATATTGCTCTATTAAAGCAGTTTGAAGCGCGTTCCAATCTGCAGTTGGGTTTGCGTTTATATAAACCCAGAACCAACTTTCAACTGGCTCTGCCACAAAGTGATGAAAGTTCTGTACTATCTCTTCCAAACAAACGTTATAACTACACCTCACCCTATTCAGTCTTAAAAGGAAATCATCAACCGTCATTCTTTTCCTATCAAATTTCAACCCCCATTTATGGAAATTATGGTATCGTTTTGTCGGTGGAAGCGCCTGAGCAGGTTGGTACATACTTTCTAAAGGATCACTCAAGGACATGTTGTTAAGCTGTCTCAAAAATTCATTTGCATTCGAAGAATGATACTCGCCATGATGATGGGCTGTAGAGTCATGCTGTGGACGATCATCTCTCTTTGAACTATGTGGTATGGTTGGATTGATTGGTGGAAGACCGTCAGTTCGTTCTCTTCTCGGTTGGGTACTCCTAGGTACTGAAGATTCTCCCCGTTCCGCACTATACCTTCCCGGAGTAACTGCTGACAATGTCCTACGCACGATATCTGCAACCTGTTCTTCTAGGTGAACCCTATTTCGTTCTGCCTCTGCCCTAAATAACTCCATATCTTTGGCGCGGTTTATCCCTATTGCCGCCGTTACCCTCCTAACCTGATCTTCATCATCCTCAATTTCGTCGTCGTCAACATCCAATTGTGTGTTGTTTATTTTCAAGAGAAACCCCAAGGTTTAAACTTTGAATCCTTCGTTCCGCTTGAGTTAACAAAGACACCTTCTTCGGGTTCTACTTGATGTCTACCTGTCGGTTGTTGCACTCCATTCAATGAATCTCTGTCATTTGCGTTGCGCTGTTTTGTTGATCCGTTACATTTTCTGCTCCCGCACCTCTATTCGTATTACTACGCAAAGCATGTATCTTTCTATACTTCCCTAAAGTCAGTCTTCGTTCATTACCCATCTTTACCATACTATAAAATATAAATATATATATAATATAAACAAAATCGAAATTAAATTTTTGTTGTATAAATCATAATGTGTAAGGGTAAATGTGCCAAATCAAAACCTTTTCATTTATTTATCATAAACTTAGGTTTATCACCACTTTTCCTCTCCAGGATGCTCTCTCTTTTCCTCTCTCTCAATCTAATTAAATTGCTAAAATTCAAACAATCACCATTGAAAGAAAAATAAGTCAGATTTGTAAAGTTTTTGTTTTAAAATTTTTTTGAAAGGGTAAAGTTACTCGCTACTAAAGACTAGTTCTGTGACTTTAAATTTTCAGGACGAGCACTTCAAATTTCTCTTCAAGTTCCTTTATTCAAATATCAAAATTCAACAGCAAAAAATCAGATCAAAACAATCCCAAATTCGGATTAAATTTAACAAATAAACAAAGAATTGTCTATACTTAACGAATTAACCACTATACCTACATTGAGCGCTACAGACTGAGCAGCGACACAATCATCCACTCACTGGTCGTCAACTGTTAGCTACAATGGATTCATCAAATGTAAATTAACAAAAAAATATCGAAAATCGAAAAATAAAAAAAAAAAACATATTTTCTTCCTTTGGCATATCCTTTTTCTTTTCTATAAGGACGAATTCGGGCCCCACGTTGGGCGCCACCTGTAACGAATCCTGTTGATTTCACCCTTCATCCTTTACACTTACACTATGAACTATAGCCTACAGGAAGCTATAGTCCAGTCCTGTAAGCAGGAATGAAGGGTGTTCCGGTATCTCTTTGGCTGGCATGCTTGCAATGGGCTTAGCTCGTCGAAAATGGCTGGGTTCTTGCCAAGGGATACCAAAACGTGTGTTACGTAAAATCATGCCACAGATAATACAAAAATTTGGATCTAAACATATTAGGACCCTAAATTCATCCGTAAGAAAAACAAATGAATTACTATTCGAATTTCGACAAATTGAAAGGATTGATCGAGAAAGAAATTTCAAGTAACAACCTTAGAGAATGAAGGACTAGATGTTATGTCCATAAGAACAGTTTTCACTTAAAAGAAGTTGTAAAATTCATTTTTCTTAAAATATTGCAACAATTTTTCAATTTTTGAATTCAACGGATCTATTTTTTTAACGGCTGAGTTCACCTCACATTGTTTTCCCCCTAATTGTGCATACTGAGCCCCAAAAGCCCATAACAACTACATAGAATCTGGATTTTTCCATAAGAAATGCACGGGACAACTAACACATGCTTATATGCTAATGGGCAAAATGTGCTCAATTTAGTTTGTAGGTCGAAAGAGAGCGAACCCCATAAGTCGGTTCTCTTGGTAGATATATTTCTCTATGATCTGTTCGATGCTGACATTCTGATTTTTTCAAACAGATAAGCTGGTTTGCTTGTCTTCAAGATTTTAAAAAACAGTAGCAATGTTCGAAGCTTCATGAAGTCATTAAAAGGCATACTAAGCAGAATCTCTTGCAAATGTGAAATATGGTCGTACCTTCTTAACCCAAAGATGTATCGAATGATACTATTGAATGCTATGTTTAATTTATTTTTGCTGATGGAATCGCAGTTGTAAAAAATTTCGCATCCATGAGTGAGAACAGGTATTACAAGGGTCCTTGCCAGCATTAGTCTGGTTTTTAATGGAGTGATGTTTTGGGCGGTCCACAGCGTTCTAAGCGTTTCATAAGTTTTACCTACTAATTGGTTGATGTGGTCATTCCAGGTCAATGTTTAATTGAAAATTAGTCCTAGATTTTTACTGGAATTTACGAATTCTAATGGGTTCTGGTTTAGAAATATGGAAGGAAAGTATGTTTAGTCAAATTCTTTTCTTCTTGATATAACCAGGCATTTGCATTTGCTTGCGTTGAGAACCAACCCATTGCACGACGGACGCTCAGTAGGATATCTTTTCTAGTTCTTGGTTCATTGTGAAAGCGCAGTCGTCAATTAAACCCAAAGGACAGCTTTTGTAAATTTGAATGTTATCGGCATAAAAATGTTTTGATACTTCATTTATAATGAAACCGATTTCATTCACATGTAATGAAAATAGAAGGGGGGGGGGTAAAATTGATCCTTGGGGAACTCCTTGTTGAACCGGAAGAAAATCGGAGAGATTTCCATTTAAGAAAACGACTTGCTTTCTATCATTCAAAAAGGAAGATAGTAGTTTAATAGCTTCTCAAGATCTGTGGCGCAGTTTATTCAGAAGTATCGAATGATTCACCATGTCGAATGCTTTTGAAAAGTCTAATAGGACTAAAAAAGTTACATTATCAATATCGAGTTCAGTCCTTATGTCTTCGATTATTTTAGTTAGTGCCGTTATACAGCTATGGTGCGAACGAAAACCTGATTGAACATCGACTAAAATGTTGTTGCGACTGATGAAGTTGCTTAATTGTTTTTGCATTATCCTTTCACACACCTTAGACAGAAAAGGAAGTATTGAAATTGGTCTAAATTCATTGCAAAGCGAGTTTTTAGGGATGGTAATTATTTTTGCTTTTTTCCATTGATGTGGGAAAATGCCAGTGGTAAGGATTGAATTTATTACATGTGTAAAATAGGGTAGAAGCAAAGGAAGAATAGCTTTAATGAAAATAGGATTCAAATCATCAGCACCAGTGGCATTGGACTTTATACTAATGCAACTTTCAACTATGTCTAAGGCGTTCACACAATCGAAATTGAACAAAGTTTCTGTAGCAGGTGGAGGTATGGTATTAAGAGATACATGGTCTTTTAGAGTTATTATAGGTGTAGAAACAAATTAACTGTTTAGCTCATTAATATTCAATTCAGCTGGAAAATTATTTCTTTGTTTGCCTATTCCTAGCTTGCGGAGTTTGTTCCATATTTTACGACTACCCGATTTTAGATCTAGACGATTAGAGTAGAACTGTAGTTTTGAGCGTCTTACCTCTTGAACTACTTTATTTCGGAATGATTTATACAACTCATAGAGCTCGTTAACACGGAAACGTTTCCAGCGTCGGTATGCTAGATCACGCTGATTTATAAGTTCTTTAATCCTACTAGTAAACCATTGTTTATTTTCGAGGATTCTAGTTTGTGCTTTCAATGGAAAGTGTCGATTAAATAAAATATTAATATTTGAGTTTAGAAACTCGACTTGGTCATTTGATGAAGGCATTAGGAAGATGTCATTCCATGCTATCATGTTTATACCATTTTCAAGATGTGTTTTATTGATATTCTTAAAATCTCTAAACTGAATACTGGAAATCACTTGGTTTAAAATCACACTTGAATTAAAATCATAGGTCAAAAAAATAAGATCATGTCTAGAAAAAAATGGTGTTTCAAGCTGATCATATAACAGTACTCTATCTTTTTCACTTACATAGTAATGATCTAGTAGCGTACAGGATGACTGGGAAAAGTGGGTAGGTTGAGTATTGTTGTTCGATAAAACAACGAAAGGCATACAAATTGCGGCGGATTTTTATACCTTTTATCTTTTGTGTCAATTATCCATTTACAATTTTTCCAAAGTAAGACTTTTATTAACAAATGTATGATGTCAATTTTATGTGCATAGCATTCATCGGAATCATCGAACCAGCTTGGATATTGTCTGTTTGTTGCGTTTATACTTTCCTTTACAATGATTTCTTTTAATCGTGGTATAAAAGATGTTTTTTTGAAGACAAAAAGCTTTTTGTCGGTTGATAGCCAAGGAGTAGTGAAAAAAATATGGGACATTTTCTTCTATGGGGATGAGACATTTGTATAGTTTCTTATATGTGCATCGAGAACATTCAGCGACTACAAGAACCTATAATCTGTCCAACAAAAATTGTCAGTACAGAGAAGATAGGACGTTTACCTCTCACTCTGACTGAAGTGAAATCTCGTTAAGCTGTGAGAGAGAGCAAATATTACAGGGTTTCCGTAGTGCCCATTATAAATTTCGAAAAAGCTCTGATAAATATTAATATTATAAAGATATCACACAAGCATAAGGAACATAAAATTAATTCGGTATAACAAACAAAATATCACAATATATTATAAAATAAATATAAGTAACTTAAAAGAAATTCAATATAAAAAAATAATGCATAATGCCTTATTCTGACGAAGAGTAACTGCTGCTGCTTTCGTCATTTAAATTTATTATCAAACTTTCCACTGCATCTTCTGAAAAAACATCCATCTCCCACATCTTTGGTTCAATTACCAACGTTTTGCACACAACGATACCATTTCTCAGCGTCGACGTTTAAAATTCCTGTTGCCAAGAGATCCTTAATCTCGGCCATTTTAAAAGATTTTGAGCCCAAACCAATTCGATTGGATTGAGCTCGCAATGGTAAGATGGCAATCGAAGCACTTGATGTCTTGCTGCGCGGGCCAATTGATCAACAACGTAGGTTTCATATTGGGATTTATAACTTTTCACGATTGCCAATAACTCTGCTTTCATCATATCCACTTCAAAGGCTATATCATTCGATGTCAGCCATTTTTTGATGTGGTCTTTTCTGGAAGAAGTGGTGGGGGCCTTGTTTTTCTTCCTTGAATGATATGAAGCGTTATCCAAAACTATGACAGAGTTGGGCTCCAGAAGCGTTAATATCTTCTTAAACCACTCTTCATAGACACTGGCATTCATATCTTCGTGGTAGTCTCCGGTGCTTCCAGAAACGAAGCTTAATAGCCCGTCATCTACAAATCCTGTAGAACTGCCAATGTGCGTAATGATAAGCCTTTTTCCTTTCCCGGATGGTGAACGCAGTCCTGTTGATAGACCTTCGTTGAACGCTTGGCGAGGTGTTGTTACCGCTGGATCTATCCAAGTTTTATCACAAGTGTGTCCCTCATTCTTTACTTCGCTCAAATATCTTCTTCTCCATGTTATTATGTCATTTCGTTCTATTAAAACGTTCTTCCGCTGGCGTTTGGTGAACTTAAAGCCAAGATCTTTTCTTAAGATGGTATAAAGAGTTGATCTGCCTATTTTTGTGATGTTTTCATTAAGTCTTACCTCACACAAAATTTTGTCCAGCGTTGGAAGTTCGTTGTTAGAAAAAAAATTATAAACAATTTGCCTGATTGCACATTTGTCGAAATCATCGGTCTTCCTTCTGGGACCAGAATTTTTTTTCTTGTTCGATGGTGAGTTGTGGCCTTTCGTCTTATTTTCATTCATTAGTCTGTAGACAGTTCGCTCTGTTACAGAAAAAATTTCCGAAGCTTGTTTTACGGATTCTGTCTTATTTTTCAAATGACCGTAAAATTTGTTGGTGGCTTCAACAATTTCTTTTTTTTCGGCACTTAAATCCTTGGCATAACTTGATGCCGCTTTCGATTTTGTATCACACAATATTCACAAATACACAATTTATAAACAACACAGCACAGATTTATAATTTAATAAAAACAGTTCTTTTTTTGGCACTGATTATAAAACACCGTATAAATAAACACTTTTTCAAAGAATATTTTTTTTATGAACAAAATCACTATTTTTCACCATCTATAATTACACTTTGTATTATAAATAATTTTCGATTAAACTCAACCCTTTGCTTCCTATTGGTTTCGCAATTAAACCACATACTCTATATTTTTTCTTTATATTCCTACTGGTTTCACGATGAAACCATGTGGTTTTCTAAGAACTCTAATCATTTTTAAAACGGTAAAAAAATGATTAGGGTTGTTTCCGGTGCATTGTTAGTAATAATTTGCACATAGTTTGATCGTTCGTGTCATTTGGATTGCTTTTTTTTGCTGTGAATTATTAGAGTTATTTAATGTATTTTTTTTAATAATTAAAAGTAAGTAAAGTGAATATATGCAAGAATATTTTATTTTTTTGTTATAAGAAATATAATTTGTGACAATATATGAAATATGGCCCATTTATTAAGCTTATTGGATGTGGTTTAGCTGTGAAACCAGTAGGAAATAAAAACAGTTTTTTTTTTTTAATTTTTAGTGAATATTAATTTTTTTTATTTAAATGCATTATTCATTATACACATTCTATATAAATTTTAAGTTTTTATACAACTATTTGCAAAAGTTGACATCTCCGGGAACAAAGGGTTAATTTACGAAGAATAATAAACAAACTTCACTTACCGAAAAACAGCAAGCGACAACACCATTCCCATATTTGTTCTCAAAAGCTTTTAAAAAAGCACACATTCTGAAAGCTCCCAAACAAAATCCAAAGAAAAATCCACCATGATTTGCATTAACATGGAAATGGTAACTCTTATAACAATCTGCTTATTTTCAATACATACGAAGAGGGTTGTTTTGTTTCTGAACACATTATCAGTGTGGCTTTGGCCAGAGAGAAAAAACTAAATGAGAGAACCAAATTTCCTCGTCTCCGGCTCTTCGAAACCTCTTACTCTCATTTTTTATAGCGTGTTGAATTCGTATCGGTGTATACATGTTTTCACCTCGGAGAAGAGTACACAAAAAAACATCATTTCCGGGAAATGCGACATTTCTCATTTTTGTTTATTGATAGCCCATAAGGCTATGTTTTTTAAAGTCTCATTATAATATTTGTAATTCTCATGATTTTTTTTTTTTTAATTTTGCTAACATCTTGTCGTTTTTATATCTACAAAAATACTCCTATAATTCAAATTAATTCTAGCAAAACATTTTTGTTTGTCAATAAATAACGGAAGAAGTTATACCGGTAGTTCGTGGTGAATTTGTTTTCTGTTCTTTTTCTCTAAGTTACAGATAGATGGCAGGAACAACCAAAACAAGAAAGGATGTGTGCAGAAAGTGTTTAACAAGGTTAAGGTTTTTTAGACTAGACTTTATATGTTTATATGAACGAGTACACGTTTTTTATAAATGAATGTTATGTTTATTTCAATAGTAATACCTTAACTATTAATTTAACTACTGTATTATCTAAAATATACTGCATTGAATTCTTTTACATTGAATTATAAAAGGCGGAAATAATAAAGTTCAACAGTTTACCGGGAATATTTATATAAAATATCCATATCTTCTGCAATTGCCGTATCAATCGATAATTTCTGGAACTTAGTGTTAACGTAGCATTTATTTGTCATGAATCACTTTTTAAGCTTTTTATACACCAAAAAAATCAATTATGAAATTTGGATGCGATAATAATTACTTGAACACAGCATTTTCTATATTCATAGTTCTTCAGGTTTAGCTCTTAACTTTCATTTGCATTTATTTATGTATATCCTAAAAAGTTTAGCAAACATCTATGAATAAGCCACAATGCACTTTCAGAAAAACTGTAGTTAGAACTTTCCCTCACAGATTTTTTCTTGTCGCTATATAACTGAAAGATAATATATAAATAGTTAGAACTGGAAAACTTATAAAAATGATGCATAAGTCTTAAATTTTTGTTGAAGAACAAATTTGTACATATATTCTTTTCACAAAACCACTGACCTAGCGAAAATACAAATATTTTAACTTTTGTACAAAAGTACTTTTCGGCTTATGTAGTTAAGCCTTTAAAAGCAACACACTACCTTAGGGGAAAGCAGTAAGAATAGCTTATCACCTATTCACAAATCTTATGCAATGAAAATTGGCAACAGAAGTCTTTTTATTTAGTGTCTACTTAAATCACTTATTTTCGGCATATTGGAAATGTCGTGAGTAATGTAAAGAAAATAAACAACGAGTACACACAAATAAAATAGGAATGGAAAAAAGAGATGAGTATATAAAAATGTTTTCAATGTTCCATGTTTACATTCTGTAACTCTCGTTTTCAATGTTTCCTGCAACTCTCACATCGACAAAATTAAGTCGATAAACTCTGAAAATTGAAACAAATCTGAGTGTTTTTTGCATCTTTCAACGGTCTGAGCGAAAATTAAACGCAGCTAATAATACAAATAATAGTTGTAGTGCTTTCAGAGTTTTATGTTTCTAGGTCCTAATTCTCATTGGACTGTTGCACCACATAATTTATTTTACCTACTTAATGATTAAAACTGGCTTCAAATAACTAAGTAATATTTATCTAAATGCGTAATTTAGAATTGTTTCTAAATCTTCATTGTTCTGGCACCTAACAAGAGTAATTAATTTCACTTCATATTCGAATGATATTACTCTCAAACGAACACAATGAGAGTACCAAAAAGTTGTTCATACATAATTTTTAATTTTCTTTGAACACCTCTGAACAGCTGACTACATCCGCCATTTTTCAAAGGTGGTCGCCATTTTTCAAAGGTGGTCGCCATTTTTCAAAGGTGGTCGCCATTTTTAAAAGGTGGTGAGCAGTGAGAAAAGTTTTATCTCTCTCGTGGTGAGTATGTACATAAACTTGCATAAGTATTTGTTCCCCACATTTTTTTATATGGAGTTAATACATATGCAAGTTGGTGGCCAAATCACAGCTTGTAGGCAAAAAGAGAGCAACCGTCGAAGTTGGTTCTCTCTATTAGTTCTTTCTCGATGGCTTTGGCTGCGCATGGTAAAGGTCGTGGGGATGTTCTCTCTTCGAAGCTTAATTACAACAACAATTTATGTGTAAGTCAGTGGTTGAATTTTCTTTTTCAGTAGGTAAAAAGGGAATAAAACCACTGACTGGCACCATTTGCAAGAAAAAAGCTCTCCCATAAGACGTGTACTGACAATTTTTGTTGGACAGAGTATAGCTTTGAATTTTGTCGGGGAAAATTTCCGATCAGCTGATCGAAGAACTACCTCGAAAATTCCACTCTGATAACGACGGTTACCTCCCTAGGGACGTATATATTTTATTTTTTCTAAATTTTGGGAACGATTTGTAGATTTCTATTTGCTCCATAAAGCAAATAAGAGCAAACCAATTTGTACTTATTAACGCAAAATTTGAAAGGATTTAGTAAAACGTAAAAGAAATGTTTAACAATTTACTAAGCTTAAAATATAATCATTGAATAATTGCAAATAGAAGTGGACACTGAACATTGCTCAAACGACCATGCGCCTTATGAGCATGCGGTGAGTGCTATTATACTCTGTCCAACAAAAATTGTCAGTACACGTCTTATGGGAGAGCTTTTTTCTTGCAAATGGTGCCAGTCAGTGGCAAAAACACTCCATTACCAAGACCGGAATCTCAGACTGACATTTCGGTTTGCCTACAAGCTAAAAAGCACTAAATGTGAGAAAGTGTGCGTGAAATGATGCAAAAAACCAAACACATTCTCACATTTAGTGTTTCGACCCATCAAAACGCTTCATTATAGTAATCAGCCCCATCTAAATGCTTCATTTTGAATGTTTCATGGCCTCGTTCAAAAACTAAACAATCCTAACCAACAGAATCTGAAGTGCTGACATGGTCTTAAATTGGAAGATTTGTATAGCTTTTTAATTTCCATCCAAATAAATGTTGTAAATGTATATTAAATAAAATAAAATTGACCAAATACATATTATTTAATGATTTATTAGTTTATTATTATTTATTTTGTTTACTTAAATTATTTGCGAACGCAACATGTGCTGCAACCGGTTAAGTATAGTTATTGCAAATGGACAAAAGTGTAACTCAATACTTTGTAAAACAACAAAACAGACAATTTTTTCAGGTGTAGTTTGTTTAGAGCATTTTCTTGGCGACGTTAGAAGTTCAGGTGGAAACAATAGGTGGATGCCTCCGTATTTTTTTGTACAGACAATGCTACGAGAAGCATACTTGTGAAGTTCCATTGCCAACTTTAGCTAGTTCAGATTCCTCAATTAGATTAGTATTTTCATCATTTAAGCAGTTCGGTAGTTGCAAGACCAAATTTTAGTTTTGTTTGTTGCAGAAATATTCCTGAAAATTTCTTTTTAAGGGACTATGTTAGAGTTGGAATTTTGTTTGTAGTTAGATTTTGGAAGAAAAATTTGGGGAAACCATGTTTTAAAAATAAGTTGCTTTGTGTAAATCATCTTTAAGGAATAGAAAAAGGCAATATGTTTACACACAATACCAACTAAATGAGTGCAATAAATAGATTTAAGTAACTTTTTTTATTCCAGTATGGGGAAACCGAACACCCAATAGAAAAAAACCGATATACGCGCCAAAATCCATACTTCTTGACTAAATAATGTTATCTTCTATCACAGATAAGAAACTATACAGATGTCTCATCCCCATAGAAGAAAATGTCCCATATTTTTTTCACTACTCCTTGGCTATTAACTGACAAAAAGCTTTTTGTCAGTTGATCTTCAAGCACAAAAAGCTGTTTTTGATTGCACATATTGGCTTGCCAGTATGCCTGTTCAAAGCTATGTGTATAACTATAAAAAATTCTAAAGTTGTTTTTTCTCTCAAGTCAACGTCCATAGAGACAAAGAAAAAAAGAAACTGTTTTGGTTTCGATGATGTTTTGGTGCCGATGATGTTACCATATTTCAGTTGCTATTGTTCAAGCGATGTAGGTATTTTATGCTATTTATGCTATTTATTATTGAATATGAAAATAAAAACCATAGTTATTAATTTTTCCATGTTATATTTTACTATATCAAATAAAACAATATACATATATGTTGAAAACACATTTAAGAAAGGAAGAGAAGATGAGTTAGGTGCAAGACATTTTAAAAATAATTTGTATGGATTCCTATGGTAACACTGATGCAAATGTACGTGCGCCGCTGGTGAGCGTATGAGGCTTAGTTTTGGTTGTCTTCCTTTTTGATTTTGATTTTTTTTGATACATATATTGAACGCATGTGTGTATGTCATGTATCCATAGATATATGTATATGACAAAAGGGTAAGTTTCAATTTCGGTCTTTTTGTTGTTTGTTGATTGTTTCTTTGTTGTCCTATGCAAAACGTAAGTTGCGTATTTTGTGAACTTAAACAGGTGTAGGTAGGTACTCATGTAAATAATTTCGATACAAAAAAGAGGCTCGGATGTGACCCACACTGATAAGTGATAATTTACTATTGATGCCCACTTAAATTTTTCAAAATTTATTTTTTTTATTTGGAAAAATTGTATTAGTAAGTAAGTCTATTTCAGTTTAAGAATCAATTTCACGTTTTTTTAGTACTTTTTTTTAGGTTTAAATTAAAGGAAAACACTATCGGTTGATTAACTTTTTGTTTTAAACTATATTTTAAACATTTTTTGTATTAAATTAAATAAGTTTGAAGTCAATATCTTTCTCTGTTTTCAAGATGCTTTAGTAGAAACTATTTTTACCAGTTTTTAGTAGTTTTCTAAAAAAAATAGTTAATTGGGATGTTAAAATAGGTCTGTTAAGTTTTGTTTAGAAGTTTGTATATGTTTAATACATCACTGCTCTTAGCCTATTTAAGCAAAGGTGGTTTTATAAAAAGTTTAAGAGACAATTTTTGGCCTTGACAATTAAAAATAAAATATCGTAAGTATTTATAATTATTTATTTTATTATTGATCTTTTATAAAATTGCCTTTGCTTAAATAGTTTCCAGGGGTCACGAACGTGGACGTGGCAAAATATCGACAAAAAATAATCGCTTAAGAGAAGAAATTAAAATACTTAAAGCCCGTGCAAAGCTAAATATACAAAAGAAAATTGACATTTTACCAATGAACCAAAACTCAAAAACGTTTGCAAAACTCATTTTATCGCAAAGTACAACAGAATACACTGAAGAAGAAAAATGGATTTCGCCGCGGCGCGCCGGTTATAATTTTTTGAGAAATCAATTACAATTTCACTTGCCTCATCCATCTTCTTTGCATAGATGGATAAGTATTAAAGGCCTTTCTCCAGGCTTAAACAAAAACGTTTTAGAGGAGATAGAAAAAATTACCTCAAAATTGGCAACGAAAGAGAAAGAAGTGGTTCTAATTTTTGATGAAATGAGCCTTCAGACAAGTTTAACCTACAATGAATACAAAGACGTAATTGAAGGTTTTGTAGATTAATGCAAAAACCAAAGATCTGATATATGTGCTAAGTCAGCCTGCGTTTTAATGATACGTAGTTTATGTGGCAACTTTAAACAAGTTTTGTATCATGTCATTTGCCCAAGTAATATCCCTTCACAACAACTTGAGGTAGAAGTGCATAACTGTTTGGATATATGCGAGAAATTAAAATTAAATGTACGAGCTATTTGCTGCGATCAAGGGCCTACAAATAGAAGTTTGTTTAATAAATTATGTCTAGATGACAAAAGTTGTAACTTTGTTTACAAACAACAAAAAATGTATGGTATGTATGATATTCCTCATCTTTTGAAAAGCATTAGGAATAATTTATTGAAATATAATTTGGCCACGGATGATGGAATTGTAAGTTGGAAAATAATTGAATATATGTACAATTCTGAAAGATTAAATGCAACAAAAATTTGTCCAAAATTAACATCGGCACATATTGACCCAACAGAATTTCAAAAAATGAATGTAAAGTTGGCGGCACAAGTACTAAGTAGATCTGTAGCTTGTGGAATTGAAGCTTTATTAGGTCTAAATAAATTTCCCATAAATATATCGCATTTTGCAAAACCAACAGCTAATTTTATAAACAAAATAAACCGGCTTTTCGACCTTTTAAATGGAAAACCAGCTATTAAAAAAAATGATCAAAATCTAATATTCATAAGAGAAATGAAAACATATATTCTCAACATTCAGCCTATTAATTCAAGAAACAAAGCGTTTTGTTTCAAAGGTTTTGCCTTAAGTATTGAGAGCATTTTGCAAATACAAAAAGCATTATATATAGACCATAATGATTTATATTATTTAAATATTAACAAATTTAACCAAGATCCCTTACAAAATTTATTTGGAAAGATAAGAGCAAGAAATGTTAATAAAAGTAATCCGAATGCTGCTGAATTTGGCTCCCTTCTAGCAAAAGTTATAGCTATGAAATTTGTATTCAAATCTAAATGTTCAAACTGTGAAGAAGACGATACAGAATATCTTAAAGTTGATTGGAATGCTATTTTACAAACCAATGCTCAGGAACAAATATCGATTTCGTATGAGCTACCGGAGAGTGAATCATTTGAGAATATAGAAAACGACATGAATATTGATAATAAATTAAATGCTTTACCGCCTGAAGACACGATATTGATAAAGGTGCCGGAAATCTACGATCTTGCTACCAGATACTATGCAGGCTATTGCCTTTTTAAATCGATGAAAAAAATGAATAGTATCTGTGAAAACTGTATTCAACAAATGTCAAAAGATAAGCTTCAATTTGATTTAACGGAAATATTAATTAAATTGAGAGAATACGAAACCTTAAAAGAAAATACGGTTCTTATATGGCCTTCTGAAAATTTTTTCCAAGTCTGTAGTCTTCACGTAAAAATATTTACAACTTTCTTCAAAAAAACACCTTTTATATCGAGATTAAAAGAAAACATTGTAAGAGAATGTATAAACGCAACAAACAGACAATATCCTAGCTGGTTCGATGATTCCGATGAATGCTATGCACATAAAATTGACATCATACATTTTTTAATAAAAGTCTTACTTTGGAAAAATTGTAAATGGGTAATTGACACAAAAGATAAAAGGTATAAAAATCCTAGAACTAAAATAAAAAAATTAATGAATGTTATGAACGCGTAGCTCAAACAAAAACAATAAAAAAAAACAAATACATAACCAATTTACATATATATATATAAATGTACAATTCAGCGGGTAGTAGGTGGGTGGGGGTCGATATTTTGCCACGTCCACGTTCGTGACCCCTGGAAACTATTTAAGCAAAGGCAATTTTATAAAAGATCAATAATAAAATAAATAATTATAAATACTTACGATATTTTATTTTTAATTGTCAAGGCCAAAAATTGTCTCTTAAACTTTTTATAAAACCACCTTTGCATAAATAGGCTAAGAGCAGTGATGTATTAAACATATACAAACTTCTAAACAAAACTTAACAGACCTATTTTAACATCCCAATTAACTATTTTTTTAGAAAACTACTAAAAACTGGTAAAAATAGTTTCTACTAAAGCATCTTGAAAACAGAGAAAGATATTGACTTCAAACTTATTTAATTTAATACAAAAAATGTTTAAAATATAGTTTAAAACAAAAAGTTAATCAACCGATAGTGTTTTCCTTTAATTTAAACCTAAAAAAAAGTACTAAAAAAACGTGAAATTGATTCTTAAACTGAAATAGACTTACTTACTAATACAATTTTTCCAAATAAAAAAAATAAATTTTGAAAAATTTAAGTGGGCATCAATAGTAAATTATCACTTATCAGTGTGGGTCACATCCGAGCCTCTTTTTTGTATCGAAATTATTTACATGAGTACCTACCTACACCTGTTTAAGTTCACAAAATACGCAACTTACGTTTTGCATAGGACAACAAAGAAACAATCAACAAACAACAAAAAGACCGAAATTGAAACTTACCCTTTTGTCATATACATATATCTATGGATACATGACATACACACATGCGTTCAATATATGTATCAAAAAAAATCAAAATCAAAAAGGAAGACAACCAAAACTAAGCCTCATACGCTCACCAGCGGCGCACGTACATTTGCATCAGTGTTACCATAGGAATCCATACAAATTATTTTTAAAATGTCTTGCACCTAACTCATCTTCTCTTCCTTTCTTAAATGTGTTTTCAACATATATGTATATTGTTTTATTTGATATAGTAAAATATAACATGGAAAAATTAATAACTATGGTTTTTATTTTCATATTCAATAATAAATAGCATAAATAGCATAAAATACCTACATCGCTTGAACAATAGCAACTGAAATATGGTAACATCATCGGCACCAAAACATCATCGAAACCAAAACAGTTTCTTTTTTTCTTTGTCTCTATGGACGTTGACTTGAGAGAAAAAACAACTTTAGAATTTTTTATAGTTATACACATAGCTTTGAACAGGCATACTGGCAAGCCAATATGTGCAATCAAAAACAGCTTTGAAGCTTGAAGATCAACTGACAAAAAGCTTTTTGTCAGTTAATAGCCAAGGAGTAGTGAAAAAAATATGGGACATTTTCTTTTATGGGGATGAGACATCTGTATAGTTTCTTATCTGTGCTTCTATGTTTACGCATAAAATTACGAATTTTGTAGCGTATGAAAATTTCTAGACATTTTACAATCTGAAAAATTAATTATGCTATGAAATAATTGGCTGCTATTAATGCTAATTTTTTTTCTAAAAAGTTGATGAAGGTTAGCCGAAGCGGAAATTTCTTTAATGAACATATTTAAAATATTATTGGCTTTCTCAAAAATATTTTTCTACGCTAACCTCTGCTTTATATCTGAAAACTATTGTTTATGTAAATTTTCTTCTATGTTCTGCATTTATAAAATGTAATCTACGGTAGTATTTATTATATTACGAAAAACAAAAACATATACGTAAAACTCATTAATTTTTTTTTTATTATTAGCAGCATTTTTACTAAACATACTTTTCAAACAATAATAAGTAAACTTGAACTTTGGTAACTAAACATTTTTAAGGAATGAATGAAAATTATATTTTGCGTTAAACTGTGGAAATTCACTAAAAAAAACTTCTGTACGTCAACAATAAACATTCATGACGATTACATGTTCTATTGAATTAGTTGTGCATGAATTCAGAACGATTTTAAGATGTTTTCATTTTGTGATATATGTCAAAATTTACATTTTATTTGCTCTGCATTTATTCAACAGGTTCGATATAATCGTTCTGATTACTTTTTTAAAACATTTGTGTTCCTTTGATGCATAGTTTTTTTTTGATAGCAAATACATGTATGCTTCCATCAATCAAGAATGTTATGGATAAGATATTTTTCGATTATAACTCTTTTTTTTAAATATACAAACTATAAATATACTTGGATTAATTAAATTGATACAGATTTTAATTACTTGCAAACAAAATATTTGGGCCGTTCGTTAACGAAAATTTATTAGAATTCAATACAAAAATTGCGCTCGCACCCTTAACTTGATGGTTCTTCGAACGCATCTTTGATACAAAAATCCGAGGTTAATTTTGAAATTTGAAGAATTTCGTAGTGATTTTTGTAAATTAGTGAATTAATTATAATAAACTGATGGTGAACATGCTTTTTTGAAGACAAAAATGTACATTGGTTCGCTAGCAACAAAATGACTGCAAAATTAAAGCTTAAAACTGACTTCTTCATCAAAAAAAAGTAAAAAGAAAAACCTGAAAAAAACTTATTAACGACCCCATTTTGTTTTTGCTGTGCAAAATGCCGCTAGCCCACGGCATCGTTTTTTTTTTGTTTGTGCTCACATCTATTCATGGATTAATTGTCAAAATTACAAATACAACAAAGTAAACAAACGGGTTTTTGAGAGTGAAACGTACGAAAGATTCCGGGCTTGGTAATGGAGTGCAGTGTTGCCCCCCTACTACAAATGTAGCGTTTTTGCTACATTATTTTTCCAAAAAAACACACTACGTACATTTGTAAAAAAATTGCAAAACACTACAATTTCATTATATCAGAAAATACAAAAATAATATTAAAATAATTGATATCGAACATTGTGTTTGACACTTAAATTCTCAATAAGGACTTTTTTGTGTAAACGCAGATCCTTCAAAATAAAATCCAGGTTCCACGATCCAAACTGACAGTTCAGTATTTGTTTTCTTTCATTTGTTATACTATCTTCTCTTTTCTTTTGGAAACTTGCTGAAATTGGAATTGTACCGTTTTATTTTCTGTTTTGAATGTAATATTGTCTGCTCGTGTCTTCGTTGCAAAAATTTTTGTTTTCTGGCAATTTATACTCCAACTTATAATTTAACAATGAAAAGATTTTTTCAAACGCTTCCAAAGCAGAAGTAAGTATGAAGCTCTTTTAAATAATAATAAAATTTTAACAAGGTTTGATATTTTTAGAAAAAATGAATCAAGACAAATTGAAAATGTTGACGGTTGTTGTGAATCTTCAGGAGTTACTACGACAGAAGACACCAGAAAATATCAAGCAAAAGAAAAGCCAGATCAAATGTAATATTTTTGTTTTTATCGAACGAAAACAAGGTACCTTCAATTTACTACTACCTATATTTTTTTTTTTGTAGGCAAAATCAAGAAAAACTAATAGAAAAACAGACCTATCGTCAAAAATATAGGAAGGTATGGGAGGCCGATTTTCCATGGCTTAAGTCTATTGAAGAGATGTCATTTTGTATTCTATGCAATAAAACTCTTTCAAACAACATTAGACATTTGAAAAGACATGAATCTTCCTCCCTCCATATGCATAAAGTCAAAACAAAAAATGAAGTAAAACCCATCCAAAATATGTTCGCACCAATAACTGATGACAATTATTCGAAAACCAGGGACGAGATAAAGTGTATTATGTATTGCATACAACACAATCTCTCATTGCGTTTAATGGATTCTTTACCCGATCTTTTGAAATCAGTTTGCACTGATTCGTCTCATGCTAAAGCCTTAAAATGTGAAAGAACCAAAACCACTTCTTTTATTAAAACTATTATTGGACCATATTCGAAAACTGAACTATGCTCGGTGTTAAAATCAGAAAAATTTGCATTAATTATAGATGAAACAACTGATATTGCAACAGAAAAATTCCTTGTATTAGTGGTAAGATATTTTTGTGTTAAGAACAATAAGGTTATTGACAGATTTTTTGGTATGAAGCAGTTGATTCAATCAAATGCTAAAGAGATTTTTGAGGTTATTGTAAAAGAATTTGAGAATAATTCTATTCCTTTTCTAAATTTAATTGGTTTTGCTTCAGACAACGCATCTGTAATGCGGGGGGTTATAAATGGAGTTGAAACTCAACTCAGATCTCTTAATAAAGATTTGGTTTTTGTTGGCTGTACATGTCATTTAGTTCATTTGTGTGCAAGTGGATCTTTGAAAAATATTCCAAACATTGAATCTTCTGTCAAGAAAATTTATAATTATTTCAGTCACAGTTCACAAAGACAATGTGATTTTAATACATTCCAAAAGTCTTTTAATATCCAAGAGCATAAGATTTTAAAACATTGTCCAACTCGGTGGCTTTCGCTATTACATTCCATAGACCGAATACTAGAGCAATACCAGGCTCTAATTCACTACTATCACTCTTGCTTCTTTTGAACGAAAATCACTCGATGCCGATACAATTTTAGAATTTCTAATATATACTGAAAATCGTCTATATCTTTTCTTTCTTTCTTTTATTTTAAAAAAACTCAATAACTTAAATAAAATTTTTCGAAGTGAAGGTACTAAAGTACATTTGATATATAAAAGCTTAAAAGCTTTTTTGCTGGAAATTTACAAATACTTTTGTAAACCAGATATTATTTCAATTGACTTAGACTTTAGAAGTGAAATTCATCACTTGCCATATTCATCTATAGGGTGATTTTTTTCAGGTTAGGATTTTCATGCATTAGTATTTGACAGATCACGCGGGATTTCAGACATGGTGTCAAAGAGAAAGATGCTCAGTATGCTTTGACATTTCATCATGAATAGACTTACTAACGAGCAACGCTTGCAAATCATTGAATTTTATTACCAAAATCAGTGTTCGGTTCGAAATGTGTTTCGCGCTTTACGTCCGATTTATGGTCTACATAATCGACCAAGTGAGCAAACAATTAATGCGATTGTGACCAAGTTTCGCACTCAGTTTACTTTATTGGACATTAAACCAACCACACGAATGCGTACAGTGCGTACAGAAGAGAATATTGCGTCTGTTTCTGAGAGTGTTGCTGAAGACCGTGAAATGTCGATTCGTCGCCGTTCGCAGCAATTGGGTTTGTGTTATTCGACCACATGGAAGATTTTACGCAAAGATCTTGGTGTAAAACCGTATAAAATACAGCTCGTGCAAGAACTGAAGCCGAACGATCTGCCACAACGTCGAATTTTCAGTGAATGGGTCCTAGAAAAGTTGGCAGAAAATCCGCTTTTTTATCGACAAATTTTGTTCAGCGATGAGGCTCATTTCTGGTTGAATGGCTACGTAAATAAGCAAAATTGCCGCATTTGGAGTGAAGAGCAACCAGAAGCCGTTCAAGAACTGCCCATGCATCCCGAAAAATGCACTGTTTGGTGTGGTTTGTACGCTGGTGGAATCATTGGACCGTATTTTTTCAAAGATGCTGTTGGACGCAACGTTACGGTGAATGGCGATCGCTATCGTTCAATGCTAACAAACTTTTTGTTGCCAAAAATGGAAGAACTGAACTTGGTTGACATGTGGTTTCAACAAGATGGCGCTACATGCCACACAGCTCGCGATTCTATGGCCATTTTGAGGGAAAACTTCGGAGAACAATTCATCTCAAGGAATGGACCGGTAAGTTGGCCACCAAGATCATGCGATTTGACGCCTTTAGACTATTTTTTGTGGGGCTACGTCAAGTCTAAAGTCTATCTACACAAATAAGCCAGCAACTATTCCAGCTTTGGAAGACAACATTTCCGAAGAAATTCGGGCTATTCCGGCCGAAATGCTCGAAAAAGTTACCCAAAATTGGACTTTCCGAATGGACCACCTAAGACGCAGCCGCGGTCAACATTTAAATGAAATTATCTTCAAAAAGTAAATGTCATGGACCAATCTAACGTTTCAAATAAAGAATCGATGAGATTTTGCAAATTTTATGCGTTTTTTTTTTAAAAAAGTTCTCAAGCTATTAAAAAATCACCCGATATGTACTTCGGATCTAGTTTTGAAGAATTTTGCTCAAGTAAAAATATTGAAAACAATATCTTAGAAAAAGTCAAACGCCAACTATGCCAATACTATGTACAATTGTGTGAACAACTTCATGAGAGATTTGACTTTCAAAATGACAACAAGACTAGATATTTAATTTTGTTAGACCCCTTTGAGATTGCTAAAGGTGAAATTCCGTCCATTATGCCACTACTGAAAAATTTCCCATTTTATTGTGAATAAAGTAAAATTGTATTAAATGATGAATTTAGATTAGTTATTGGTTCAAAAGAAATTTTAGAGGAATTCTATCATGAAGATATCGTGCGATTTTGGATTAATTTAAAGAAAGCCAACAATTTTGAGGGAATGGCAGCATTTGCAAATTTATGCACTTACATGCTAACACTATGTAGTTTGCCTCATAGCAGTGCAACTGCAGAAAGGTGCTTTTCGAGCATCAACATTATTAAAGACGATTTGAGAAACAATCTTAATGTCTCCACTATAGATGCAATACTGCAATCAAAAGCATTATTAAGGGATGTCGAAGGCGTTTTTAACCCACCCGCTTCATTAGTAACATACGCTCGAAAATTTTCTTACCACGACGCAAGGCATTATATAAGTCAATAAATATACATTAAAAAGGTTTTATTTTTAACCGATTTATGTATATTTAGCTTCATGAAATTTATGATTACCTGATTACATTATTTATTTTAATTTTAAACTGTATTGAAGTTATAGTTTTCTTTGTTAATTTCGATGAATAATTTTATTAAAAGATTGAATTATCGTTTAAATGTTATTTTTATTTAAACAATAAGGATGACCTTTTCAAAAAAGCAAGGTTGCAACTTGCACTACATTTTGAATCCGCTACGCTACATTTTGTACCAGTTGGGGGGGCAACACTGATGGAGTGTTTTTGGTCAGTGGTTTTATTCCCTTTTTACCTACTGAAAAAAAAAATTCAACCACTGACTTACACATAAATTGTTGTTGTAATTACGCTGCGACGAGCGTACATCACCACGACCTTTCCCATTCGCAGCCAAAGCCACACTGATAAATGATAATGTGTTCACAAACAACCCTCTTCGTATGTATTGAAAATAGGCAGATTGTTATCAGAGTTACCATTTCCACGTTAATGCAAATCATGGTGGATTTTTCTTTGGATTTTGTTTGGGAGCTTTCAGAATGTGTGCTTTTTTAAAAGCTTTTGAGAACAAATATGGGAATGGTGTTATCGCTTGCTGTTTTTCGGTAAGTGAAGTTTGTTTATTATTCTTCGTAAATTAACCCTTTGTTCCCGGAATTGTCAACTCTTTCAAATATTTGTATACAAACTTAAAATTTATATAGAATGTATATAATAAATAATGCATTTAAATAAAAAAAAATTAATATTCACTAAAAATTAAAAAAAAAAAAACTGTTTTTATTTCCTACTGGTTTCACAGCTAAACCACATCCAATAAGCTTAATAAATGGGCAATATTTCATATATTGTCACAAATTATATTTCTAATAACAAAAAAATAAAATATTCTTGCATATATTCACTTTACTTACTTTTAATTGTTAAAAAAAAACATTAAATAATTCTAATAATTCACAGCAAAAAAAAAGCAATCCAAATGACACGAACGATCAAACTATGTGCAAATTATTACTTACAACGCACCGGAAACAACCCTAATCAGTTTTTTACCGTTTTAAAAATGATTAGAGTTCTTAGAAAACCACATGGTTTCATCGTGAAACCAGTAGGAATATAAAGAAAATATATAGAGTATGTGGTTTAATTGCGAAACCAATAGGAAGCAAAGGGTTGAGTTTAAGCGAAAATTATTTATAATACATAGTGTAATTATAGATGGTGAAAAATAGTGATTTTGTTCATAAAAAAAATATTCTTTGAAAAAGTGTTTATTTATACGGTGTTTTATAATCAGTGCCAAAAAAAGAACTGCTTTTATTAAATTATAAATCTGTGCTGTGTTGTTTATAAATTGTGTATTTGTGAATATTGTGTGATACAGAATCGAAAATGGCGTCAAGTCATTCCAAGGATTAAAGTGCCGAAAAAAAAAAGAAATTGTTGAAGCCACCAACAAATTTTACGGTCATTTGAAAAATAAGACAGAATCCGTAAAACAAGCTTCAGAAATTTTTTCTGTAATAGAGCGAACTGTCTACAGACTAATGAATGAAAATAAGACGAAAGGCCACAACTCACCATCAAAAAAGAAAAACAATTCTGGTCCCAGAAGGAAGACCGATGATTTCGACAAATATGCAATCAGGCAAATTGTCCATAATTTTTTTTCTAACAACGAACTTCCAACGCTGGACAAAATTTTGTGTGAGGTAAGACTTAATGAAAACATCACACAAATAGGCAGATCAACTCTTCATACCATCTTAAGAAAAGATCTTGGCTTTAAGTTCACCAAACGCCAGCGGAAGAACGTTTTAATAGAACGAAATGACATAATAACATGGAGAAGAAGATACTTGCGCGAAGTAAAGAAACTCCGAGAACAAAATAAAAAAATATATTTCACTGATGAGACATACTTGTGATAAAACTTGGATAGATCCAGCGGTAACAACACCTCGCACAAGCGTTCAACGAAGGTCTATCAACAGGACTGCGTTCACCATCCTGGAAAGGAAAAAGGCTCATCATTACGCACATTGGCAGTTCTACAGGATTTGTAGATGACGGGCTATTAAGCTTCGTTTCTGAAAGCACCGGAGACTACCACGAAGATATGAATGCCAGTGTCTATGAAGAGTGGTTTAAGAAGATATTAACGCTTCTGGAGCCCAACTCTGTCATAGTTTTGGATAACGCTTCATATCATTCAAGGAAGAAAAACAAGGCCCCCACCACTTCTTCCAGAAAAGACGACATCAAAAAATGGCTGACATCGAATGATATAGCCTTTGAAGTGGATATGGTGAAAGCAGAGTTATTGGCAATCGTTATAAATTACAATATGAAACCTACGTTGTTAATCAATTGGCCCGCGTAGCAGGACATCAAGTGCTTCGATTACCACCTTACCATTGCGAGCTCAATCCAATCGAATTGGTTTGGGCTCAAGTGAAGGGTTTTGTGGCAAGGGAAAATAAATCTTTTAAAATGGCCGAAATTAAGGATCTCTTGGCAACAGGAATTTTAAACGTCGACGCTGAGAAATGTCATCGTTGTGTGCAACACGTGGAGCTGGTAATTGAACCAAAGATGTGGGAGATGGATGTTTTTTCAGAAGATGCAGTGGAAAGTTTGATAATAAATTTAAATGACGAAAGTAGCAGCAGTTACTCTTCGTCAGAATAAGGCATTATGCATTATTTTTTTATATTGAATTTCTTTTAAGTTACTTACATATATTTATTTTATAATATATTGTGATATTTTGTTTGTTATACCGAATTAATTTTATGTTCCTTATGCTTGTGTGATATCTTTATAATATAGTATTAATTTATATTATGCTAAATAAAAATGAATTTATGTTTACGTTGATTGTGTGGATAAAAATAATTATTTCGTTCAACATAACTTTTTTACTCAAAACATCGAACAAAAAAAACCTTAAATTTTTGAGTATTTTCATTATTTTTTCATAATTGAATTTATGTTACTCTTAGTTTTCACAAAGGGGTTTTTGAATTCGGGATTATGTACATAATTTTGAAATTTTCTTAAACGGAATTTATTTTTAACTTTCAATTTAAAATCAAAAGTTGGTAACCCTATTAATATTTATCAGAGCTTTTTCGAAATTTATAATGGGCACTACGGAAACCCTGTAATATTTGCTCTCTCTCACGGTGACGTGAAATAGTGCCAAATGAAATAACACCAAATTTCAAATTTGGCCTTATTTCGTTGTTCAAAACGAAATAAAACCAATTTGGCTTTATTTCGATTTATAAAAAGAAATAAGGCCAAAAAAAATAATGGAAACAACGCCGAATATTTTAAAATTCAAAAGTTAATAAAACATTTTTAAAGTTCACTTTTTTACATACAAAACACGCAAAAATGGTTGATTTATTGTCTAGAATAGCTTCTTTTGCTAAAAAGTTTTTTTGAATTGATAGCACGGCGCGCGGCGGCGTACTATCAGCTAGTTATGTAAGATCCCCCCTGCTTGGGATCACTATAGGATTTGGGGTGGGTGCGAGTTTGGGTATATGCAAAGAACTTTTGCATTTGAGCACTAAAATCAAAGAAATTCCCAAATTTAAAAAGCAAGTATGGCTCACAGTTATGAAAGAATCACAACGCATTCGTGTTCTTTGCATATACCCACACTCGCACCCACCCTAAATCCTATAGTGATCCCAAGCAGGGGGGTTGCAGGGGGGCAGCATGCCCCCCCTTACATACCTAGCTGTTAGTACGCCGCCGCCGTGCTATCAATTCAAAAAACTTGTTTTAGGCTCCAATTTCAAAAATTTCAATCGAGCAACAAGTATCTGTCATTTTTCAACTTTTTTAATTAATAACAAAAAAAATTGTTGCAAAATTGCACTTCCCCGATTTTTTATTAAAGTTTACGAAAAAATACACCGATTTGGTTATTTTCCGAATTTTTTTTCTATGTTTTTAGCAAAAGTAGCTATTCTAGACAATTACCGAATTTTGTAATTCCCAAAATTGAATACAAAATTTAATTTAGCATAGAAAGATAATTTTACTCTATGTTTTTTTCTAATTCTGCAAAGTTTTAAATCGAAACAATGCCAAATTGCTATTATTTCGTTTTCTAAAGCGAAATAAACCCAAATTGAAAATTTGGCCTTATTTTGTTTTCAAAAACGAAATAATGCCAAATTTTTTGAATTTGGCCAATTTTTAGCAGTTTGAAATATTGCACTTTGACAAAGTGAAATAAAGCCAAATTATTTTGAGAAATAGGGCCAACTTATTTTTACGGCGAGGCAACCCCCCTGCTTGGGCACACTATAGGATTTGTGGTAAGTGGTAGGTTGAGTGTATCCAATTTTTTTTATATTTATGGCAAATCATACCATTGGAAGTGCAATAAAACTAATTTGGCTTTGTTTCATTTTATTTAAGTGTAATAAGACCAACTGTTAGAAATTGGTTTTATTACACTTTACAAAAGTAAAATGAGGCCAGTTCTTGAAATTTGGCCTTATTTCACGCAGCCATTCATGACAAGAATTACCTACTCTTGGAGCATTTGTCACTAACCATCACGACATGCGTGTATACTACTTACCAAAATATACTTTTGTTATTAAAGCTTGGGTAAGTAAAAATTAAAACCTTTTTTGTATATATGTATGTATATATATATTTATATTAATTGTCGGACCATATTTTGTTTTTGATTTTTTAAAGATTTTTTTCGATTTTCTGCACAAACTACACATACAATGTTATAATTTATACATACATATATATGTATATATATATACATATATTTATAATAATAATGCATACTTATATTTAATATTAATATAATATTTATCATCATTGAATTATGTCAACACTTACTTCTTTCGGGGAAAAAACTGATTCTTGTCTCGTTTTTTTTGGCTTCAATCATCTTGTTAATAAAATAAATAAACTTTATTTTTTACATTGAAAATGTTTTATCATTTTTGTTCTATGATATAATTATGTATACAAACAATCAAATGTACATAAATATGCATGGTTATACTACTAGATCTAATTTTATTTTTCCTTTTTTTTGTTTGAGTTTATTATTTCACTTTCGTTATAACGTCAGCTTTGCTTTAAAAAAAAGTTGTATAATATATGCCATACTAAATACAATGTTTCATGTAAAGTTTCATTTAAACATTGTTTTTGGGACGTTTTTTTTTTCGTTTTTTTAATTTTGTGTAGAGGGCGTTGGGCTATGGTGGAGGTTTTTCAGTTTCTCTTGCTTTGAAATAACTTAATGTTTATCTAATTTATATTATGTATTTTTTTTGTTTTAAAGAGATCTAATATAATTAATTACAAATGTTAACAATCATTTTATTTGTTAAACTTTACAAATTTATAGATTTTTTACGTTGTTTGTGTTACAAAGAAGTACGTCTGTGTATATATTTGCTCTTTTGTTTTCCTATTATTGCTTCACGTTGCTTTAATTATTATTTATTTTATGCTCTTTTTCGCGTTGTTTGAGACTTCAATCTTTAGACATACATACATATATGAACCTTTATATACAAAATTTATAATTAATTCAATAAGAAAAAACATGTATACATACTCGAATCGTACCTACCTAAAATTTTTTTGTGTGTCTGGTTGTCCTGAGCTTTTCTTTAATATATTGTTACAAATTTAAATTTATCAGAATGCTCAATAAGGACTTTATCCTATAAAATTAATAACGAACACAGGGTATGATTAATAATAAAATACCAAATAAAATATTTAAAAAAAGCTTTATCGACTCGGAAGATCTAAAATGGTATAAAGGGGAAATAACACAAAGAGCTCATAAAATTGTTATCACTTTTAAACATAGATAGAGTGAAAACTTAAGGAAGACGCTATGTTAAAACGTTAAAACGAAACACTGCCGGTGAGTTTATATTTAATAAATATTGCTTTTCGTTTATTGCTCATATTCTTGTACATGATACTAAGTCAAATTAGCACTCTGCTATATTACCATTTTATTTTATGAGACTTAATTACAAGAAAGTTATCAATTCAGAGAACAAAGTCTTTGTATTTTCTCAACAAAAAAATGCAATTATTAAAGAAAGAGATGTATTTGTATATTTTTGTATCTATAATTGCAACCAACACAACACATTTTTGTTAAAATTTTATTTTTGATACTTAGTTATAGCTTTTTTTAAACACATTATTTAATTTTAATAATATATTTAATTATTTTGTGTGCTTTTACAGTAATTCGCTTTGGAGCATGGTTTTTATATATATGTTTTTGCATTGATGAAAATAATTTTAAAAATCAAATACCTACATAAGTTTGAGAGGACTTACCATTTTAATCAAAAAACACTCATGCCCGTTTTAGATTTTGTCAGTAAATAAGTTTGAAAAATTATTATTTTTATTTAAATCTGTTATATTTATAAAAATTAATTAATATTTTCAGGGAGGTTTAGGTGCGGAGTAGCCCTTGAAATAATACCAAACAAACAAAATCTTTTGACTATGAAACTATAAATAGGTTTAAATATATTTTTTGTTTTGTTCAAAAAATTTCGTTAAACTTAAAATCTAATCTAATTTAAAATAAGTAATTATTATAATTATTTAAATTAGTATTATTTACCATTTACTTTTATGATAGATACAATTTATGTATATAATAAATAACAGAAAAGTAAAGAGTTAAAAGAGGGCGGTGGGAACTTACAGGAAGAAATTATTTTTAAATTTATAATTAACTCTTGAACAACATAGGCTCTAAGAAATAATAATTATTTTTGTGTGTAATTATTTATGTTGTGTACCTATATTTCTATTTAAATTCGTTTTAATTTTTCTTTAAAATGTTGTTTTGTTTTAGTTTATGGCGCCTCCGCGTGTGGATGCTGCTGCTGTGGATCATTGTGTTGAATTGTATGATGTAGTAGAACGGTGTTTGAACTGGGGTGATGTTGCTGTGAATGGTGTAAGGATTGCTGCAAGAGATGGTGATGATGCTGCTGTTGGTGAGCTAGGTGGTGCTGCTGTAGTTGTTGTTGTTGCTGTTGGTGCTGCTGCTGCTGGTGTAGATGATGGTGGTGTTGGTTATTGTTGGTCAGACCTAATGGTGGGCTTGATGGTGCCGCTGACGACGGATGAGGTGACCCAGTATTGATGTTATTGGTGGTTGTTGTACTATGAGGCGATCCAGGGGCAGTAATCGGGCTTACCTGTGATAAGATTTGTGGGGGCAGCCCGAAGAGCGCGGATCACTGGAGCCTTGGCCAGTAGTTTGTGCCGAGATCAGCACCTTGCGTTGGGATTTGTACGGGTACAGAAACTCCGGCAGAAATTACGCCTAAGAAAAGAGAGGGGTGGAAGGGGTCTTTATGATTTTTTAAAATGCTTCCTTTCATTTTTGTTGGTTAAAAAACATCACTCTGGAGAAGTTTCTTTCTTTTCTTGATTTTGTTATAAAACGTATGCATATTTTATATATGTACAAATAAAAAGTTGTAGTATAAACATATATATTTAACATTTGTACATAAATACATATAACACAAATTGATAAATATACTTAAATATAAATAATTATACTTTGGCACAGAATTTTCACTTTTTATAATACAAAATAAGCACTTACCAGTACTACTCGCAGCTGAACCACCACCATATGCTGCATGTTGCGGTGGTGGCTGCTGATGAGCTGCAGCTGGATTGCAGGGCGTACGTGAATGCGCTGCATAAGGTGACCCCAAAGAGAGTGGATCATGAAACATATACGGGTAGCTATCTCTTTGCTGAAGACATGAAGTTGTCATCGAACCAATCGAAGATGTTATAGAACTGTTAAAAAAAAAAACATTATAATATTTTTTATTTTGAACAAGAAAAACTAGAATGCGAAGGTAAATCTTGGCATTGCTCTTACCTATAATTTTCGGCCATTGTAGCAATGGGCTGAGGAATCGATGAGTACATAGAGTTGAAACCTGAATTCAATGGTAAACGAGGTGCAACGGCTTGTAAAAGTGGGCTTGCTGAATTTGTATGACCACCAGGATTACCATCTGAAGCTGTTCCGCCAGCTGCATTACTGCTAGCTCCTCCGCCACCACCTCCACCGCCATTTGTATTCTCGCCGACATTGTTATTTGATGCGTTGGCTGCTGATCCACCAACATTAGGGGCAGCATTACCACCATTGGTACTTCCACTAGCACCAGTTCCGCCACTCGATCCATTTCCACTTGAAACATGATCCACGGAGCGCCGTTGGGTGCGTAATTTTTCCTCTCGCCGCCATTTAGCTCGCCGGTTTGAAAACCAAACCTGTTGATAAACAAAGCAAACATTAAAGATTGTTTTATATTAAAAAACAAAATCAAATCAAATAAAGAAAAAACGATGTTCAAATACAAAAAGTAGTATATAAACAAAACCAAAAGTTGTTTGAATAAGAAAACTAGATGGCAAATCCTTGAGATAACTTAACTACGACCCTTGAAGAATAAAGTGTCAAGCAGTTATTACTTCCTCTGACAAGCGAAAACAATTTACACTCAAGAGCAATAAAATCCATCATAGCGCGCTTTAGAAAAGTCAGTCAGTTTAGTCTCTCAGTCATCATAAGCATTTAACGGATGTCAACCCTTCTTTAGTGACATCGGTTCATTCGGCATCAAGCAAAGGGTCCAAAAACAAAAAACGAAACAATAATTTTTATTTTTGTCATAAGGACAAGTGGAATCAATAATACGATTGAAAAAGAGTCACCCTTCTAATTCCATTTATCCATAAGGATAAACATTACAAATTTTAGCTTTTGAGAAGACTGTCGTGGCTCGTCCGGTCGATGCAATTGCTATAAAGAAGTATAATAAGTGTATATCAAGTGCTTACACTCCCGTCATATTGAGGGCGACATCAGCAAAATAACAATAAAATATTATTACGACGTTAGCATAAAAGAAATAATTTTATACGCCCTCCCTCAAATATCCTGTGTAAAATGGGTTCGGCGTATCTTTTCAGGCTATATCGGTTTGCCTGGTTTTTGTTTGCTTTTGGTGTCAGAGGAATTTAAAGAATAGGTTTCTTTTCCATTTCAATGATTTATGATGATGTTCCTTCCGTTTTTCGGAAGATATAAGCCCTTTTACTACACTGCATGTACACATAATTATGTACAAAATAAATAGGGTAGGGGGTGATGTAGCATATTTTTTTTATTTTTCTCCGCACAAATTATTCGTGTTTACTTGCACTTGTTGTATTTGCTGATTCCTAATTAATAGAAAGACCTTTTGTAAATATTTGCTAGAGGGAAGTTCTCATTTATTTATTTTATATGAAAATATATGAGGGAAAATGATTTCTTTTCTTTTTTGTTATTCCCGATGCCTACCTATGAAAACCTATGCATATAAATAAAGTTAAAAAAGTTTTAGTCTAACTTGAATATAAAGTGTATGTCATTCTTTGTTTTAATTATTAAAGTTATTATAATAAAACTGTATTTTGTTTAACTTTATAAGTATGTTACTGTGGGAATATTTATTTATAAAATTTTCCCTTTCTGAAAATAAATTCTATATACAGTTTGTCTTATAAGTAATGATCCACACTGTATATGGTGAAAGGTAAGTCTGCACCGCATATTAACGGCGGTTTTCGATAACGATTGTCTTAATGAAATTTCTAAATTACACCTAGTTTTAGTCGGTTTTTTATAGTCACACTGTTTTCAAATGTTTTTTGTTCTTATTCTATTTTTATATTAAGGTTTTTAAACTTGAATAAAAACGCAACAAAATTATTTGTTTAAATCGTATTCTAATCAAACCGTTTTTTTTCGTTTGCATCGAACTTTGAAAAGTCTTATTAAAAAAATCACATCACACAATACTGGTTCTTGTTTTTAAAAACTAGTTTGATTTTTTAGCTTTTCAAAAAAATTATAAAACATTATAAAGCTACTTTTGATTCAAAAGTAATAAGCGTTTCATTATAAAATTAATACCCTCAGGTTTTAATTTTTAAAGTTGAAAACCAGTTCATTTTAGAAGTGAAGTTAATCTAAGAAGTTGAGTAAATTTTAAAGCTTTTTTTAAATGATGAATTTCGTCGACGCATTATTATTCATACAGTAAAGACTATTACAATCTTTGATTTTCTTTTGACCTTTTCAAACTAGCCGTCTAGTGTTTTCAGAGAAGCCTACATCTTAATAAAAAAAAAAAAAAATAAAAAATAAACAAATAAACAAAAAAAGCAATAAATTAGGAATTGAAATAAATTTATTTTAAAAATTAGAATGTTTCAGGTGCGGAAAGAGCAGAAGTGGATGATGAAGTTCAAATTTAATTCTGATCTGTTACAAGCTTTGTTCTTCGTGATGTCAATGCCAGATCAGAGTTTGACTGATGTACCATTAATCGTTTTTACGTACTAATTTCAGTTCATAAACATGATTATAAAAAAAATATATATAATAAAAGAAAACAAATCAAACCACAAACAAATCTTTTCATTCATAAAAGCAAAGAAAACAAATTTGTAGCAAATTCAACTGAATGAAAGAAAAATTACAATGACGCAACTCAAGAACAAAACGAAATGAAAAACAAACCTGAATACGTGCCTCTGGTAAACCGATCTTTTCAGCTAATCTCTCCCTTGCAAACACATCTGGATAGTGGGTCCTTTCAAATTCTGCAATATAGAAGAAACAAGAAAAAAAGGCATTGAAATTCTTTGTCCGTAAAATAAAAAAAATACTAATAAAACCATTTTACCTTTTTCTAAGCTATCAATTTGTTCATTGGTAAACGATGTTCGATTTCGCTGCAATTTCCTTTTCAAGCGTAAGCGCATCTGCGAATCTTCATCCCCCGAGGAGTTGTGGTCGGAATTTCCATCAGACGTACTTTCGTGAGAGTTCGGATGCGAGACGTCACCGGAAAAGATATCTGCAAAGCACGAAAAAAAAAATCACAATAAGTCGAAAACTAAATTTACAAAAAAAAAAAAAAAAACAAAAGTTTCGACAAAAAATATGAAAGTGTCTTAAAGGTGGTAGGGATAGAGAAGATTAATATCTCCTTGGTTATGCTTATGACGAATTCAAAATTGAAGGGTGTTGCTATAGTCACGATACTTTCTTCACAAAAGCGAGGGTGTCAACCGTTTGCTGATGAATACCCTTTTGCTGCTTCTACCAACCCATTCCTTTATTAATTTCCAGCTAACACTAGATTGCTCTTTCAATTCTCGATAAGAACGTATTAATGTGATTTTCTTAATGTGTGAAAAAAAACGGGTAGCAATTTTAGCTTTAGGTATAACTGCCTACATAAAAGAATTGAATCCTTGGAGATATGGAAGCTGCTCGTTTCAAGCTCGTCACAAGTGATATTTAATTGGCATTAATTGAGCCGTCTACTTTGTCTGTATAAATTGATATTATTTTTTTTTCATGAAATTGGATACATTTTTCAAAGTTCAGTGCTCCAAGACAGAATGAATTTTTCAAACGATTTAGCAATAAGTTTTTTTTAAATTATAATTTGCTTAAGGTATCCTAGCTATTCATGTTCTTCATGCCTTCTATGGCAAACAGCACAGTGGAGGTTGGTGTAGTCTGTCTAATGTCGATTAACATCGAATTTGGCAAAATGATAAATAACAACAACAATACCTAAGCGAATAATAACGACTAACATAACAATATCGGGTAACAACGATATAGAAAGGATTGGGAACGACGACGATTATGGTCGCTTTTGTGCAACAAGGAATTATACAATGTCCCGTGCTTCTGGGTATATATACGAGTACGAGTTTTGAATCTCATTTTGTCTACCATGATGGCTAGGGTAATATCTTCAGAAATATAACACTCAACGACACCTAAGATAAGCTGCGAGATATTGGTGCTCCTCTGTAAAGAAGAAGAATGCTGAATGCTACTTAAATCTGTTTGTCGCGTAATTTGACCTCAAACTAAATTTGCTTATGGCTAAGCCTTTAGGTGTTGCAAGACCAGTAGCTTGAAAATACTGGTTACTGAAATGGCCTTAACGTCGTCGTTGTCACTACGTCATCTTCATTAAGATATTGTAAGTTGTGGGTTGTTGCCAAACACGTGGCAATTGTGTTCAGCATGGATGATCTAGCATTCTTAGAGATGATGATTGATACCCTAAGGGTAGAGAACAATGTTAAAGCAATAACGTTGTGTCTATTATAGTTTTATTGCTGAACACTATAAAACTATGCTTCTTTCCGCGTATTAGATATTTCTATGCTTTGCTTTTACACACGCCACCGCCCCGGCCGTGTGTGCAGATAAGAAATTATGTTAATGTGCTAGTTCGCCAGAAAAGGTTCATTATGTAATCGATATTAAAAACTTTAAGAATTTCATTGGACTTTTTAACAAAAGAATTATGTCAAGTTATGTGATCTGAAGATTAAATATTCCAGTCACATCAGGTCTTTGTAGTCTAAACTCATGTCCTTTTTTCAGTACTAATCGGCAGTCTGATCTGATCAGACACTTTTCTCTGTGCGGTACATATAAAAAGCAAAATTAACAAAAGAAATCGATCTCCCTCCCCTGTTGGAGGCTTTCAATTGTCTCTGAGCGTTAAAAACCGAAAAATGAATTCGGATGACCAATGATATGGGCGGTTTACCCCCTTACAGTGTCTCTCCGATTCTGGTAATACCAATGATTGTGAAGTGGAAGAGGTTATACTCCCTCCACAAACAAAAAAAAATCAAAATACCATCTATTTGTGTCTTGCAAAAATCTTGTGAAAATGTACATTATTTGCTCAATGAAGCACACATTAAAGATTATTGTATCAAAAAAATGTCAATTGGAATTAAAATTAATTGTGAAACTCGTGAAGATCACACGAAACTGTGCTCTGTATTAAAATCAAAAATGTGGCAATTCTTTACCCATGACCTCCCGTCGACCAGGTCTTTTAAAGTTGTGCTCTTTGGACTCGACGAGATTCCAAATGAACAACTTAAAACTGAACTCATTTCACTTGGTTTGAAGTGCGTTAACATAAAAATGATCAAAAAGCAGTATAAACATTTTACTGACATATTTTATATTGTGTTTCTTGAAAGTGGTACAGTGAGACTTGCCGATCTTAAAAAAAACATAAAATCATTGTTCAAGACCCAAATTAAATGGGCGGCAAACAAAAAAAGTTACTCAATGTGAGAATTGTCAAATGTTTGGTCATGGAGAAAAAAATTGCAATATAAAAACACACTGTGCTATTTGCTCTGAGAATCACGAAACCAACAAGTGTACATCGAAAAATGTTAAGTGTGCCAACTGCAATGAGACACATATATCAACCGATCTCGATTGCCCTAGTAGAAAGAACTTTTTCGAAATGAGAGAAAAACTATCCTCTAAAAACAATAAACAATCTACGATTATCCCACTCAAAACAACACATCATACTTTTGCACCGGTAATGAGTGACTTCCCTCCCTTGCCTCCTCGTCGTCAGAACCCTAATCATGTCATGCCGATAACAAATACATCAAATGCAAATGTTATTGATTGCAATGCTTGGAAAACCAACAACACTAACAACGACATCAACTTTAACAGCAACGCTGGACCAACGAACACCAACGAACTCTTCTCCATGGAAGAGATCAATGCATTGACCGCCGAGATGATTACTCTTCTTGGTAAATGTAATAATAAAGCTGATCAGTTTAATACCATTGCGCAATTAGCTATAAAATATTTATATAAATCCAAATAATGAGTAGCACATCTATGAAAATAATTAGTTGGGATGCTAGAAACATTCGATGTAAATTAATCGAATTTTTTGCTTTTTTAAGCAAGCACAAAGTAGATATAGGATTAATATCCGAAACTTGGCTCAATTCTAATGATAGACTATCAAATACTGATTATTTTTGTTATAGATTAGATAGAGATGAGAGAAGGGGTGGTGGTGTTGCCATTGTAGTAAAAAAAAGTATTCGGCATAAAATAATTCCAATTATAAATACTAAATTAATTCAAAACATAGGTATCGAAATTCCATTCTCTAATGGTTCCACATTAAAAATATTTGCTGCATACTTTCCGGGTAGTACTGCAACAACGCCTCAAAATAGATACGACTTAAACAATGACTTAAGGAAATTAGTAAGTATTAATGACATTTTTCTAATTGGTGGGGATTTTAATTGTAGGCATAGGAATTGGGGTTGTCTGAGAGCAAATGTATGGGGAAATATACTTGAAAATCTTAATTCCAGGCATTCGTTTGACATTTTGTTCCCGCCTCAACCTACTTATTATCCTGCAAATAACAGGGCCAATCCTTCAACTTAAGATTTGTATCTGACAAATATGCCGGGGTTGTTTACAGAACCTATGGTTTTAAATGAAATGAGCTCGGACCATTTACCTATAGCTATTAGTACTTTCACTTCACCTCTAAGTGGGAGAAGTGAAACTTTTGATTTCAAAAATGCTAATTGGGTTACATTTAAACGACAAATGAGAGCAAAGCTGAGTAGTATTCCTGATATTTCAAATGAAAATTTTGATCAATCTCAAATCGATCAAAATATTGCATCATTCACATCTGCTATTGTTGAAAGCGTTGAAAGCTCTGTGCCTAAAAAAAAGATTAAACTTGGAAGTAGTAATGTCTTACCTAGTAATTTACTGGAACTGATTAAAATACGGAATAGCTACAGAACCAGGTGGATAAGAACAAGAAATTGTTTCTATTTTAATGAAATGAAAATTCTTAATGCCTTGATTAAAGAAGGCATATCAAGTTTCAGAAATAAGTCCTGGAACCATAAACTACTAGGAATGGACAAATCCAGCAAACCTTTTTGGAATATAGTAAGAGTGATTAAAAAACGTAATTCCCATATTCCCGCACTCAAAATAGGAAACCAAATTATGATGTCGGGCACTGAAAAGGCAAATGCACTAGCTGAAACATTTTGTAATAATCAATTGTTGGCTAGTCAACACTACTAGTCAGCACTACTGGTAACATTTCTGTTGAATCTCTAGTTTTAAACTCAATTAATTTGATTAACACTAGTGCTGCTAATAATAACATATGTAGATCTAGTTACAACTGACGAAATAAAAGATATTTTGATTTCGTTGAAAACACGAAAATCTGTTGGTTTTGACAAACTGAAAAACGTGTATTTAAAACATCTTCCCAGATCAGGTTTTAAATTTTTACAATCATTGTTTAACTCATGTCTTCAGCTTGGGTATTTTCCAACTGAATGGAAAGTTGCTAAAGTTATTCCTATTTTAAAACCTGGAAAAATTGCAACTATGCCGGTTAACTACAGACCAATAAGTTTACTAAGCTCCTTAAGCAAGTGCTTTGAAAAAATAATTAAAAAAAAAATTATGATCTTTATTGACCGAAATAAAATTTTACCCCCCGAACAGTTTGGTTTTCGGCCTTCTCGTAGCACTGTTCATCAAGTCCATCGTATTACAAACCATATCAAGAGAAATTTTTGTAGTGGAAAAAGTACAGGTATGATATTGCTTGATGTAGAAAAGGCATTTGATTCTGTTTGGCATGACGGACTTCTTCATAAGATGTTTGTTCTTAATTTTCCCATGTACCTGATAAAAATTGTAAAGTCCTTTTTGTACTCAAGAAAATGTATACATAGTGTCTGTGAACATTTTTGTATCTGATATGTTTACTTGTGTGGCAGGTGTTCCTCAGGGTTCTGTTTTGGGCCCAATTCTTTACACTGTTTTCACTCATGACTTTCCAAGACTTCCAAACTGCGAGACAGCTATTTTCGCTGACGATACGTGTATATTTTCCACAGATTCAATTGCTTCCATTATTGAAAATAATTTGCAATCTGCAATAAATATAACTCAAAACTATTTTCTTGATTGGAAAATAAAGATTAATGCTTCTAAGACTCAGGCCATCTATTTTACTAGAAAAAGAAAATACTGTTTCTAAATTGAGTAAAGAAAATAAGCTTATAATTTACAAAGCTATATTTCAGGCAATAATGTTTTATGGTTCACCAGCATGGGGTAGTTGTGCAATCAGTCATATTCGTAAATTACAAATATCGCAAAATAAAATTTTGAAAATGATGTTTAATCTTCCTTGGTATTTTTCAACTTCTGAATTACATGCATTAACTAATATAGAAATGGTATCTAGTCGAATTGTTAAACTTAAGGACAAATATAACATTTCTTGCATATCTTCTGACAATGCCTTGGTATCAGATCTAGCGTCATAGACTCAGCACTTTAGTTATTAACTCTTCTATTATGTATAATATGTATATTTTTATTTATGGAATTACTTATTTATTTATTTATTTATCTAACTCTATGTATATATTTATTTATTATTTTATTTTATTTATTCATTTATTTATTTATTTATTTGTTTATTTATTTATTTATCTGTTTATTTAATTTTGTATTTATGTATTTATTTATTTATTTATTTATTTATTTATTTATTTATTTATTTATTTATTTATTTATTTATTTATTTATTTATTTATTTATTTATTTATTTATTTATTTATTTATTTATTTATTTATTTGTATATTTATTTACTTATTTATTATTTTTTATTTAATTTTTATTTATTTTATGTAATTATTCATTTTTGCTGTAACATGTTTTGCTCATTATTTATCTGTCATTGCATTGTCCTTACTGTGATTAATTTATCAATTTTCCTTTTCATTTGAATACTACTTAAGATTTCTGTTTTTGTTTCCTCTCTCAATTTAAGACTGATACATGTTTAATATTTAGTTACTTTAGTTAAATCACTATTATAATGTATTTATTATCTGTAAAAATTATTATGTAAAAGGCATTGTTAGCTATTGTGTGTAACCCCTTCTCTCATTTTTCTTATTACACGCTTTAGTATTGTTATTATTTATCTTTTTGTTTTTTGTTTAATGAAGGTTTTTAATCGTAGCTTTTCCTTCAATTATATTTGTATTTGTAAAAAAATACTTATTAAAAAAAACTCATTATTTGGCAGTAGTAAGATAGCGTATATCAATCTCTGTAAATTGTGCAATATAGGTAAGAAAGAAATGTGATATTTTGGCTACAATAAAAAAAACTAAACTATGTCCTTTTTTCCAGTTCCCAAGTACTGGTATGCAAGAACTATGTACTTCATAATAAACAAAATTAAAATTTCCTGTATTTTAAATAAAAAAGAAAAGGTAAAAGAAAATCTCTTTTTTTGTATTCCTTGCTCGTTGGCTGGACTAGCGATGTGAATGAATGTTTTGTCCACATTTGTCCACAAAAAAGGACATCATCGTAATAGGTATGTGAATAGAAATTGTATAAACTATCCCCCAATTAAACATCTAACAACCAATGGAATGCCATTGTCATATGCTTTCAAAATACGCTTTCGGAATATATATGTACATATTCCGAAGCGTATATGAATAGATATACATGCACCTACTACATAATGCTGGGGAACTTGGTTTGCATGTAAATAAAACTGGTAACAACAATTTTCCGCCCCATTTCCCCCTTCCGCTATAACTCGATGGGAAAAATGTATACGCTATGTTGGAAGTGTGTGCTATTTATAACAAATTAGTTAAAAAGAAATACTTTATCTAAGTTCCACCTCCGCATTATCAACTCTTGTACGGGTAACCTCCCTTTTTTCGGAATAGATCCCAAGGAAAGGTACATAAAGGCAAGTCCAAATTAACCACTTGTACATATGTTCGGCCTCGGAAATGGAAGTAGGTATAATTATTGAGTATAGGCTTTATACCAGAAGCAGATAAACTGACAAGAAGTAATTATAGCCCTACCTTGGGTCCATCCGTTCGTCCGTCCACAGTCCGACTTCAAAACAATCATGTTAATAAAAATGGTTGTCATTTAACCGTTCGGAATTAATTAGATGCACGTTGCAACGGGACAGTTTGCCCAAAAGACCAAGAGAAAAACTTATAGTGCCATCAGGCTTGTGATTAGGTGACGTGAAATAGTACCAAATGAAATAACACCAAATTTCAAATTTGGCCTTATTTCGTTGTTCAAAACGAAATAAAACCAATTTGGCTTTATTTCGATTTATAAAAAGAAATAAGGCCAAAAAAATAATGGAAACAACGCCGAATATTTTAAAATTCGTAAACTTTAATAAAAAAATTTTAAAGTTCACTTTTTTACATACAAAACACGCAAAAATGGTTAATTTATTGTCTAGAATAGCTACTTTTGCTAAAAAGTTTTTTTGAATTGATAGCACGGCTAGGTATGTAAGGGGGCATGCTGCCCCCCTGCAACCCCCCTGCTTGGGATCACTATAGGATTTGGGGTGGGTGCGAGTTTGGGTATATGCAAAGAACTTTTGCATTTGAGCACTAAAATCAAAGAAATTCCCAACCAAAAAAAAGCAAGTACGGCTCACAGTTATGAAAGAATCACAACGCATTCGTGTTCTTTGCATATACCCAAACTCGTACCCACACCAAATCCTATAGTGATCCCAAGCAGGGGAGTTGCAGGGGGGCAGCATGCCCCCCCTTACATACCTAGCTGTTAGTACGCTGTGCTATCAATTCAAAAAAACTTGTTTTAGCATAGAGAGAAAACAAAAGATAATTTTACTTTATGTTTTTTTCTAATTCTGCAAAATTTTAAATCGAAACAATGCCAAATTGCTATTATTTCGTTTTCTAAAGCCAAATTGAAAATTTGGCCTTATTTCATTTTCAAAAACGAAATAATGCCAAATTTTTTGAATTTGGTTTTATTTCATTTGGCGTTATTTCACGTCACCTTGTGATTATGATGGAATAGTTAAGTTTTAGTTTAGTTTTAGTTTTAGTTTTGTTCATCAAATAGATTACAATTAATCTCTTAGACTATGATAAAAGTACATAATTTAATTGTTGGTGGGAACTATGTATTTAATACACATACAACTATTACAAATAGAATGTTTTATTGTCTTACATTAAATAAAGCATATTTAATAACAATTAGGAAAAAATTATTCAAATATTATTTAATACAAGAGATTTGAACATGTCTCTTGAACAATTAGAATAAAAATCAACCCTGGTACAAATTAAATTAGCCTCCCTGATACAACGGGAAATAGGTTCATTTCGACCATAATTGCTACCATGAAACTGTTCATAAATAAGAAATCGACAACGTGTTGTTCTTGATGGAGCATTTCCTCCAGTTACTAATGATAGTAACGGGGGACAGTTAATATGATACGTTATGATGTCTGTAATAAACATCACTGAAAAGTATACTCTACGATCTTGAAGAGATTGTATTCAAAACAGCAAACACCGAACACTATAGGACGGTCTTGGAATCCTCCATTTCAACTTAAAGAACGCATATCTATAGTAAAATTCTTTTGAACTCTCTCAATTCTATTCCAGGCTATGCTGCAATACTCTAGAACCGACCTTACAAAAGAATTATATAGTGATTTTAATTTATAGGGATTTGAAAATTCTCTGGTGTTTCTTTTGATAAAACCAAGCATTTGATTAGCTTTATTAATCATATAGTCGTAGTGAGGTAAAAATGACAGATTGGTATCTAAGATAACTCCTAGGTCTTTCTTTTTTCTCACTCTTTTTAGTTTTATGTGTTTGATGTTATAAACAAACAAAATTGAGTTGTAATCCCTGAAACACGACAAGACTTGACACTTAGAAATATTAAGAAGATGGTGATTCCGTTGGCACCAATCATCTAATCTTGCTAGATCCTTCAAAAGGAGCGAACAATCAGATTCACTGCTTATTTTACGATAAAGTTTTAGGTCATCCGCAAAAAGAAGGCAATTCGAATCATTAAATACATTAGGTATGTCATTTACAAATAACAAAAACAGTAATGGCCCTAAATGACTTCCTTGCGGAACCCCTGATGGAACAAAGATGTCATATGAGAACGAGCAATCTATTTTTACTTTTTGAATTCTACCTGTCAAGTATGATTTTAGCCACTTCAATAACGAAGAGTGAATACCTAGGGAAGTTAATTTATGAAGTTAGACGTTATGATTTATTCTATCGAATGCTTTCGCAAAATCTGTGAAAATAATATCCGTTTGACACATCATTTCCATATTTGATATGATATCGTGAGCCAATAAAGCTAAGTTTGCCGCAGTTGATTTACCTGAAACAAATCCATGTTGGAAAACTGATATGTGGCTACGAAACAAAACTGAAAGTTTGTTACAAACTAGCTTCTCGAATATTTTTGGTATTGCAGAAATTTTACATATTGGCCTATAATTAGTAATTTCCTGAATTGACCTCGGTTTAAAAATTGGAGACAAAAACGAAATTTTCCACCTATCCAAAAAATTTCCTTCTGCAAGTGAAAGATTAAAAATTATAGAAAGTGGTTCAGCTAAAGCAATTGCACAATTTTTTAAAAGACAAGCAGGAATCCCATCGGCTCCTACACTTTTATTGGCATCTAATCCAGACAGGGCCTCTTCAAATTCTTTACGACTTAAGTTCACCGAGCCGAAGTCGACAATTCTATTTACGGAATGCATCTCTTGGATGGAAGGAGCGTCCATTGAATAAACTGATTGAAAATTATTAGCGAATAAATTGCATATTTTTGGTATCTCACTAGTCGTGGTGTCGAGGTACTTCATACAACTAGGTATTCCATTTGACTTTCGCTTTGAACTTATGAAATTCCAAAAATGCTTGCTGTTTGTTTTAAAATCACTCTCAACCGATAAAAGATAGTTTCTATACAAGAATTTGTTTAGGATTACGAACTCACGTTGCCGATTAAAGTAATTTAATCGCAGTTCCATATTCTCTTTGTTGATTTTATATAATTTGTACGCTTTATTTTTATGATTTTTTAGATTATTCAACCTCCTGTTATACCAGGCAGGACTAGAATTAGATTTTAATTTTCGTTTAGGTACATAGATATCAATTGCATCATTTAAAATGCTTATAAATTCAGTACACAAATTTACTAAGTCCAGTGAACTAAGAATATTATGCCAAGATACAGACAACAAATAATCAACCATTGCATCATAGTCAGCTTTTCGAAAATCATAAACATACTTATGAATAGATACTTCTTTCCTTAGAAAGTGGTAAAAATAAATATTTCCATCAATTGCAACATGATGAATGGAGTTTTCAATGATCGGGAAGTTGGACTTGTCAGGACAAATGAGAAACTCACTGTCAACGAAAACCAAATCAAGTTTCCTGTTCAGGTCATTTCTTTGATTATTAATCGGAATTAAATTATATTGGCCCAATAAGTCTATAACAAAAGATTCTGTTTCAGTTGAAACATTAAAAGGAATTAAGCATTTGTCTTCCAAGTCCAACGTCCATTCAATGTTACAAAGATTAGAATCACCTGCAAATAAAATATGTTCTTATATAATATGAATCTTAACCCAATTGCTTACATTGTTTACATTTGTATCGTTATTATTTAATACAAGTTCGTTAATCTCAGCAGCAGGTTCAGAGATTTCGATGAGAGGCTGCACTACGTCATCTGCTTCACGCCTTATAATGGTTTTATTTACGTCATGTATGTCACTCGTATTGGTACTACTTCCTTTGAACGTTTGTAATGCAGAAGAATCGTCATCAGCATTCTCTTTCATTGTATTTTGCTCGAAATCACCATTGCATACAGTCATTGACCCAACAAAATCGACGTCATTAAGATTTGTTTTAATTTTGTTTTCATTTTCATCCTGCGTATTCAAAACCAGTTTGTTATTAGAACTAATGTCATTGTTCGATCCCACAGACATTGCAAGATTGCCAACAGCAGAAGTAACATCATCCATGTCAGATGCACCAACATCACCCAATTCATCATCATTTTCTTTATTAACGACAATAATTTCAAGAGAGGGATCGGGTTTGTTGCTCAAAACCGGTCTGTTGTTGAAGATCTGTTTGAACTCGCAGACATCGCAATAGTACCAACAGCAGCAGAAACATTAGAACTCAAACCAGATGGACCAGCACCACACGGTTCATCATCGTTATCATCAGTGCTGTCGTTTTGGAAAAGTCCAAAGCAGTACATTCCAAAAAATTTTGCATAATTTTTGCACAAAAGCAATACGCATATATTTTTTTTTTAAATTCATATTAATTTTTATTTTTCTTTATAACAAAAAATAAACTTAGATACATATATTTGTTGGGTCTATTTTATGCTTTCCGCATAGCAGTGCAAGTGCAGAGCGCTATAAGCCTTTTAGTTCAATTGCTTAGTCTTATTTTAACATTAATATTTTTATTAATTTCACTTTTAATAAAATAGGAACTTTTTTAATAATAAAAATAAATATATATTATAGCTATATAACTATTATACAAAAATAAATGAATGCAAATAAAATAAAAATATCGCAGTTAATTTCAATTCATATTTGTGAATTTTTGAAACACATTTAATATGTAATTTTAGCACGAGAATATTTTTTTATAAAGACTCAACCCAAAATTATATTTTAAATTCAGGTAACTAGTAATAATTTTGGAAGGCAAACAATGTTTATTGAATTATACATAGCGCAGCTATGCCTTATTAAGGCCTTTGCCATTAAAATTGAATTGATGACTGTGGATGTCAGTAAAGAGTTTTTTTTTATCTTTTATCAAATCTACTTGGGAAAATATGAGCTCTGTACTTGCACTGCTATGCGGAAAGCATAAAATGGACCCAACAAATGTTTTTAAAAGGGAAACATTGGAGCATTTAATGCGGTTTTTAAATTAAAATTAGCGCTCCAATAGTTTTCGAATTTCAAATCTACACTTATCATACTTTGATGTAAAAGAGCCCTCCATTGCTCCATTCATCATCAAGTTCATTGACAAGTTCTTCTTGAATTAAATTTGGAAACAATTGTATAAGCGGGGTAAGGCTTGGGGATCTATTTTTTTGGATCAATTGTTTGCACGGCTTTTTCTTAAGGCCCAACTATAATAGGCATAAGCTAGCATATGCGCACATAAGTAAACGTGCGAAGACAAGGAATCTCAATACGAGTGAACATAATGGAGTCTAGCTCCGTTTCGTTCAATTTTTCTCAGTTTCGTTAACTTAAGCAAGAGCGATCCCAATCGCTCGCCGCATAAGTAAATCTGACAGTTTTGATCAAATACACACAGGCCACTTCCACTGCAGATAATTTCTCTCAGAATGTTTATCATAACCGGAAATCAGCCTCATAAACTTATTCATAATGTGCGTGTCAATTCTCCTCTAATTTATGAAATTTCACCAAAAAAACTCATTAGTTATTTCTATGTATGCGTGGAAACACGTCAATATTTCTTGTTGAATTCTTTCACATTACAAATACAACAATGTAAACAAATGGGTTTTGGAGGGTGATACGTACGAAGGATTTATATCTTCATATAGAGTGTTTTGCGAATATTATTTTGACATGTAGATACGTGAGCAAAATTGCATTATGGCTATCCGCAGTAATTTCACAAACTTAAGTGAATTTTCGTTGGGTTTTTGACATAAGCTTATGTTTGCTTAGGCCTATTATAGTTGGGCCTTTATTTGAGTGCATAATTCGATGTAGTAATCTCTCCACTTTTATTTTATATTTTGTATAACCTCACCTGTTAAGCCCCCAGAGCAAACTAAAATGTTAGCTTGTGCGCCAAGGTAGATTTCTTTTGAGTCTTAAAAGCAATATTTATTGCAAAATTCTATTGAGTTCAGAGAGGCGTCATCGATAAATTCGTTTTAGACAAAGTTCGACAAAATAGTGGAACTTGGAAGTGCACTTTCATAGAAAATTTTTGAAGTGATGCCATCCTAAACTTTTTTTTCATATTTAGTTTTATGAACAACGAATTTGAAAAGGCAATACAAATGGCAATAAAAAAATGAAAATGCAGTACAAAAGAAAAGTGTGCAGTACGGCAGTACGTACCAAGCTAAAGCAATACAAATATTGCTTTTGCAGTACGTTCGACAGCATTGGTTATCATTATCGTCGGTGATAATCACAAGAGAAAGATCAGCATTGGTGTCCAAAACCGGTTTATTGTTTTCGTTTCTGTCTACTTCCTCAGATATTGGAAGAGGGGTTGCACCAACATGTGTGGGGACAGGGGAAAAGGTCTGGCTTGATGCAGCGATTTTTAAAAGCTTAAATGAGTCATTAAGGGAAGGGGTAAGGGGCATACCATTAGGAGAAAAACTAAGCAAATTTAATTTGTTGCTTCGTGCACTAGATGCAGAATTTTTGGCAATATTTTTTCTAATGCATTGTAATGCCGGGGAGCTGATTTTTTTTGGTGGTTTCTTGGAAGGTTCAATATTTATTATTGCTTCGCGTTATTCGTGTAATGTCATGCACTTCACTATTGTTGACAAGTTTTAGATTATTATTAAGAAAACGATGAGGAAACTCGATTTTAAGAAGACTAATGTTTTGATTTATATTAACAACGAGCGCTTCCAATTTATTGATGTGTGCGGATAAGCTACTTGAGCAACACTTGTCGCACTTAAAGCAAAAATTAGTTTTTGAATTTAAGATGTTATATTGTGTTTTTTTAATTTTTCCACAAGTCAAATGCAGCACAGAATTGCAGATACCACACGAAATTGATTCGGTAGAAACAACTTTATTACAAATGATACTGTATCGAACGCGAGCGTACGAGTTTAACAAAACTACAGCCGCCAACCGCCAGCTAAACCTACACTTCAACATTCTATTTTCTTATTATGTAATATACGAAAGAGCATACAAAAGAACATGCATTCTTCGTTCTTATAGAAAATATATTTAGTCTTCATTCAGCTCTGTAAATGGCCAGTTGGCCAGTTGGAAGGTGCTCACGATAGTGTTTAATAAATTGGGTTTTTTGCAAATGCTTTTTCCCAAACAAAATTGATTTGTTTTTCTTTTTTTTTTTTTTTTTTTACACTTCAGAATTTTCAGAAAGTAGTAAGCTTATAACAAGCGTCAAACTACGATCAGAGGCTCATCATAAGTGCATGTGTTAGTTGTTAGTAAGAAAATAATACAATTATAGCCTAACACACGCACAAAATACAAAACATAATAATTATTAACATTTAACAGGAATTATTACAGTACAAAAAATAAAATAAAGACGTTTACGATAGTGGAGCACTGGTTCTAAACAATGATTTTAATCCCACCTTATTTAAATTTAAATCTATCGATGAACAGTTTAAGTTATATAAAATGCTCATTCGACTTAATGCTTTATTCTTCCCATAGTTAGTTCTATGGAAGTCAATATGTATAAAATCAAATGTACGCAGGTGATGAGTTCCGCTTCGGTAATTCAAATGTACACAAGATAGTAAATTAGGTGCATCAATTTCACCATTAATGAGTTGATGAAAAAATACTAAGTCATTATTAACACGCCTTTGATGGAGAGATTGCATTTGAAGAAGGTGAATACGATGTTCATAGGGAGGCAGATCATAAGGATCATCCCAAGGAAGACCCTTTAGGGCAAAGCGAATGAAATTATGTTGAATTTATTCAATACGTTTCTTATGAATTTCGTAATAGGGAGTCCACACCTGCGAAGCATATTCAAGATGAGGACGAACATGGCAATTATACAAAGAAAGAGTTACATAGGGATCATTGAACTCTTTTGCCCAGCGTTTTATAAAACCAAGCATAGAACTTGCTTTATTAACAATCAAATTAATGTGATATGTAAAATCTAAGTTGGAACAGAAATTAACACCTAAATCTTTAATTGTGGAGACGCGACAGAGTTTTTGCTGTGATATACAATAATCAAATACACTAACGATTCGTTTTTTATTAAAAGTTATCGTCTGGCATTTTAAAGGGTTGAGGGCAAGGCTATTTTTCTCACACCAAAATGTGAAACTATCAATGTCGGCTTGTAAAAGAATACGATCATTGATGGACTTTATTATTTTAAAAATCTTCATATCGTCAGCAAAAATGAGTACTTCACTTGAGCGTAGACATGACGATACATCGTTAATAGACAGGATGAACAGAAAAGTGCCAAGATGGCTTCCCTGGGGAACACCAGATTGAGCAACAAAAGGTTCAGAAAGACAATTTCTAAATTTTACCTCATAGGATCTGTTTTCAAGGTATGATTTGATCCAAGCTAAGAAAAATGGTGGAAAACCAAAAGCTTTAAGTTTAAATAAAATAATTCCGTGGCTAAGTTGGTCAAAAGCTTTAGAAAAGTCAGTGTATACACAGTCAACTTCATGACCTTGTTCTAAAGCGTTTGAACATATGTTTGAGAATGTGAGGAGATTAGTAACGGTTGATCTTTTTCTCACAAAACCATGTTGCTGTTCGCAAACGAGATTCTTACTAAAAAATGCTACACTTTCACAAACAACTTGTTCAAACACTTTAGGAGTGCAAGACAGCTTTGCAATGGGCCTGTAGTTGCTTATATCCGCCTTGTTACCTTTCTTGAAAATTGGTGTTAGAAATGACTCTTTCCATATATTGGGAAATTTGCCTGTTTTTAGAGAAAGTTTAAATAAGAACGTAAGCGGTTCAACTAAAGCATTACTACACTTTTTTAAAACTATCGGGGGAATACCATCGGGACCGGCTGAACAGTCATCATTTAACGCGGATAAAAGATCAAGGACCGTACTCTGTAGCACAGGTATGTGACTACAGCTAGTTTGCGAAAAGGAGTGAAGATTATGAATATATACTTCATCAACTTCTTCAGGGTTATTAACAAATGACTCACGGAAATTTGTTGCGAAAGCGTTACAGATATCAACAGTTTTATTTAATGAAAGGTTCTTGTAAGTGAAGTTAACTGGAAAGCCATCTGATTTTTTCTTTAGGTTTACAAGTTTCCAAAATTTTTTAGGATTCTCTTTCAAAGAGGTGCCCATATCAGTAACATAGCTAGCATATACAAAATTAGAAAGAGACTTAAATTGGTTAAAGAGTTCAACATAGAAAGAGAAGTTGGTTGGAGACAGAGTTTTGAGATACATTTTCCATGCCTTATTTCTTTTGTTACGCAGTAAACGCAATTCTTTCGTGTACCAAGGGTGGCTTAAGTTTGTATTTTTTGATTTCTTTAAAGGTACATTTTTTCCAAACAATAATTAAGGATCTTATAAAAAGTTGAAACTGCTTAGTCAATGTTAGAAAATGCTAATGTATCAGCAATTCCAGAAATGGTTAAATCTTCAGACAACAGCTGGAAATTAGCTCTTCTGAAGTCAAAATTATATAAGCAATCAAAGGAATTACTGTGTTCAGTAAGGTGATTACTTAAGTCAAAAAAAAATGTCCAAAGGGGGGTGATATTTATCAATATTAGTAATTCCTGATCTAGATTCTAGAACAAGAGTACTAAATCGAGAATTCGATTTTTTGAGTTTTTAGTACAGCTTGTTTGCTGTAAGTCAGTAAGAAGGACTTTATCGAGAAGAGATAGTTCCAATTGTGAAGAAGAAGGAGAGGCTTCAAGGCAGGATTCGTCTTCGGATGGAATCCAGTCAATGTGTGGTAAATTAAAATCACCTAGAAGTAAAATATTGTTGTCAGAGCTGGACAAATTTATAAGAAAGTCTAATGCCAAGGAGAGATCGTTGTAAACAGACTGCAAACTCTTTGGAGGAATGTAGACGTTTAAAATGAAAATATTCTTAGTCTGTACCATTATCTTTACACATACCAGTTCAATTGATAATTCAAATGGAAAAGATATTATAGAAGAAGAGAAATATGTATTTTTTACCGCTATGAGAACACCTCCACCTAAATCCTTTGCATTACCAACATGACGATCGTTTCTGTAAACTTCGAACTCTTGACTGAAAAGTTCTGTGTCGGAAAAGCTTGAATTAAGCCAAGTTTCTGTCAAAACGAATACGTCGTGTGGAAATGATTGGGAGTTAAGGAAAATGTCAGCAGTCTTGCTACGAAGTTCCCTTACGTTTTGGTAGAAAAGCGCAAGCCTGTTAAGTTTTTTGACTTGGTTTTCAAAGAAACACCTTGTTTTTGACCTTGTGTAAATTCTTTGACTAAAGTCTCTGCGGGCCATATATTTGTGTTGCAAATAGAATCGAAGAACGTGGGATTCGTTATTAATTTAAAAGAATAAACAAAGCTATTTGGTTTACTGATCTTAGTACACCTTATGGATGAGCTGCAAGGTATGCTCTTGGTAGACACTAAGTGGGAAGTTATATCTTCTGGCGTTGTAACTGGGTCCAGACGAGATATAAAAATAATTTTTGGTTTCGAGACAGCTTTGATAGAGATTGAGTTATTTATTATAGTTCCTGTAACGGAGTCGCTATTGGAAGCTAAATTTGAATCAACAATTTGAGGTATATGGGGGGTTCCGGTGGGATCTGTAGGTATTGGGGTGATGTTAACATTTGTTCTTTTTGATGGAGGGGTTGAATTTCTAGCAAGTTCAGAGTTTTCTCGGCTTCTTTTCTTAGACTTTTTTTTTTGTTTGTCAGGTACACTTTCTGCGTTTTTAACACCAGAACCTGATTGCACGAGAATATCTTCATCTGCGGAAGAGAAAGTAGTAGGAATAGGCTGTGCCAAATCATTAGTCGAAGTAGAACTATCAACCATGATGTTGGTTACAGAGTATGCATTTAATTTGCCAACCGCAGTGTTGAAAGACTTCAGTAGCTCTTCAAAATCTTTAGAAAGTTTTAAAATGTCAGCCTTAAAAGAAGACATTTTAAAAGCTAGTTGAGATACAGAGAGCTTACGGCAGTCGTGACAATACCAGTAAGCAAATTTTGAATTGGCTATTTTTTCAATGAAAGCGTTCGTTGAACCAACGCATTTTGCATGGTAAAGATTACCACAGGGCTCGAAACAGGCAAATAGAGGATTATTATTAGCACCCTCTTGGCAATTTTTATTGTAGCAATCCATATTTTACGAAGGAATGTTAAAATAAATAATAAAAAAAAATATAAATACAAATTTATTAAAATAAAAACAAAAAAAAAAATAAAAAAAAGTAATCACGGGAGGCGGGACTCGAACCTACGTGTATCAACAAAAGCCTTAATTAATGACGCTCTTTTTTTTTTTTTTTTTTTCAATTCATTTTTATTAATTCAATCTTAAATCTATCTTAAAGCTAGACAAAAATTCATAAAACTAGCCTAATTAACCATAACTTACAACTAACTTACTGGTCCCATACGGACACTCTAAGTTAAACAATAATACTTAATGCTAATGCCTTTCGGCCCTAAGATCTATTTTAACTTCAATTCAATTTTATTTATTTTTGTATTCATTAGAAAATTTAAAAAAACTAATGTCAATATCCTTTTTTATTTTTACTTAAAAACTACTTAAAATAAGGTCCTTAATATAAAACTTAAAGCTAAGTAAAACTACCTATTCTACCTATAAACTACTTAAAACTAGAACAAGCACAGCAGCAAATCTAACTATCTAACGTTTTTTGTTTTTCATATTTTGTCTTTTTTTTGTATTTTTTTTTTTATTATTCCATGTTTTTTTTTATTTTTTATTTTTTTATTATTTTTTTTTTTTGTATTTTTTTTTGTATGTTTTTTTTTTTTTTTTGTGCCACCATCCCTATTCTACTTAAAACTAAACCCTAAAACTATAAAACAAGTATGTAAGCCGGCCAACATGGCAATTATACAAAGAAAGAGTTACATAGGGATCATTGAACTCCTTTGCCCAGCGTTTTATAAAACCAAGCATAGAACTTGCTTTATTAACAATCAAATTAATGTGATATGTAAAATCTAAGTTGGAACAGAAATTAACACCTAAATCTTTAATTGTGGAGACGCGACAGAGTTTTTGCTGTGATATACAATAATCAAATACACTAACGATTCGTTTTTTAGTAAAAGTTATCGTCTGGCATTTTAAAGGGTTGAGGGCAAGGCTATTTTTCTCACACCAAAATGTGAAACTATCAATGTCGGCTTGTAAAAGAATACGATCATTGATGGACTTTATTATTTTAAAAATCTTCATATCGTCAGCAAAAATGAGTACTTCACTTGAGCGTAGACATGACGATACATCGTTAATAGACAGGATGAACAGAAAAGTGCCAAGATGGCTTCCCTGGGGAACACCAGATTGAGCAACAAAAGGTTCAGAAAGACAATTTCTAAATTTTACCTCATAGGATCTGTTTTCAAGGTATGATTTGATCCAAGCTAAGAAAAATGGTGGAAAACCAAAAGCTTTAAGTTTAAATAAAATAATTCCGTGGCTAAGTTGGTCAAAAGCTTTAGAAAAGTCAGTGTATACACAGTCAACTTCATGACCTTGTTCTAAAGCGTTTGAACATATGTTTGAGAATGTGAGGAGATTAGTAACGGTTGATCTTTTTCTCACAAAACCATGTTGCTGTTCGCAAATGATATTCTTACTAAAAAATGCTACACTTTCACAAACAACTTGTTCAAACACTTTAGGAGTGCAAGACAGCTTTGCAATGGGCCTGTAGTTGCTTATATCCGCCTTGTTACCTTTCTTGAAAATTGGTGTTAGAAATGACTCTTTCCATATATTGGGAAATTTGCCTGTTTTTAGAGAAAGTTTAAATAAGAACGTAAGCGGTTCAACTAAAGCATTACTACACTTTTTTAAAACTATCGGGGGAATACCATCGGGACCGGCTGAACAGTCATCATTTAACGCGGATAAAAGATCAAGGACCGTACTCTGTAGCACAGGTATGTGACTACAGCTAGTTTGCGAAAAGGGTTCTTCAGGGTTATTAACAAATGACTCACGGAAATTTGTTGCGAAAGCGTTACAGATATCAACAGTTTTATTTAATGAAAGGTTCTTGTAAGTGAAGTTAACTGGAAAGCCATCTGATTTTTTCTTTAGGTTTACAAGTTTCCAAAATTTTTTAGGATTCTCTTTCAAAGAGGTGCCCATATCAGTAACATAGCTAGCATATACAAAATTAGAAAGAGACTTAAATTGGTTAAAGAGTTCAACATAGAAAGAGAAGTTGGTTGGAGACAGAGTTTTGAGATACATTTTCCATGCCTTATTTCTTTTGTTACGCAGTAAACGCAATTCTTTCGTGTACCAAGGGTGGCTTAAGTTTGTATTTTTTGATTTCCTTAAAGGTACATTTTTTCCAAACAATAATTAAGGATCTTATAAAAAGTTGAAACTGCTTAGTCAATGTTAAAAAATGCTAATGTATCAGCAATTCCAGAAATGGTTAAATCTTCAGACAACAGCTGGAAATTAGCTCTTCTGAAGTCAAAATTATATAAGCAACCAAAGGAATTACTGTGTTCAGTAAGGTGATTACTTAAGTCAAAAAAAAATGTCCAAAGGGGGGTGATATTTATCAATATTAGTAATTCCTGATCTAGATTCTAGAACAAGAGTACTAAATCGAGAATTCGATTTTTTGAGTTTTTAGTACAGCTTGTTTGCTGTAAGTCAGTAAGAAGGACTTTATCGAGAAGAGATAGTTCCAATTGTGAAGAAGAAGGAGAGGCTTCAAGGCAGGATTCGTCTTCGGATGGAATCCAGTCAATGTGTGGTAAATTAAAATCACCTAGAAGTAAAATATTGTTGTCAGAGCTGGACAAATTTATAAGAAAGTCTAATGCCAAGGAGAGATCGTTGTAAACAGACTCCAAACTCTTTGGAGGAATGTAGACGTTTAAAATGAAAATATTCTTAGTCTGTACCATTATCTTTACACATACCAGTTCAATTGATAATTCAAATGGAAAAGATATTATAGAAGAAGAGAAATATGTATTTTTTACCGCTATGAGAACACCTCCACCTAAATCCTTTGCATTACCAACATGACGATCGTTTCTGTAAACTTCGAACTCTTGACTGAAAAGTTCTGTGTCGGAAAAGCTTGAATTAAGCCAAGTTTCTGTCAAAACGAATACGTCGTGTGGAAATGATTGGGAGTTAAGGAAAATGTCAGCAGTCTTGCTACGAAGTTCCCTTACGTTTTGGTAGAAAAGCGCAAGCCTGTTAAGTTTTTTGACTTGGTTTTCAAAGAAACACCTTGTTTTTGACCTTGTGTAAATTCTTTGACTAAAGTCTCTGCGGGCCATATATTTGTGTTGCAAATAGAATCGAAGAACGTGGGATTCGTTATTAATTTAAAAGAATAAACAAAGCTATTTGGTTTACTGATCTTAGTACACCTTATGGATGAGCTGCAAGGTATGCTCTTGGTAGACACTAAGTGGGAAGTTATATCTTCTGGCGTTGTAACTGGGTCCAGACGAGATATAAAAATAATTTTTGGTTTCGCGACAGCTTTGATAGAGATTGAGTTATTTATTATAGTTCCTGTAACGGAGTCGCTATTGGAAGCTAAATTTGAATCAACAATTTGAGGTATTTGAGGGGTTCCGGTGGGATCTGTAGGTATTGGGGTGATGTTAACATTTGTTCTTTTTGATGGAGGGGTTGAATTTCTAGCAAGTTCAGAGTTTTCTCGGCTTCTTTTCTTAGACTTTTTTTTTTGTTTGTCAGGTACACTTTCTGCGTTTTTAACACCAGAACCTGATTGCACGAGAATATCTTCATCTGCGGAAGAGAAAGTAGTAGGAATAGGCTGTGCCAAATCATTAGTCGAAGTAGAACTATCAACCATGATGTTGGTTACAGAGTATGCATTTAATTTGCCAACCGCAGTGTTGAAAGACTTCAGTAGCTCTTCAAAATCTTTAGAAAGTATTAAAATGTCAGCCTTAAAAGAAGACATTTTAAAAGCTAGTTGAGATACAGAGAGCTTACGGCAGTCGTGACAATACCAGTAAGCAAATTTTGAATTGGCTATTTTTTCAATGAAAGCGTTCGTTGAACCAACGCATATTGCATGGTAAAGATTACCACAGGGCTCGAAACAGGCAAATAGAGGATTATTATTAGCACCCTCTTGGCAATTTTTATTGTAGCAATCCATATTTTACGAAGGAATGTTAAAATAAATAATAAAAAAAAATATAAATACAAATTTATTAAAATAAAAACAAAAAAAAATAAAAAAAGTAATCACGGGAGGCGGGACTCGAACCTACGTGTATCAACAAAAGCCTTAATTAATGACGCTCTTTTTTTTTTTTTTTTTTTTTAAATTCATTTTTATTAATTCAATCTTAAATCTATCTTAAAGCTAGACAAAAATTCATAAAACTAGCCTAATTAACCATAACTTACAACTAACTTACTGGTCCCATACGGACACTCTAAGTTAAACAATAATACTTAATGCTAATGCCTTTCGGCCCTAAGATCTATTTTAACTTCAATTCAATTTTATTTATTTTTGTATTCATTAGAAAATTTAAAAAAACTAATGTCAATATCCTTTTTTATTTTTACTTAAAAACTACTTAAAATAAGGTCCTTAATATAAAACTTAAAGCTAACTAAAACTACCTATTCTACCTATAAACTACTTAAAACTAGAACAACCACAGCAGCAAATCTAACTATCTAACGTTTTTTGTTTTTCATATTTTGTCTTTTTTTTGTATTTTTTTTTTATTATTCCATGTTTTTTTTTATTTTTTATTTTTTTATTTTTTTTTTTTTTTGTATTTTTTTTTTGTATGTTTTTTTTTTGTGCCACCATGCCTATTCTACTTAAAACTAAACCCTAAAACTATAAAACAAGTATGTAAGCCGGCCAACATGGCAATTATACAAAGAAAGAGTTACATAGGGATCATTGAACTCCTTTGCCCAGCGTTTTATAAAACCAAGCATAGAACTTGCTTTATTAACAATCAAATTAATGTGATATGTAAAATCTAAGTTGGAACAGAAATTAACACCTAAATCTTTAATTGTGGAGACGCGACAGAGTTTTTGCTGTGATATAAAATAATCAAATACACTAACGATTCGTTTTTTAGTAAAAGTTATCGTCTGGCATTTTAAAGGGTTGAGGGCAAGGCTATTTTTCTCAAACCAAAATGTGAAACTATCAATGTCGGCTTGTAAAAGAATACGATCATTGATGGACTTTATTATTTTAAAAATCTTCATATCGTCAGCTAAAATGAGTACTTCACTTGAGCGTAGACATGACGATACATCGTTAATAGACAGGATGAACAGAAAAGTGCCAAGATGGCTTCCCTGGGGAACACCAGATTGAGCAACAAAAGGTTCAGAAAGACAATTTCTAAATTTTACCTCATATCATAGGATCTGTTTTCAAGGTATGATTTGATCCAAGCTAAGAAAAATGGTGGAAAACCAAAAGCTTTAAGTTTAAATAAAATAATTCCGTGGCTAAGTTGGTCAAAAGCTTTAGAAAAGTCAGTGTATACACAGTCAACTTCATGACCTTGTTCTAAAGCGTTTGAACATATGTTTGAGAATGTGAGGAGATTAGTAACGGTTGATCTTTTTCTCACAAAACCATGTTGCTGTTCGCAAATGAGATTCTTACTAAAAAATGCTACACTTTCACAAACAACTTGTTCAAACACTTTAGGAGTGCAAGACAGCTTTGCAATGGGCCTGTAGTTGCTTATATCCGCCTTGTTACCTTTCTTGAAAATTGGTGTTAGAAATGACTCTTTCCATATATTGGGAAATTTGCCTGTTTTTAGAGAAAGTTTAAATAAGAACGTAAGCGGTTCAACTAAAGCATTACTACACTTTTTTAAAACTATCGGGGGAATACCATCGGGACCGGCTGAACAGTCATCATTTAACGCGGATAAAAGATCAAGGACCGTACTCTGTAGCACAGGTATGTGACTACAGCTAGTTTGCGAAAAGGAGTGAAGATTATGAATTTATACTTCATCAACTTCTTCAGGGTTATTAACAAATGACTCACGGAAATTTGTTGCGAAAGCGTTACAGATATCAACAGTTTTATTTAATGAAAGGTTCTTGTAAGTGAAGTTAACTGGAAAGCCATCTGATTTTTTCTTTAGGTTTACAAGTTTCCAAAATTTTTTAGGATTCTCTTTCAAAGAGGTGCCCATATCAGTAACATAGCTAGCATATACAAAATTAGAAAGAGACTTAAATTGGTTAAAGAGTTCAACATAGAAAGAGAAGTTGGTTGGAGACAGAGTTTTGAGATACATTTTCCATGCCTTATTTCTTTTGTTACGCAGTAAACGCAATTCTTTCGTGTACCAAGGGTGGCTTAAGTTTGTATTTTTTGATTTCTTTAAAGGTACATTTTTTCCAAACAATAATTAAGGATCTTATAAAAAGTTGAAACTGCTTAGTCAATGTTAGAAAATGCTAATGTATCAGCAATTCCAGAAATGGTTAAATCTTCAGACAACAGCTGGAAATTAGCTCTTCTGAAGTCAAAATTATATAAGCAATCAAAGGAATTACTGTGTTCAGTAAGGTGATTACTTAAGTCAAAAAAAAAATGTCCAAAGGGGGGTGATATTTATCAATATTAGTAATTCCTGATCTAGATTCTGGAACAAGAGTACTAAATCGAGAATTCGATTTTTTGAGTTTTTAGTACAGCTTGTTTGCTGTAAGTCAGTAAGAAGGACTTTATCGAGAAGAGATAGTTCCAATTGTGAAGAAGAAGGAGAGGCTTCAAGGCAGGATTCGTCTTCGGATGGAATCCAGTCAATGTGTGGTAAATTAAAATCACCTAGAAGTAAAATATTGTTGTCAGAGCTGGACAAATTTATAAGAAAGTCTAATGCCAAGGAGAGATCGTTGTAAACAGACTCCAAACTCTTTGGAGGAATGTAGACGTTTAAAATGAAAATATTCTTAGTCTGTACCATTATCTTTACACATACCAGTTCAATTGATAATTCAAATGGAAAAGATATTATAGAAGAAGAGAAATATGTATTTTTTACCGCTATGAGAACACCTCCACCTAAATCCTTTGCATTACCAACATGACGATCGTTTCTGTAAACTTCGAACTCTTGACTGAAAAGTTCTGTGTCGGAAAAGCTTGAATTAAGCCAAGTTTCTGTTAAAACGAATACATCGTGTGGAAATGATTGGGAGTTAAGGAAAATGTCAGCAGTCTTGCTACGAAGTTCCCTTACGTTTTGGTAGAAAAGCGCAAGCCTGTTAAGTTTTTTGACTTGGTTTTCAAAGAAACACCTTGTTTTTGACCTTGTGTAAATTCTTTGACTAAAGTCTCTGCGGGCCATATATTTGTGTTGCAAATAGAATCGAAGAACGTGGGATTCGTTATTAATTTAAAAGAATAAACAAAGCTATTTGGTTTACTGATCTTAGTACACCTTATGGATGAGCTGCAAGGTATGCTCTTGGTAGACACTAAGTGGGAAGTTATATCTTCTGGCGTTGTAACTGGGTCCAGACGAGATATAAAAATAATTTTTGGTTTCGAGACAGCTTTGATAGAGATTGAGTTATTTATTATAGTTCCTGTAACGGAGTCGCTATTGGAAGCTAAATTTGAATCAACAATTTGAGGTATTTGAGGGGTTCCGGTGGGATCTGTAGGTATTGGGGTGATGTTAACATTTGTTCTTTTTGATGGAGGGGTTGAATTTCTAGCAAGTTCAGAGTTTTCTCGGCTTCTTTTCTTAGACTTTTTTTTTTGTTTGTCAGGTACACTTTCTGCGTTTTTAACACCAGAACCTGATTGCACGAGAATATCTTCATCTGCGGAAGAGAAAGTAGTAGGAATAGGCTGTGCCAAATCATTAGTCGAAGTAGAACTATCAACCATGATGTTGGTTACAGAGTATGCATTTAATTTGCCAACCGCAGTGTTGAAAGACTTCAGTAGCTCTTCAAAATCTTTAGAAAGTTTTAAAATGTCAGCCTTAAAAGAAGACATTTTAAAAGCTAGTTGAGATACAGAGAGCTTACGGCAGTCGTGACAATACCAGTAAGCAAATTTTGAATTGGCTATTTTTTCAATGAAAGCGTTCGTTGAACCAACGCATATTGCATGGTAAAGATTACCACAGGGCTCGAAACAGGCAAATAGAGGATTATTATTAGCACCCTCTTGGCAATTTTTATTGTAGCAATCCATATTTTACGAAGGAATGTTAAAATAAATAATAAAAAAAAATATAAATACAAATTTATTAAAATAAAAACAAAAAAAAATAAAAAAAGTAATCACGGGAGGCGGGACTCGAACCTACGTGTATCAACAAAAGCCTTAATTAATGACGCTCTTTTTTTTTTTTTTTTTTTTTCAATTCATTTTTATTAATTCAATCTTAAATCTATCTTAAAGCTAGACAAAAATTCATAAAACTAGCCTAATTAACCATAACTTACAACTAACTTACTGGTCCCATACGGACACTCTAAGTTAAACAATAATACTTAATGCTAATGCCTTTCGGCCCTAAGATCTATTTTAACTTCAATTCAATTTTATTTATTTTTGTATTCATTAGAAAATTTAAAAAAACTAATGTCAATATCCTTTTTTATTTTTACTTAAAAACTACTTAAAATAAGGTCCTTAATATAAAACTTAAAGCTAACTAAAACTACCTATTCTACCTATAAACTACTTAAAACTAGAACAACCACAGCAGCAAATCTAACTATCTAACGTTTTTTGTTTTTCATATTTTGTCTTTTTTTTGTATTTTTTTTTATTATTCCATGTTTTTTTTTATTTTTTATTTTTTTATTTATTTTTTTTTTTTTGTATTTTTTTTTGTATGTTTTTTTTTTGTGCCACCATGCCTATTCTACTTAAAACTAAACCCTAAAACTATAAAACAAGTATGTAAGCCGGCCAACATGGCAATTATACAAAGAAAGAGTTACATAGGGATCATTGAACTCCTTTGCCCAGCGTTTTATAAAACCAAGCATAGAACTTGCTTTATTAACAATCAAATTAATGTGATATGTAAAATCTAAGTTGGAACAGAAATTAACACCTAAATCTTTAATTGTGGAGACGCGACAGAGTTTTTGCTGTGATATAAAATAATCAAATACACTAACGATTCGTTTTTTAGTAAAAGTTATCGTCTGGCATTTTAAAGGGTTGAGGGCAAGGCTATTTTTCTCACACCAAAATGTGAAACTATCAATGTCGGCTTGTAAAAGAATACGATCATTGATGGACTTTATTATTTTAAAAATCTTCATATCGTCAGCAAAAATGAGTACTTCACTTGAGCGTAGACATGACGATACATCGTTAATAGACAGGATGAACAGAAAAGTGCCAAGATGGCTTCCCTGGGGAACACCAGATTGAGCAACAAAAGGTTCAGAAAGACAATTTCTAAATTTTACCTCATATCATAGGATCTGTTTTCAAGGTATGATTTGATCCAAGCTAAGAAAAATGGTGGAAAACCAAAAGCTTTAAGTTTAAATAAAATAATTCCGTGGCTAAGTTGGTCAAAAGCTTTAGAAAAGTCAGTGTATACACAGTCAACTTCATGACCTTGTTCTAAAGCGTTTGAACATATGTTTGAGAATGTGAGGAGATTAGTAACGGTTGATCTTTTTCTCACAAAACCATGTTGCTGTTCGCAAATGAGATTCTTACTAAAAAATGCTACACTTTCACAAACAACTTGTTCAAACACTTTAGGAGTGCAAGACAGCTTTGCAATGGGCCTGTAGTTGCTTATATCCGCCTTGTTACCTTTCTTGAAAATTGGTGTTAGAAATGACTCTTTCCATATATTGGGAAATTTGCCTGTTTTTAGAGAAAGTTTAAATAAGAACGTAAGCGGTTCAACTAAAGCATTACTACACTTTTTTAAAACTATCGGGGGAATACCATCGGGACCGGCTGAACAGTCATCATTTAACGCGGATAAAAGATCAAGGACCGTACTCTGTAGCACAGGTATGTGACTACAGCTAGTTTGCGAAAAGGAGTGAAGATTATGAATATATACTTCATCAACTTCTTCAGGGTTATTAACAAATGACTCACGGAAATTTGTTGCGAAAGCGTTACAGATATCAACAGTTTTATTTAATGAAAGGTTCTTGTAAGTGAAGTTAACTGGAAAGCCATCTGATTTTTTCTTTAGGTTTACAAGTTTCCAAAATTTTTTAGGATTCTCTTTCAAAGAGGTGCCCATATCAGTAACATAGCTAGCATATACAAAATTAGAAAGAGACTTAAATTGGTTAAAGAGTTCAACATAGAAAGAGAAGTTGGTTGGAGACAGAGTTTTGAGATACATTTTCCATGCCTTATTTCTTTTGTTACGCAGTAAACGCAATTCTTTCGTGTACCAAGGGTGGCTTAAGTTTGTATTTTTTGATTTCTTTAAAGGTACATTTTTTCCAAACAATAATTAAGGATCTTATAAAAAGTTGAAACTGCTTAGTCAATGTTAGAAAATGCTAATGTATCAGCAATTCCAGAAATGGTTAAATCTTCAGACAACAGCTGGAAATTAGCTCTTCTGAAGTCAAAATTATATAAGCAATCAAAGGAATTACTGTGTTCAGTAAGGTGATTACTTAAGTCAAAAAAAAATGTCCAAAGGGGGGTGATATTTATCAATATTAGTAATTCCTGATCTAGATTCTAGAACAAGAGTACTAAATCGAGAATTCGATTTTTTGAGTTTTTAGTACAGCTTGTTTGCTGTAAGTCAGTAAGAAGGACTTTATCGAGAAGAGATAGTTCCAATTGTGAAGAAGAAGGAGAGGCTTCAAGGCAGGATTCATCTTCGGATGGAATCCAGTCAATGTGTGGTAAATTAAAATCACCTAGAAGTAAAATATTGTTGTCAGAGCTGGACAAATTTATAAGAAAGTCTAATGCCAAGGAGAGATCGTTGTAAACAGACTCCAAACTCTTTGGAGGAATGTAGACGTTTAAAATGAAAATATTCTTAGTCTGTACCATTATCTTTACACATACCAGTTCAATTGATAATTCAAATGGAAAAGATATTATAGAAGAAGAGAAATATGTATTTTTTACCGCTATGAGAACACCTCCACCTAAATCCTTTGCATTACCAACATGACGATCGTTTCTGTAAACTTCGAACTCTTGACTGAAAAGTTCTGTGTCGGAAAAGCTTGAATTAAGCCAAGTTTCTGTCAAAACGAATACATCGTGTGGAAATGATTGGGAGTTAAGGAAAATGTCAGCAGTCTTGCTACGAAGTTCCCTTACGTTTTGGTAGAAAAGCGCAAGCCTGTTAAGTTTTTTGACTTGGTTTTCAAAGAAACACCTTGTTTTTGACCTTGTGTAAATTCTTTGACTAAAGTCTCTGCGGGCCATATATTTGTGTTGCAAATAGAATCGAAGAACGTGGGATTCGTTATTAATTTAAAAGAATAAACAAAGCTATTTGGTTTACTGATCTTAGTACACCTTATGGATGAGCTGCAAGGTATGCTCTTGGTAGACACTAAGTGGGAAGTTATATCTTCTGGCGTTGTAACTGGGTCCAGACGAGATATAAAAATAATTTTTGGTTTCGAGACAGCTTTGATAGAGATTGAGTTATTTATTATAGTTCCTGTAACGGAGTCGCTATTGGAAGCTAAATTTGAATCAACAATTTGAGGTATATGGGGGGTTCCGGTGGGATCTGTAGGTATTGGGGTGATGTTAACATTTGTTCTTTTTGATGGAGGGGTTGAATTTCTAGCAAGTTCAGAGTTTTCTCGGCTTCTTTTCTTAGACTTTTTTTTTTGTTTGTCAGGTACACTTTCTGCGTTTTTAACACCAGAACCTGATTGCACGAGAATATCTTCATCTGCGGAAGAGAAAGTAGTAGAAATAGGCTGTGCCAAATCATTAGTCGAAGTAGAACTATCAACCATGATGTTGGTTACAGAGTATGCATTTAATTTGCCAACCGCAGTGTTGAAAGACTTCAGTAGCTCTTCAAAATCTTAAGAAAGTTTTAAAATGTCAGCCTTAAAAGAAGACATTTTAAAAGCTAGTTGAGATACAGAGAGCTTACGGCAGTCGTGACAATACCAGTAAGCAAATTTTGAATTGGCTATTTTTTCAATGAAAGCGTTCGTTGAACCAACGCATTTTGCATGGTAAAGATTACCACAGGGCTCGAAACAGGCAAATAGAGGATTATTATTAGCACCCTCTTGGCAATTTTTATTGTAGCAATCCATATTTTACGAAGGAATGTTAAAATAAATAATAAAAAAAATATAAATACAAATTTATTAAAATAAAAACAAAAAAAAATAAAAAAAAGTAATCACGGGAGGCGGGACTCGAACCTACGTGTATCAACAAAAGCCTTAATTAATGACGCTCTTTTTTTTTTTTTTTTTTTTTTTCAATTCATTTTTATTAATTCAATCGTAAATCTATTTTAAAGCTAGACAAAAATTCATAAAACTAGCCTAATTAACCATAACTTACAACTAACTTACTGGTCCCATACGGACACTCTAAGTTAAACAATAATACTTAATGCTAATGCCTTTCGGCCCTAAGATCTATTTTAACTTCAATTCAATTTTATTTATTTTTGTATTCATTAGAAAATTTAAAAAAACTAATGTCAATATCCTTTTTTATTTTTACTTAAAAACTACTTAAAATAAGGTCCTTAATATAAAACTTAAAGCTAACTAAAACTACCTATTCTACCTATAAACTACTTAAAACTAGAACAACCACAGCAGCAAATCTAACTATCTAACGTTTTTTGTTTTTCATATTTTGTCTTTTTTTTTTAATTTTTTTTATTATTCCATTTTTTTTTTATTTTTTTATTTATTTTTTTTTTTGTATTTTTTTTTTTTTTTTTTTTTTTTTTTTTTGCCACCATGCCTATTCTACTTAAAACTAAACCCTAAAACTATAAAACAAGTATGTAAGCCGGCCAAGGCTTAAAACCCCAATTTGCCAACCGCAGTGTTGAAAGACTTCAGTAGCTCTTCAAAATCTTAAGAAAGTTTTAAAATGTCAGCCTTAAAAGAAGACATTTTAAAAGCTAGTTGAGATACAGAGAGCTTACGGCAGTCGTGACAATACCAGTAAGCAAATTTTGAATTGGCTATTTTTTCAATGAAAGCGTTCGTTGAACCAACGCATTTTGCATGGTAAAGATTACCACAGGGCTCGAAACAGGCAAATAGAGGATTATTATTAGCACCCTCTTGGCAATTTTTATTGTAGCAATCCATATTTTACGAAGGAATGTTAAAATAAATAATAAAAAAAATATAAATACAAATTTATTAAAATAAAAACAAAAAAAAATAAAAAAAAGTAATCACGGGAGGCGGGACTCGAACCTACGTGTATCAACAAAAGCCTTAATTAATGACGCTCTTTTTTTTTTTTTTTTTTTTTTTCAATTCATTTTTATTAATTCAATCGTAAATCTATTTTAAAGCTAGACAAAAATTCATAAAACTAGCCTAATTAACCATAACTTACAACTAACTTACTGGTCCCATACGGACACTCTAAGTTAAACAATAATACTTAATGCTAATGCCTTTCGGCCCTAAGATCTATTTTAACTTCAATTCAATTTTATTTATTTTTGTATTCATTAGAAAATTTAAAAAAACTAATGTCAATATCCTTTTTTATTTTTACTTAAAAACTACTTAAAATAAGGTCCTTAATATAAAACTTAAAGCTAACTAAAACTACCTATTCTACCTATAAACTACTTAAAACTAGAACAACCACAGCAGCAAATCTAACTATCTAACGTTTTTTGTTTTTCATATTTTGTCTTTTTTTTGTATTTTTTTTTTATTATTCCATGTTTTTTTTATTTTTTTATTTATTTTTTTTTTTTGTATTTTTTTTTGTATGTTTTTTTTTTTTTTTTTGCCACCATGCCTATTCTACTTAAAACTAAACCCTAAAACTATAAAACAAGTATGTAAGCCGGCCAAGGCTTAAAACCCCATCCCGACTACTCACTATCAAGTGCCGATTGAATCCACCAAAACTGGTTCTCCTGCTTCACCCTATCAGTTCGGTCCCGTTCGGACACAGCCCTACTGAACCGAAGGAGCTCTGCTCCGCCTTGTGCCATGACGTCCCGATTGTACAGGAGTCGCCTATCCACGGTTCGTCGTCTGACGTGGTAGATTAACGGAACTGCCAATCTATCCTGTATCAGACCGCATCTATCTAAAAAGAGGAATGCCTCTGGTGGAATGAAGCCGCTCAAGCGTGCACTTTCAAAATACTCGTCGTTCGGATAGAACGCCCCGAAAATTAAATTGTTGGTCGAAGACATAGCTCTTGCAATGTGACCTCGAACGAGTTTTATAACGAAATTGTCAATTCTGTTGATTCGAGCCCCGTTGTATAGGACCTCGTTGGAATAGTAGTGCACGTAAGAAGATTCGGCTGTTCGATATAAGCCGGTACAGCGTCGTAAACACTGCCGCTCGAACACCCGAAACCTCTCCATCTGGGAAGGGGCAACGTTGAACCACACAGGACAACCATAAACGATCATCGGCCGTATGAGGGCCATGTAGCAAATTACCTTTACTCTGGGGTCAAGCCGACTGCTAAAAAACAGCCGTTTCGTCAGAGCGAAGGCTCCTCTGGCCCTGGTCAGAGCAGCATTTTTATATGTCTGTCGAAATATAAATACTGATCTAACCAGATACCGAGGTACTTCACTACACTTTTGCTCGCTAATCGCTGCCCGTGAAGATCAACGATGACCATCTTGCGCCAATTCTTGCACGTATCCCTCGTGGCCTAGCCAACGGAGTCCGGAACAGAATTGTCTCCGACATCTGGACATTTATTTTCAGTTTCCAGTCGTCGCAATATCGCTGAATCTTGTCGAAATCACGCTGCAAGAGAATTCTAATAACCTCAACCTTTCGGGCCGTTCTGTACGCAATAAGATCGTCGGCGTACGCAATTGCCTTTGTAAGACTACCTATCAGATCGCTGGTGTAAATGCTGAAGAGAATCGGCGAATTCACCGCTCCCTGTTGAAGACCATTTTTAATTAGGAATGTTTTGGTAGAAGTTACATTGCCACTTTTGACAACAAACTTTCTACCGTTAAGCATATCATAAAGTATATACAACAATGGCTTGCTTATGCCAAGCCTGCTCAGTTTTAGGTAAAGACCCTCTGACCATACGGTGTCAAAGGCCTTTTCCAAATCAACCAGAACAGCACCTGTGCATTGTTGTTTTGTTTTATTCCATTGGATATCAGAAACGAGTTTAGACGCAGCATGAATTGTGTCATGACCCGCCTTGAACCCGAACTGTTCATCCGGAATTATTTTGTTGTCCGCAGCCCACTTAGTCAGAGCCCTATTAATGATTTTTTCGAAAACTTTGCTGATGCTCGGAAGAAGACTTATCGACCGAAGATTTGACGGGTTGGAGTTGTCCTTTCCCTTTTTCGGGAGAGGATGAACCACAGCGGTCTTCCAATGCACTGGATAATATGCATTATTCAGTGCATTATTGAAGAGTGTGGTGTAAATGTCGATTGCCTCCATCGGTAAATGTCTTAGTACAACGTTGGATATACCGTCGACACCTGCTGACTTTTTGTTTTTTATTGAGTTGAAGATGAGCTGAAGCTCAACCTTCGTCACTAACAAGGGACTTGGTCCCGTTTGCTCGGCGATTATGGCATTTGCCAATGAGTCGTCATTGAACCGCATGAAACCGCGGTTCTCAGATCGCCAATGTGTTATATCATTTCGAAGGCAAAAGTGATTAAGTAGGGCTCTGTTTTCCAGGTCGTGGTTGGGGCGAATGCTAACATTCACCTTGTACACTTGCTGGAAAGCAGCTCCCACCGCCTCCACTTTTTCCTTCGGATCTTCAATTATATAAAAGTCATCGTCAAAGATGGCTTCTTCTGGATCTATTTGCGCTGTCATGAGTACGTCTCTGTTCTCTTCAGTTCTTTGGAGTTTCAAACACGGAAGGTCATTGTCGTTTTTTTTCCTAAATATCTTGTTGATTTTAGGGAACATACTAGGGTCACTGGAATTAACTGACCGGATCTTGCGGTCCCAGTACTTGTTAATTGATAGCCTGTAGTTCTCCTTAATCAACATATTGACATTTTTTATTGACGACTTCAGTGTCCTAACCTCCAAGTCGTGTGGGTCTGTGAGTCGTCTGTACAAGTTTTTGAGTCTTGTCAGTAAGCCACTCTTGTGCTTACGCAGTGCGTCAATAGTCGCGTTTCTGTAAGCGTCCATTTGGTCCCGTTCTTTGTACTTTGGTATTGTCCGTTCCATCGTTCGTTTTATTATTTCGTCCATCTGTTGTAAATGTTGGTCGATTTCTGTATTTGTCAGGTTTCTGTTGTTTGGTGGGGCTATGTCACTCGAACGAAGTTCTCTCGCTAGGGCGTTGGTGAAACGAGGCCAGCGCATCTTACTGTAATTGTAAGAATGCGTTGCAACGTATTCCTCCAACTCCACGCGTTCGTTTGGAATCTGCATTACAGCAGCCAGTCCGCAGTGATCACTGTCGTACTCGATTGTCTGTAAGCAGTTTCGAGGGTGATTACCCACTTTGTCTGTAACTGTCAGTCTTGTGTCGTACAGCAAAAGATCCAGAAAGGAGTCGCTTCTTGGATACGATGGCTTTTCAGTAGCCAGCAGGTCGACGCCATATTCAACGCTGTAAAGATTCATGAAATTAAAAAGATGGTTACCTCTGGGATTACTATTTTGATTTCCCCAATCTTCATGTTTTGCGTTTAAATCACCGGCCAAGATGAAATAGTTTTCTTCCAAGCTCAGTTTAAGTTCCCTAAAAAGAATCTCGAGTTCTGAAGCAAAGTAAGTAACCTGCGGAGCTCCAGCCGCATAAGCCGCAATCATATACATCCGCTTCCCTTGAGTGAGAGAGATGCATACAACGCAAACTTCTAGCGTCTTGAGCTTTCGCAATTCATTGTTGTATATGACTTTATAATTAATGCCTTTTCGTATAAAGAGAGCGACACCGCCCCCTTGAGTGGAGTCGGGCCGGTCTCTTCTTACGATATTGTAATTTTTATGAGTCAATTTGTGTTTGTGGTTTAGCTTGGTTTCGCTAGCCATAAACACATCGGGACTGTAGTCTTTCAACAATTGGAACATATTGGCTCTTCGTTCAATCCTAATCAGTGAATTTACATTCACAGCTAGGACTTTTAGGCGCGTCTCCGGCAGCGCGCCCATTATGGTCTAAATTGCGCCAGGCCAGGCAACAAAGAGTAGAGATGGTCTACCCTTTTGCCTTGCTCCTTTATCTGACTTTGCAGCCCTGTAAGTTGACCTTGAATGCTCAACAACAAGGCTACAATGTCAGGCTGCACCTCTGGTGCCTTAGGCGCGGGGGCCTTTGGGACAACCGTTGGTGGAGCCTGTCTCGTATTCCCATTCCCTGACACCATTTGGGCGTAAGAGAATTTGGGATCCACGAATTTTTGTGTTGGAGCCTGTCGAACTGTTCGACTTCTTTCGGCTTTTTGACTGGCCTGTTTCTGTTTAATTTCTTGGACTTTAGGACAACCCCTATAGCTAGCCGGGTGCCCTTGGTTTCCACAAAGGACACACTTGAGCTGGGTTAAATCCTCAACCCGCTCATTCCCCAGCTTGCATTCTCCCTCATTGTGGGTTTCGGAGCACCTGACGCAGCGCAACTGCATATTGCAGTTGGCTCCGGCATGGCCGAACCTCTGGCACTTCGTACATTGTAAAATGTCGTCGTGCCTTTTTAATGTCTCCCAGTGTATGGCTTGATAGTCGAGGCATTTGATTTCCCTCAGACTCTCAAAACTACTTTGGGGCGATAATGTTACGAGGAACATTGGCAGCCTGTAACCCCCTCGCCTGGACTTCACCGTAGTGAAAGGCTTGACCCCGATAAAATCGAGATCATCATTGGCATTTTCACGGAGCTCAGCTAAGAGCGCCTCCGGTTCCGTGCAGGAACTTATGCCCTTCAGAAGGACCGTCTTAAATTTTTCGATTTTCGGCGTGAAGCTGAAGAACTCAGCTGTGGCCTCTTTAAGTAACCCTTTTACTAAGTTGTAATCGGCCAGTGAGAAGCACTGCACCGAATACCGCTTTTCTTTTTCATTCAAAATGTTTATTAAAAATTTGCCCTTAGTGGCCGACTTACATACCTGTTTTAAGTCCTGTAGGTCAACCCGGTAGGTCCTAATTGGTGGCACCTTCTCCTTCTTGGGCTGTGGTTGCTTCTGGTGTTGCTGCTGCTTCTGCTGCTGCTGCTGTTGTTTCTGCTGCTCCTGCTGCTTTGGTTGTGGCTGTTGTTGTTGCTGCTTCTTGGCCTTAGCCGAAGTCGATGGGCCCTCAGCAATTGGGCCTGTCTCTGTTGCTGGCGTCTTTTTACTTTGCTCCGCTCCTGTCTTTTTGGAAGCGGGCTTGGGTTGTGGTTGTTTTTGCTGCTGTGGTTGTTGTTGCTGTTGTTTTTGCTGCTGTTGTTTTTGCTGCTGCTGTTTTTGTTGCAGTTGCTTTTGCGCTGCCTCTTCCTGTCGGCGCGCCTCTTGTTTCAGCTTTAGTGCACTGAGGAGGGGCTCTATTTCCTCCTCGAGCTTATAGAGTCTTTGCTCGTGCTGGCTGATTTCTGCCTGTTTGGTTTGCAGGGCCTGCACCAGTTCTTTTTCATTTTGGAGGTCCGCCACTACCTCCAAAGCCTTCGTTGTCGCCGGGACTGGCTCTGCCTCCGATAGGATTAAATCCATATTCGGAGGCCTAAAGAGCCCCTCTCCACCTTCAGACACATATTCTGTCTTCTCAGACTCGGAGTGGTCTGAGAATTCACTCTCAGTGGTAATTCCAACCTTACCACTCTCCATTTGCTTGCGCATATCACGCCTCTTAGCGGCGTTAGCTCTTTCCACCTTGTTAGGGCTATGCTTCTTTAGCTTCCTTTTTTTGTTGGTTGTTGCTGTTGTCCACTGGTCAGATGCCTGACCTGATGTTGTTGCGGTTGTTTGCGGTACCGCTGCTGGCACCACCGCAATATCGCCCGATGTGTTCGCAGAGGTATCTTTCGATACCCCTGCTTTCCTCTCCTTCTCCATCAGCTTTTCTTCCCAATCAATAAATTCCACAATTTCTCGATTGTGAAAAAAAGCTTGTATATTTTTCGTGCACTCCGCACGGGATTCGAACCCACGACCCCCGGATTTGTCTTCTGACGCCACCTCCACTAGGCTACCGCTTACTTAACAAAATTGTGGCTTACTGCCTTGTTAATATAAAACCCTACAAATGTACTTTACTTTTTAATTTAAAATTAACTAGTAATCACTAACACTTCTATTCTCTTTGAAAGTCAAAGAACGACTGACTTCGGACGCCACCTCCACTAGGCTATCAATTTCTTATTTAAAACTGTGGCTTACTGCCGTCTTAAATGCAAAACTCTACAAATGCACTTTTCTTATTTATTGTTTAATTTGAAATTAACACTACCAATCACTTATGCTTGCTTTCTCTTTGGAAGTCAAAGAACGAGTGATTAATGACGCTCTAACTAACTGGCCTACGCAAGCGCTTAAAATTCGCTAATAAAATGTAATGGTATAAAACAAGGAAGGTGGAATCAATTAATCAAACAAAGAAAGTAGGGGAAAGTCAAATAGGAAATAATTGAAAACAAAAAGCACTCACACATATACAAGGGAACACTTTGGAAAAAACAAAAATACTGAACACCTTACCGGGGAGAACTTTTGTTTCGAACAAAATATCACAAAATTCAACAAAATATGAATTGATTAAAATGCTAATGTAACACAATATTTCATATAATTAATAAATAAAAACAAAATAAAGTTCACTTATTCAGTGGAACTTAACACTACTACAAATTTTTAAACACGATTTATATTAGAAAAATAAATAATAGATAGAGCCTACAAAAAACACGACTAATAATAAGAACCAGTGCAACCACTTTTTGAAATAAGCATCGGTTCAACGTCGAGTTAGGTTTTCCGCATTTCTATGCGAGGTTTTAACTTCGGTTTAAACATTTGGTCCTTCGAGCCGGATAGTTACCAGCGACATATAGATAAAGTCCGCGAGTGTTTCGCTTTTTGCTTGTGATAAATTATAAGTAAATTCCAGTAAATTCTAGCTAGTGAAATAAAAAATGGCGAGACCTAGCCTATATGTACATCAATTGAGGAAGAAAAATCAGCAAGAGGAATATACATAGCTGTAAATATCAGCAGAATGTCTCGGCAGCAGCAAGCGGTTTTGTATTGGTAATGTATGTGCATTCCTCCTTTCCTTTTACAATATATATTTATATTTTATACAAGTCCCAACATGAAAAAGCGTGTCTCCTATTCAAAGGGGAAATAAAAGTAAATAGCTACTCTCAGCAAGAGGCAGCATAGTGTATATAGAGGGATACACAAAATACATAAGTGTATACACTCACGAACAACTAGCAGGCGAACGAGAAGATGGCAAGAAAGAGGAGAAAAACACAAGCAGCAGCTGCGCGTGCTCCGTAGGTTGTTTTTGTTTGTCTCGTTCAATTGTTTGTTAGCCAGCACAAGAGATATGTAGTTCGGAAGTTGTGAGCTTTTACTTACTGTTCGAGCATTATTTACAAGAAAACATTAACAAATATACATATTTATTTTTTGGAAGTACTGTGCGAAAATCATTTAGAACAATATTAACGAATATATTTATTCTTTGAAAAAGCTGTGAGTAAAACATCCATTTCATATTTTGTGAATGAGTTTATTGTGCAGATAAATACTTAGTCGCCAAGTGCAAAAATTATATTTGGGAAAGGGTTTATATTGCGGCGAAGCGGCATATAGTGCGAATCATTTTTGTTTCATTAGAAAGCAACAGCAGGGGGAAAGGCGGCGCACAGTGGCCCGTTTTGACTTTTTTGGTTGCAAAAATCATATCTCCTAAACGAATAAAGATATTGCTTTAATTTTTTTTTTATCTTGAAGGAAATTTCTAAGGCTATAAAAATTGTGACTTTCAAAAAAAACTGTTCACAGGGTGTTTCAGAAATTTGTGTTAAAATAAGAAGTTTTAGCAAAGGTCATAAACATAGCGGTATTTTAATACGCAATCGTCAAAATCATTTTTTTTTAAGTAATCTGAGTGAATTGAAACAGAAGAGCAAAAAAAAAACTGTTTACAGGGTGTTTCAGAAATTTGTGTTAAAATAAGAAGTTTTAACAAAGGTCATAAACATAGCGTTATTTTAATATGCAATCGTCAAAATCATATTTTTAAGTAATCTGAGTGAATTGAAACAGTAGAGCAAAAAAAACTGTTTACAGGGTGTTTCAGAAATTTGTGTTAAAATTAAAAGTTTTAACAAAGGTGATAAACGTAGCGGTATTTTAATATGCAATCATCAAAATCAATTTTTTAAGTAATTTAGTGAATTTAAACAGTGGAGCAAAGAGAAAAAGAACCAATTCGAGTGAAATAGTGGGGAAAAAAGTATTTTTTTTTTTAATTTTAAGGCATTTTTTTTTTTATTTTCCAGTATTCAAGAGTACATAATGTATTTTGGTTATACATATATCAAAAGTCAGTGTAAAAAGAAATAAAGACAACAAATTAATATATAAACACTAAATTTCTTGAAAACTGTCATCTAAGTCCGGGAAAATGTGTAATAAACTCATCATTTCTGGAGAGTATCGTTCTTTCAGATCTTTTTGGCTTCTCACATGCCTTAATGAAGAAATAAGTGGATCCGAAGAGGTTGCAAGCATGTTAAATAGGTCCTCATTCTGCCGAATCCTTGAAACTTTACACGTATTCTGATATCGATATTTCTTGTAGTCTTTATTTTTGCATTCCTGGGCTTCTTCTGACAGTTCTCCAAGTGGTAGTGATTGATATTCAATGATATTTTGACTATGAACCAATATTTTGTGTAGTGTAGGTGTGAGTAATTTTTCAGGATACTTTTGTTTTAAAAGCTCTGCAGTTTTTTTGTATACTCCCCAAATTTAACTGCATTCACTACTTCTCTGCAATTTAAAACGTTCAATATTACTTTGAGCCTCACTATAACTTCTCCATTGACTCCAGTTATTCGAGCGGTTGCATCTGACTGTTCAAAATATCTTCTTGCAGTGTTTCCGTCATTAGTGTTTCCAAACCCTTGCTTTGGTTTATCCACATCAAGGCCAAGCTCATCGCGAAAACGCCTTTGGATCTCTTGTTTTCTTCTTTTTTCCGCCTCCTTGGTCCCAACCGATTCATCAGTACCTTCTCCTTCTTGTCGGAGAGTATACGCAAGCTTCAAAATAAATTCCATGCATCTGATTCTAGCGTGCAGTGGAGAGATTCCATATTCGTAATTATGTTCGTCCTCAATTGATTCATCTTTATTGAAATTCTTTTGTGTCCTTTTGCATATCGGACATGACCGCGTAGACTTTGTTTCCGTTAATTCGTTTAATACTCTTCCGTCTATCATAGTTAAAAAGAACTCGTGATTCACAGTAATAGTTGTTTCTTCATTAACTTTATATATTGTTGGTTGAATATCTGCTATTTGACTGATTTTTAGTAAATGTTGCGCACTCATTGACTGTCTTTCTTGGTCTTCCTCTCGATGTAGTTGGGAGATCACCCGCTTCTTCTGTTTGTCCGGTATTGATATGCAGAGATAAGGAAAGCCATTCTGCATTCTTTTTAAAGTTATTTCTCGATCTTTTGGCTGCTATCCATTTTCTATCAAGGTTGTAATAGAATTGTTTTAATATCTGTTTGATTGCATTTGCATCTGGTAGTTGGTATTCAATTTCCACGGCAGATATAAACTCATTGCAAGTGGTAACATTGACAAAAAGTTCAAACAAATCCTTATTCGGAATATCCATTTTAAATTGTTTTGAAAAATAAAAGCAACTGCTCGAACGCTCGTTTGAATTCTAAATGATTATTTTAGTCAAATGTTTCATCTTTTTATACCTTAGAGTAAATACCTGCACTCAAGTCGCTTTAATCCTTATATTAATTATATTTAAAGACACCCCAATAAAACTACCTGTCTGTCTACCTGTATACTAACATATTCCAAAATCGTTTTATCCTTAAATCTTATCAATAAATTCTTAATCTTAATCCTTATCAATAAAAGTACCTGATCAAAATTCAATCGTACCCGAAAACAAATGCGTTATTTAAAATTTTATAACAGGATTAAAAAAATTAGTTCTAAAACTCTTGAAAATCTTATGTAATAAACAAAAAATAAAAATGATTTACCTTTTTAAAATAAAATCATCTTTTGTAAATCCACCACACACAAAACAAAGAAAACCATAAAAAAAAATTTCCATAAAAAAAAGAGGGGAAAAAAATGACTGACTTCATCACTTCAAATCTCCCTAGCTCAGTTCGATGCAAAATGACGCAGTTGATCTTTTGGATTTATGTAAAGGAATATATAAGGATTCTGAATCAGTTGAGATCTTAGCACCACTCGTTGAACCTTTTTTTTCTATCCAATTTGAAGTCGAAAAAGTGTGCAAAAAGTAGTGTTTCCAAAAAAATTAAATTAAACAATTAAAAAAATTTTTTTGTTTTTTTTTGTTTTAACTACCGATCTAAATAATGGCAAAGCATATCATAAAAACAAAAACGAAAAGCGTTTGGAAGCCCTTTTTCTAGTTTTTTCATTCAAAGTTAAGAAAAAAAAATAAAAAAATAAAAAAAAATGATCATCATAAAAAATGTTCAACTTTGGCCTGCTCTATAAGGCACACCAATAACCCAAATTGAATATTTTTTTCGATTACTCAAGCTCCAAATATTTGTGAGTCCAGTGAACTAAAAAGTTTTGCATTATAGACCCACTCGAAAAATGAATATTGCAAGCAGTTTTGCATAAACGGGCCACTGTGCGGCGTAGATAGCGTCATCGCAAGAATTTAAAATAATATAGAAAGAATAATAGAAAGTTAGCGAGGTATTTCGTTCATATCAATGAAGAATGAACAACGGCAAACATAATAGCGACGGTGTGGTCTTCATCATGTTTTGTGTTTCTTTTTGTTGTTTGCGTCGCTTCGGTCTGTGCTATGCGGTGGTGCTTGTGACTTAGGGCGGTGATATTATATTAGGTATGTGTATTGGTGGCATGTACCATCAGACATATATATTTTCATTTTTGCGTTGCATTAGTCGTTGGTGCCTTACAACCACCATTAGACATATATATTTTTATTTTTGCGTTGCGTTAGTCGTTGGTGCCTTACAACCACCATCAGACATATATATTTTTATTTTTGCGTTGCGTTAGTCGTTGGTGCCTTACAACCACCATCAGACATATATATTTTTATTTTGCGTTGCGTTAGTCGTTGGTGCCTTACAACCACCATCAGACATATATATTTTTATTTTGCGTTGCGTTAGTCTTTGGTGCCTTACAACCACCATCAGACATATATATTTTTATTTTTTGCGTTGCGTTAGTCGTCGGTGCCTTACAACCACCATCAGACATATATATGTTTATTTTTTGCGTTGCGTTAGTCGTTGGTGCTTTACAACCACCATCAGGCATATATGTATATATTTTTATTTTTTGCGTTGCGTTTGTCGCTGGTGCCTTGCAACCACCAGCAGACACATATTTCTTTTTTTTTTTGGGTTAAGTTCACAAGGCACAGACGAAGCAATAAGTGGGATAGGGAGTAACAATGCGCATGGTTAGGGAAATTAATCATAGCCATCGGAGAGCCGGCAGGTGTATTAAAGATACTAGCTTTAAAGCAATTGAGCAAAGCTGACGAGCTAAGGTTTCTTAGAAAATCTATTGATGAAGACCACCGACCGCAGATAAAGTTAAATTATTTAGCAAGTTATATGAATAGTGAGGTAGCAAATTTATAGTATTTATCTGGCACAGACTCATTTTTTGGAATAGTTAACGCAAGTTTCAGGGATCAATCTCTTATCCGTATATATTACAGAATACCTAAATGGCAAACAACAAAATACACGATTCATGCCTTAAAGCAATGAAGAGGATGGACTGTTACATAGAGCCAGTGAGAGAAGATGAGGACGTCAAGGACCTGCAAGTACGACTTGAGCGTCTGGAGGAGATCTGGAGCCAGCTTTTGGCGAACCATATGAAGTGGATCTCCGGCAAGGCAAATGACGTGGACGAGGTGATGGAGTGGCAAACGGAAGCCGAGGAACTATACCTTGGTACGAAAAGGAAATTCCGCAAGCGAACAGCCGCAATTGCACAGCGAGAAAAAGAACAGCAAGTTGCGAAGCAAGCTGCGAGCGGACAGGCAATAGAGGTGTCCATTTAGGTGCCTCCTCAGCAGGAGGTAAAGAACACATCGGGGGAGTTCGATGGATCCCTCACGAAATGGCAAGGATTTAGGGACCGTTTCATAGCAGCGGTACATGAAAATGAGCAGGTCAGGCCAGCCTTTAAGTTCCAGCATCTCGCCAAGATGACCGGCAAGGCAGCCAAGACTTTGGGTGAATGGCAGCTCACGGAAAGCAACTATCTGGAAGCCTGGGCTAGGCTCAACCAATTGTACGACAAAAAATATCATACATGTCGAGAGCTGCTAAGGCAATTCATGAGTCTGCCATGTCCGCGCAGACCAGATCCAGAGGCTCTTGAACGTGACGCATGAGACCCTTCGACAACTGAAGGCACAGGGAATTCCAGTGGAATACTGGGACATGATTATCGTCCACTTGCTGCACGAGATACTAGATGCGGACACAGCACGGCAATGGGAATTGCAACGGCAATCCGAAACTCCGACATCAAAGGAGATGCTGGCGTTTTTGGATCGACAAGCTTCGGCAAATGCGCAGCCGGCAAGCAGCCATCAGGCCAAGGCAGCATTCGTGATGAGCGGCGCAGCATCGAGGGAACAGTCGAGGCAGCGGTTTGACAAATTTAGTAGCGAGCGTGAAGGACAACAAGGTAACATGGTAAACCAGCACAAGCAAGGAAAGAAGCAATCGATGATTTGGCAAGAGAGCAAAGCGATCAGGCGTCAGCATAGGTGCGAGTTATGCAATGAAGAAGACCAATTGTATCATTGCAAGCAATTCAGGGCATTGGACCAGGCAGCTAGAGTGCATTTCGTGCGCATGCACGTATTGTGCGAGAACTGCTTTAAGCAAGGACATGACACGACTGCGTGCTTCCAGTCCCCGTGTCCGAGATGTCCGTTCAAAATGATGCACAACAGCTTATTGTGCCCAAGCCACAGGGTCCCTCTGGCAGAGACTGCCGTAAAAAAGGCATTAAGCGAGATAGCGATTGACAATAAATTATTCCGGCTAAGCGGCAGAAGTTGAATAAAAACAAGAATCTTCTTGAAAGTTATTTGAACGTTTTTAATTTAATCTCTTCCTCCACAGATGATGAAACTTTGATTCCAACAATGTTGGTAAGGTTGAAGGTCGACGGACGGTCGATCGGGCCAGTTTGAGCTATATTAGATTCAGGGGTTCAGCCAAATTTGATTCCATATGAATTAGTGCGAGTTTTTAAAATACTTACACGGCAGGCCACGAAAAGGGTTACCGGTATCGAAGGTAATATTGTGCAAATTAGTAGACAGGCTAGGATCGGGATAGTGCCATGGTTTTCTTCAGAGGTATGCGTAGAAGAAGATTTCTGGGTATTACCAAAGGACACTGATTGGTCATTAGTAACTCCACGAGCAAGTATGCAGCAGGTGAGTGAGATTTTTGACTTTCCATTCGCTGATCCATCTTATTGGAAGCAAGCTCCGGTTGATATTTTACTGGGCGTGAAATTCTTTGCAAAGGTAATGGTATGTTCAATGCCACGAAGGATAGGCGCAATGACTGCGATTAGAACAAGTTTTGGCATAGTGGCATTTGGAGCTAGTTATCTAGGTACGTCAGAACAGCAGGTTGAAGACAAATCTGTATTAAGATGTGTTGAGGTAGATAGTTTGGATAGTTTAATACGGCGGCTTTGGGAAATGGATCAGGTTGGGAATGGTAGGTTTAGATCAGCAGAAGAGCAAGAGGTGGAAGATCATTTCACAAAGACGGTAAAACGTGACAGCGAAGGACGTTTCGTCGTTACAATTCCTATTAAGCCTGACGTGCAGGGTATAGGAGATTCGAGAGCGATAGCATTGAAAAGATTTTTTATATTGGAAAGGAAACTAGCTAGGGAACCTGCTCTAAGAGAGAATTATGTCAGTTTTATGAGAGAATACGAAAGTGTTGGTCATATGGTCAAAGCGACTAGACCTCCGCAGGTAGAACAAGGGCAGTTAGTGTATTACATACCACATCATTATGTAACAAAGAAATTCAGGGTTGTGTTCGATTGTAGCTGCAAGACGGACAGGGGTATTTCATATAACGAAGTACAGCAGCTGGGAGAGAAACTTCAGCGAGATCTATTTGAAATTATAATGCGTTTTCGCAGACACAAGATAGCTTTCAGTGCAGACATTAAGATGATGTTTAGGCAAGTTAGGTTAGCTAGGCATCAATGATTCGCAAAAAATCGAGTCGAGAAGCTTCAAGAATATTGGCTGACGGTTGTGACTTATGGCATGACGTCTTCAGCATACAACGCGGTACGAGCTTTGATTCAATGTGGACGAGATGCGAAGGAGTCCTACCCAGATATAGAGCAAATTATTCGTAACGATTTCTACATGGATGATTGCGTTTCCGGTTGCGACAGCGAAGAAGAAGCATTACATAGTGCAAGACGATTGGATAAGGTGTTACGAACAGCTGGTTTCGAACTCCGGAAGTGGAAATCTAATAGCCAGTGGCTAGCTAGTAGATTGCCCTCAGTGAACGAAGAGGTAATGTTTTTTGACAAAGGAGAGCAGGCTACTGTATTGGGTATGAAATGGTTAGTGCACCAAGACCAATTTACGTTCGAAGTAAAATCACCAGAAATCCCGGACAGAGTTACGAAAAGGAATCTACTTAGTTATATCGTTCAGCTATATGATCCTAATGGTTACATAGCACGAGTAATTATTATCGGCAAAGTCATGATACAAGATCAATGGCGGGCTAATTTGGATTGGGACCAAGAGATACCAGATGCTATAAGAAGAAGATGGCAGGAATTGTGGCAAGGAATAAAATATCTGGAGTAATTCCGCATATCTAGATGGCTAAATACAGACGGCACATCGAAAATACAGATACATGGATTCTCTGACGCTTCCACAACGGCATACGGAGCTGTGCTATATGCAAGGGTAGAGCAAGCCGATGGCAAAGTGACGAGCCAGTTGATTACTTCATACATAGCGGCTCTCCAAGCAAATGTACAGTTGCCCGAGAATAGTAAGATAGAATCTCTCAAACCAGTGTTTGATAGCGAGGGCATTTTACGAGTAGGAGGGCGCCTACATCGAGCAAGCGAGCCATATGAGATGCGTCATCCGGCCATTATTCCACAAGACACGAGGTTGGCCTGGTTGTTGATTGACCATGCTCATCGAATGACAGAACATGGAGCCAGCCAGATCATGATGCAATTCATGCGGCAGCAATACTGGATACCCAGATTGCGCAGTGAGCTTAGACGTTATCTTCATAAGTGCACAATTTGTGTGCGCTATAACTATCGACTAGAACAACAGCTCATGGCAGAATTGTCTGCAGATAGAGTGCAAGTTGGTAAGCCTTTTCTACATACAGGGGTCGATTATGCAGGGCCTTTTGTGGTTAAGGTATTGGATAGGGATGGTAAGCGAGTCACCACAAGGAAGACTTGGATAGCCATTTTTGTATGTCTGAAGAAGGGTGGTACATATTGATATGGTAGGAGATCTGACTTCATTGTCGTTTCTGGCATGCTATGAGCGATTTGTTAGTAGGCGACGACATTGTCAACGTATGTTTATTGACAATGGTACATCATTCGTTGGCGCAGCTATGGTAATTAAGCAAGCTTGGAAAGAATGGGAGAGGGATGAGCTATTCGGCAAATTAAATCAGCGCGGAACAGAATGGATATTTATGGTGCCAGCTGCTCCACATCAAGGAGGCATATATGAGGCAGAGGTCAAGTCGATGAAATATCATTTAAAGCGCATTGTTGGATAGCGTATATTAGAGAGCGAGCAATTTTTAACATTATTGATCGGCATAGAAGGGATATTGAATTCCCGTCCAATTCATCCACTAAGTGATGATCCCACAGATGAACAAGCACTGACACCAGGTCACTTTCTGATAGGCGAACCGATTGTTATACCACCAGCTTTATCGACACCTGAAGAAACAGGTGCAAGGGGGGCAAAGATTTTTAGAGAAAGACAGCTTATGTTCGACCATTTCTGGAAGAGATGGCGAGAACAGTATCTTGTCACATTGCAAGAGAGAAAGAAGTGGCGCAGGGAAAAGGAGAGCTTAAAAGTAGGTCAGTTAGTAATTATAAAGAGTGAGAATTTTCCTCCAGCCCAATGGGCCATGGGGAGGATCAGTCAGCTATGTAATTAGAAGCAAAGATGGGATAGCAAGGTCTGTAGTTTTGCGAACCGAAGCCGGGCAGTTGACTCGGCCGGTTCAGAAAATATGTATACTACCAATTGAATAAATAAAGAGGCAGGGTTAGCAAGGATATATGAGCCAATCTCGGCTCCGAAAATCTATCATATATAAATATTCTAATCCAGTTCTTAGTTTCGTTACAGTGTCTTTCAGCAAGGTATGACCAAGGCGAGCAACGGAGGAGAAAGCAGCCGGTGGTAGGCGAATCAGCAGCCTCGAAGGTGGCAAGGTCGTAGATGAAAAAAGGTTCCTCTTTTGTCGGGCCTGTATCGAACGCGAGCGTACGAGTTTAACACCACTACAGCCGGCAACCGCCAGCTAAACCTACACTTCAACATTCTATATTCTTATTATGTATTATACGAAAGAGCATACAAAAGAACATGCATTCTTCGTTCTTATAGAAAATATATTTAATCTTCATTCAGCTCTGTAAATGGCCAGTTGGCCAGTTGGAAGGTGCTCACGATAGTTTAATAAATTGGGTTTTTTGCAAATGCTTTTTCCCAAACAAAATTGTTTTAGTTTTCTTTATTTATAAAAATAAGCATCGGTTCAACGTCAATGCAAGGTTTTAACTTCGGTTTAAACAGATACAATTATTCAAGGTTTAAGTTAGGATAAAGACAACAAAGACAACCGTCTCGATTGTTAAGGGTCTTTACTTGATACAAGTTATCAATCAAACATACTGGTATTTTGTGTGCATTTCCGATGTTATTACTTGTGTTGAGGGATATCATTCAAACGTTTGATTACTCATAATCCGCGCCAAAAAGTGACTTTTTCTGAATGCATTAGACGCTCTTGCAATGCTTATGGGCTGCTCTTCACTCCAAATAAGGGAGATATAAGCTTCGTAGTTGAATGATAAAAAAGTGGATCTTTGGGCAACTTTTCATTCAACGTAAATTCGGCGTCTATTGTCTATTGTTCGGGTTCAATTTTTAAACCAGCTGTATTCTGAAAGGATTCAAACCTAAATATTTCCGTAAAATTTTCCACTTAGTACAGTAACTTACAGTACTTATTGTTATAGTTCGTTTTTCTTTTGTCTTTTTTAAATACTTAAATTATGTTATTTACTTATTTACTTAAACACTATGTGATATTAACTTATTCTTTATAATTTACTTATTTGATTTAATGTATATTTATTATTTATTTGCCTCTATGTGAGTTACACAATTATTTATCTACTTGTTTTTAATGTATTACAATCAATTACTTTATTTATTATATATATATTTATTTATATGTTTGTTTATTTATTCAATTCTTCTTCAATTCTGTGTACGTTAATAGTTAAAAAACTATTAGTTTGATTGTTTGTTTTGTTTTATTGAATAACTAATTTATTTATTATTATATTTATTTATTTATTAATTTATTTATTTATTTATTTATTTATTTAATTTATTAGTTAAAAATTAAATTATTTATTTATTTATTTATACATTCAATTATAAAGTAACTAACTCATACTAAAATATAAACATAATTATATTTATCCAATATTTATGAATTTTGTTACTAACCCAAAATACTAACCCATTTATATCAAACAAATATGTATAATTTGAAAAACCATGTTAAAACACAATGTACCTGAATATTTTTTTTTTTTCATATTGAAGGTTTTTTTGTACTTTCCTTCAAATATTTATATCACCATATAATTCTTAATTTTAATAAAATAAATACTGATTCAGTAGAAAGGTATAATGTATCTATCTTATATCAAATCTCTGTATATGTAAACTGTGCGATAGCTTAGCAAATGTAATCAAAAATCTATCTATCTATAGCCCGAATAGCCGCCTTAGTACATACATACATATACGTCGATTAAACTGACTATAACATAGAAGAACCCCGCGGTTCTCGTGTTTTGTTAAAAAAAATTTACGATACATATAAAGCGCCCCTTTTTTATATTTTCACCCATAAACTGATACACAAGCAAAGGCATTTCCCACATTACCCAGGAGGTAGACTTTCAATGCCTTTTTTTATTGAGGTATCCCCATCAGTAGGTCTAAACCATAAACTAAAACGCAGCGAAGAAATGAGCAGAGGAGAAACGTTTAAACTTGGAAACTTACTTTTCTGGCCTTACATTTTGCAAATTCAGAAATGAGATGATCAAAGTCTAAAGAATTTAATAATTCCTTTTCAATTGACATCATAGATAAGCCTACCAAACTCTCTTGAGTCATGGTTGCCTAAGATAATTTTTAATAATTTTAAGTTTAGAAAAACTACGTTCTCCTGAAGCTACCGTGACCGGGATTGTATTAAGGATTTGGAGAGAAATTCCTAATTTCGGAGCAAAATCTTCAAGGCTTGAACTAAAAATAAAATTTAACACATCTAAACTTGAGCTTTGTGGTATAACAAGCGGCGATATTATGGTTAACTCTTGAAACAATTCTTCTCCATCTAAATCTTTAAAACTACCTAATGTTGAAACATTCAGCAAATTCGCTTATGTTACTTATAAATGAAAAATTGATACTATACGTATTAAGCTGTTTAAACCTTTCTGTAATTGATTAAATGGCTTGATCAAGTATTTTGAAAAAAAAAAAATTACTTTAAATCTTTGCTTCGGGTCTAATATACATATGTAGTTTCAGGACATTCATCAGCATAAAGCCTTTTTCTCTGTTGAGATCGCAATGATGAAGCTTCAGGAAACATATTTAGTGTTTCTAGGGAACTAGCAATACGCTCAGTTAATTGAACATACCTACTCATTAAATTTTTCATCGGAACGCATTAAAATCAAACTGTTTTTTGTATTTTCTAAAACTTGTATTCCAGTTGACAGATTAACGGACGGACTTTGCAAATATTTACTAGTTTTATTTATATTTTCTAAAATATCAAACAAAAATTCAAAAAAATCAAAAATTAGCAAGCAACAAATAAATGTAAAATCAAAAGTTTTATTTCCTAACGATTCTGCAATGTTTTTTGTCTCTAGATTTCCTATTTCTATAAGGGCTTCATATATTTTTTCTAAACTTGTTTTTGAATGCCTCAAAGCATCTAACCTGCTCTCCCATCTAGTCTCAGAAAGGGGTTTTAAAGTAAGACGTGGAACTTTGTTCTTATAAATATCCCACCTCGTTGTGGAACTTGTAAAAAAAAGTAATACAAACATTGAATTGTATCGACAATTTTAACTGCTAAATTTAACCACTAAATTTAAGGAATGCGAACAACATGGAAGAAAAAATGCTCTTGGTTTCAGGGTTTGAATTCGATTTTGAACACCCGCTTCTTTTCCTTTCATATTCGAACCATTATCATAACTTTGCCTTCGCTTCGACAGTTGATTAAAATTCCATGTAATTGAAGCTTGTCTAAAATCAACTGAGACAGTCACATTCCGGTCTTGCCTTATCACAAAATACGTCACTTCTATTAAAAATTGATAGCTATTTATTTAATGTTAATTAACCAACAAAGCGAAAAAATAATTGAAACAACCTGCATTCTGCACCAGACTAGTAGTAGTAGTAGTAAAATGTTTTTTATTTCCAACTTAATATCTAGAAGTTAACATTTTCAAATAAGATTTTAAGTTTCTTTTGAAGTTAAAAATGCAAAACTTACGACATTGACAAACGTCGTCTGCACCAGACTAGATATAAGGTAGGGGGGCCAAATAAGGCCCAGTGCCTAATAAGGCCCAACTCACAGAAAATAACGAAACAAACAAATAACGGGACTTTTTTTGCTTTGTTTATGTGAACTCTGTCTGTAGAAACTCATACAAAGCAAAAACAGCCAGCTGCGCGATTCATGTCGTGACCTGCAGTCGATTGAAGTTCGTTGAAGGGTGAACAACGCCAGAATTATAAAAAAGAGCGCGTTATTTGTGTGTTTTGCGGAAAATTCAACAAAGTAAGTACTTTTTTAATATTTTTCGGACAAAGTAAATTCAATTTTGAGTACATCACAATATTTTTTTATTAAAAACGTTTTGATGTTTATAACTTATAATTTTTTCTTCAATTGTCTTTAGTTTTCCTAATAAGGCCCATAAAAAAACATGGTGGGCCTTATTGGGCACATGACAAAATGTTTTTTAATCCATTCCATTCTCTGTTTAATTAAAGTTTTATGGGGTTTCAGCCAAAATGTCAACTTTAACAAAAAAAAAAGAGCAAATTGGAGCGAGGTGGACATGGGAAATGCCATGAAGCTTATAGAACGTGGTTTTTCACAACATGAAACTTCCAGGCGCTTTGGAATACCAAGAAGAACACTCAGAAATCACATCAAGAGCGGTTCAAGTAAAAAGAAACTAGGGCGTTCATCTACGTTTACTGCAGAACAAGAGACAGATTTGTGCCAAAGAATAGTGAGGCTGTCTCAGGTTGGAATGCCAATTACTCCAAAGATGCTCCGATACCAAGCTGCAGTTTTTTGCAGTTCGAACAACATCCCTAACAGCCTTAGTAATTCAGAAAATGGCGCTGGAAGAAAGTGGTTGCGACTATTTATGAAACGACATCCGGAAATCTCTGTACGCAAGGCTCAAATGATGAACCCAGCAAGAGCCCAGAAACTCAACAGGCATATTGTCTCTGATCATTTTGAAAAGGTAAGGACACTTATGGAAAGGTTAAATATCCGAAACAGGCCAGAATGCATATATAATATGGACGAGAAAGGCTGCAGGATTTCCCTCCATCACCAGCAAAATGTCTTGGCCCAAAAAGGATCGAAGCGGGTTCATCAAATTTCCAATGAACATGCCGAAAGTGTGACGATTGTAGGGTGTGTTAGCGCTATAGGGACGGCCATTCCACCAGTTATTCTTTTCAAAGGAAAGAGACAAAAGCCTGAATTCATGGACAATCTTCCAACTGGTTCCCTAGTGAAAATGACTCCTAAAGGATACATGAACCACGCTACTTTTGTAGAGTTTATATCCCATTTGGGTAAGTTCAAGACTCCAGGACCATGTCTGCTTATTTTTGATGGTGCAGCCTGTCACTTAGACTATTCCATCGTAGAGGAGGCAGAACGCCACCAAATAACACTGTATTGTCTTCCATCAAATACGACACACGAACTCCAACCTCTGGACAAAGCCGTATATCGATCTTTTGAGCACCATTGGGACCAGGAATTGTTAAGGTTCACTGCAAAGTATCCTGAAAGGAAATTGAACAAAACAAGTTTTAATGTCATTTTGTCGAACGTTTGGTCTAAATGTATGACGTATGATAATATCACTTCAGGATTTCGTGCAACCGGTTTGTATCCCTTCGACCCAGATGTAATATCGGAACTAGCGTTTGCTCCATCAGCCCTTTCGGAAAAACCATGTCCAGATTTAGCAGACAACGAAAATATAAACGGCTCTACGGTCACACCAGCCTCGGATGCTGAATCAGACGACATGCCCCTTTCAACTTTAGTTGAAAATACGAATGCCGTTGTCGTAACAGAGCCAGAACCAGAGTTTGGCCTGGCTGCAATGCTACAAGCTATGGAGAGAATTGAAAGTGAGGAAAGTAGCCAAGCCCAAAAATCTCCATTTCAAAAACTATTGCCAACTCCTAAAATAAAAGCTAATAAAACCTTACGAAAAAAAGCTCTGAATTTTAAGGGTCAGCAAGTGACAAAAAGTTTGTTTATTGACAAGAATAAATCACCGCAGCCTTCAACATCAAAGTCCGCGCGAAAGCAAAATAGTGCTAACGCAGCTTGGTATTGTCATGCCTGCAAAGAAGACCGCATGGAGGATATGAGGAAATGCCAGAATTGTGAAGCCTGGTTCCATGAACTCTGTGTTGGGTTGACATCAGCAGATGAAGGATTCGAATGCCCTGGTGGATGCGAATGAGCACCTTATAAAGACTTAAACTTAACTTAACGCTTAACTAAGTGGCTGTTTTTTTTTTATTAATTTTTGTAAGTTTTTATGTGATATTTTACCCAAGAAGGGCATTTAAGTTTTTTTTTTACCAAGAAGGATATTTTTATGTTTTTTCGTTTGAAACGAGACTATGTCGAAGAGGCTGTTTTTATGTATTTTTTCATGAAATAAATTTTTTAAAAATTGTTTATGAAAAAATATTGTCTTTTTTTGTGTTTTAAGTTAAACACGTTTTATTTCAGATGGAAATTTTGAAAAAATCTTATGAAAAATGAATGGGCCTTATTAAGACCCCTTGTTCTTAATAAGGCCCGACGTAAGGTTTTTTTAAATGTCGGAAACATATACTTTACATAATTAGAAAATAAAAAAAATATATGTTTTCTTGTAGATAAAATGATACAGATTCATAATCTTTTTAGATCACTCCGATATTTTTAAAAATGTGGCAGAAAATTAGAAAAATCTGTTAGCTAGGCCTTATTTGGCCCCCCTACCTTACATTAAAAGTAGCCGTCATTAACTTGCAAAAAAAAAAACAAACAAACTGCCTGTACCTGCGCAAGAACTATTCGACTCCACATAGATTCATCCCTCCTTTTCCATTCTATTAAAAATTTCATCTCCTGTAAGCAGGCACTTAACTCTTCCACAGTGTGCAATAAGAAAACCTGCACGCTCTGACCCATATTATTCCGTATAAATAAGTTTTTATTTTTTTAATATTTCCCATGTTAGTTTCGATACTCAGTGTGCAAAAAAGAAAACTTGCACATCCATTGACCATTTGTAGCCTACCTAATTTCCAAATATTTCACCCTGTTCATACAAGAGAAAAAATCTCAACCCAAAAAAGTTCCATACCATCTCATACATATGTGCAAGATTTATTTCATGCTAACCGAGTCCCAAAATTAACATAGAGAGTATGACGAAGCATAATACTTATTCATATTGGGCCTTACCAATAACAAATCGCTAAACACACGTTTAGGTATCGTTGAGTTAAATTTTAACAGTGAGTTAATTTGCGTGTATACTAATAACCAAAATAAACACGTCTTTTACTAATTAGCCTTCTATTACAATATCTACTACATTATCTGTCAAAAAGACAGCATTGAATTGACATTAGTAAAATTTGCAAACATAAACAAAACAAAATAATAATCATCAAGCCATATTGCATCGCAATCAAATTCTGCGGTATCTTCAACAAAATCCAGAGCGGAAATTTCAGCAATTTCATAATCGATCTCAGAAGGTTCCTCAGGAGGTTTTCCACCACCGGTCTCCCTCTGAGATCGATTAAATTGACTTAAACTGGTCCGCGCCTCCTGCTTGTAGCGGCTCCATCTGTCCCTTACTTGTTTCGGCGTCAATTCAAAGGCACTTGCCTGAAACGTTGAAGGGTATAGCTTTGGCTTTTAATGACTTGCCATCATTTAGCTTGGAATCTATAACATGCGCAAGTGATCTAGCTGCTTCGACCAGTCGCTCCTTCATTGCCATCGTCCAATTTGACGATCTGCTCCGTTCTAAATTTTGTTTTTCAGCCATTTCTAAAACGATTTATTAGAACATAATCACAATTATATTTTAAAACAAGTATTATTCGACTTACTTTTTTATAAAATATCAGCAGACAACAATCATAACAAATGACCTGAAAAGTATTTGTTGCGTGTGCTGTCAAAATGACAGTGCAAACCATGGAGTTAAATTAATTGTCCGTTTATAGTTGAGTTTCCCAACAATAAAATTTAACTGGGCGTTAGCCCTTAACCTAACTATTAAAATGTTTATTGGTATGTCAAAATATTTAAAACCCAGTTAAATACTTAAGTGAGCTTTAATTTTGATTATTGGTAAGGCCCATTGAATCGTATGGGCTAGAACGTGCAGGTTTTGTATCACGCACCGTACCTGAATGTGAGTTCTCATTCTCATCTACAAAAAAAATATATGGAGTGTCTTTGATTTGTAGTAGAAGAGAAGGTAGCACAGCAAACTTACCTGCTCTCTTTTTTCGGAGACATTTTTTTGTTGTTTTCTTTGTAGATGAGAACTCACATTCAGGTACGGTGCGTGATACAAAACCTGCACGTACTAGCCCATACGATTCAATATGAATAAGTATTTTGCTTTGTCATACTCTCCTCTATGTTAATTTTGGGACTCGGTGTGCATGAAATAAATCTTGCACATATGAGATGGTATGGAACTTTTTTGTGTTGAGATTTTTTATTTTTCTCTTGTACGAACAGGATGAAATATTTGGAAATGAGGTAGGTAGGATTTTTAGTTCTGCGATATCTTGAGTTAAATTTTCATTGAATGCAACAATGAAAGTGATGTTAGTTAGTGCGCAAGAGATAACTTAAGACAGTTGTGATGGATGTTTTTTGGGATTATTTTAAGAATGTTTGTGGTTAAAGAATGACAAATAGTACCTAGTACATATTTGATTGCAAGATCAGATTACATTTTCTTGCTCCTGGTAATGCGCCCCCAGAATCTTGTGCCCTGTGCATTTGCACATCTTGCACATATGCTTTGTCCGGCCCTGCATATAAAGGGTTTTTCAATAAGGGCGGGTAGATGTTGTCAATGTCAATCGTGGCGTTTGCTGTGTCAGTGTAGCACGTAGCGCGCGCCGCCGCCGGCCGTCCTGCTGGAACCACATGTCGTCTAGGTCCATATGGTTCAATTTGGGCCATAAGAAATTATTTATCATTGCTATGCAGCGCTCGCTGTTGACGGTGACCGCCTCACTAACTTCGTTCTCAGAAAAGTACGGAACAATTACGCCGCTCTGCCGGCCAAAAATCCACAGCCATTCATTCAATAATGCGCCACGTCACTAAAGATGATTTTTCGGCCAAATCTGGGGTCATCTTCCAAACGATTCGAAGCCCAGTCAGCGAACACACTTTGAGCTCCTGGGTCAGTTGGATCTTGTACGGGTGTACTCCCTCTAGACGCAAAATTCGCCAAGTTGAAGTCTGCGAAAGGCCGAGTTCTTGTGCAGCGAGGAATAGATTGCTTCAGGTTCAGCTGTACACTTTCACGGACCGCGGCGATGTTCTCGGCTGAT